>JBBDGP010001180.1:692500-1237555 GCA_037952835.1 Lithobates septentrionalis | reverse complement strand
GGGGAGGGGGGTGTATGTATATATGTATGTATAGTGTATGGTGGGGGGAGGGGGGTGTATGTATATATGTATGTATAGTGTATGGTGGGGGGAGGGGGGGTGTATGTATATTGTATGGTGGGGGGAGGGGGGGTGTATGTATAGTGTATGGTGGGGGGAGGGGGGTGTATGTATAGTGTATGGAGGGGGGGTGTATGTATAGTGTATGGTGGGGGAGGGGGGGTGTATGTATGTATAGTGTATGGTGGGGGGAGGGGGGGTGTATGTATAGTGTATGGTGGGGGGAGGGGGGGTGTATGTATATATGTATGTATAGTGTATGGTGGGGGGAGGGGGGTGTATGTATATATGTATGTATAGTGTATGGTGGGGGGAGGGGGGTGTATGTATATATGTATGTATAGTGTATGGTGGGGGGAGGGGGGTGTATGTATATATGTATGTATGTATAGTGTATGGTGGGGGGTGTATGTATATATGTATGTATGTATAGTGTATGGTGGGGGGAGGGGGGTGTATGTATGTATGTATGTATGTATGTATGTATGTATAGTGTATGGTGGGGGGTGTATGTATATATGTATGTATAGTGTATGGTGGGGGGAGGGGGGTGTATGTATGTATGTATGTATAGTGTATGGTGGGGGGAGGGGGGTGTATGTATATATGTATGTATAGTGTATGGTGGGGGGAGGGGGGTGTATGTATATATGTATGTATAGTGTATGGTGGGGGGAGGGGGGTGTATGTATATATGTATGTATAGTGTATGGTGGGGGGAGGGGGGTGTATGTATGTATGTATGTATAGTGTATGGTGGGGGGAGGGGGGTGTATGTATATATGTATGTATAGTGTATGGTGGGGGGAGGGGGGTGTATGTATATATGTATGTATAGTGTATGGTGGGGGGAGGGGGGTGTATGTATATATGTATGTATAGTGTATGGTGGGGGGAGGGGGGTGTATGTATATATGTATGTATAGTGTATGGTGGGGGGAGGGGGGGGTGTATGTATATATGTATGTATAGTGTATGGTGGGGGGAGGGGGGTGTATGTATGTATGTAATGTATGTATAGTGTATGGTGGGGGGTGTATGTATATATGTATGTATGTATAGTGTATGGTGGGGGGAGGGGGGTGTATGTATGTATGTATGTATGTATAGTGTATGGTGGGGGGAGGGGGGTGTATGTATGTATGTATGTATGTATAGTGTATGGTGGGGGGAGGGGGGTGTATGTATGTATGTATGTATGTATAGTGTATGGTGGGGGGTGTATGTATATATGTATGTATGTATAGTGTATGGTGGGGGGAGGGGGGTGTATGTATATATGTATGTATGTATAGTGTATGGTGGGGGGAGGGGGGTGTATGTATGTATGTATGTATAGTGTATGGTGGGGGGAGGGGGGTGTATGTATGTATGTATGTATAGTGTATGGTGGGGGGAGGGGGGTGTATGTATATATGTATGTATAGTGTATGGTGGGGGGAGGGGGGTGTATGTATATATGTATGTATAGTGTATGGTGGGGGGAGGGGGGTGTATGTATATATGTATGTATAGTGTATGGTGGGGGGAGGGGGGTGTATGTATATATGTATGTATAGTGTATGGTGGGGGGAGGGGGGGTGTATGTATATATGTATGTATAGTGTATGGTGGGGGGAGGGGGGTGTATGTATGTATGTATGTATGTATAGTGTATGGTGGGGGGAGGGGGGTGTATGTATGTATGTATAGTGTATGGTGGGGGGAGGGGGGTGTATGTATGTATGTATAGTGTATGGTGGGGGGAGGGGGGTGTATGTATGTATAGTGTATGGTTCGGGGGGGGGGGAGAGGTGAGAGTACTTTGAAATCCTGACATGGATGGTAAAAACTTACCTTACAGCTGGGCTCCAGTCCCAGCGCGATCTGTGCACACATTCCAGCAGGGAATGGGGAGGCTCCGCCCACCTCCTTGTCTCTTCTGCTGGCAGCCAGAGGATTGGAGGAGAGCACCCGGCCGGTAACATTGAGGCTCCGCCTCTGTGTCCCGACTCCGTCCTGCACTCAGACAGCTGAGCGGGAGCAGCAGCGCTAAGGCGGCGCTACGGACCCGAATTCCACGGCCGCACTGATGACACAGCTTCGGCACAGGGAGCCACGGGTCTGAAATGAATAATGTGCCCGGGTCTCAGGCGGGCAGAGACCCGGGCACATGTTTCAAAACCCGTACTGTCCGGGTGAATCCCGGACAGGTGGCAACCCTACGCATGGAGGGACCCTGCTCGTCGCCATCACCCACTGCCCGACCAAGACAGGGTAAGTGCTGGGCAGACGGTGAGCGGGCGTGGGTCACACTGGGGGAATTCAGGGGCACACTGGCAGCATTTAATGGGCACACTGGCAGCATTGGATGGGCACACTGGCAGCGTTTGATGGGCACACTGTCAGCGTTTGATGGGCACAGTGGCAGCATTTGAATGGGCACCGTGGCAGCGTTTGGCACAATGGCTGCAATTGATGGCACAGTGGCAGCGTTTGATGGCACAGTGGCTGCAATTGATGATTTAAAAAAAAAAATGTTGTGCCCCCCCAAAAATTTTGAGCACCAGCCGCCACTGCAGTCTACATGCACTTGCTTCAGTGTCGGCTGCACATCATGTCAGGACAGCATTGGACTATGTTTTTTTTTTTAAAAGCAGTACTTCAGGTAGATATAAAAGACAACAATGAATGCAGCTCTGTATTCAATTATACATATATATATATGTATATATATATATATATATATATATATATATATATATATATATATAATTTTATTTTTATTTATTTTTTTAATGTAAGCAGTGCAAGTACCTGAATTTGACCTAAATTCAGCCTTTTCAAATCCCCTGTACAACACAGCCCAGACTGGGGGATGGAAAAGCAGCACAAGGAGCCAATCAGTTCTTAAATATGGTCCATAAGAAGAGGTCATTGCACATAAAAAAGTGTTCCTGATATATTTTAGGAGGATCTCTGATTCCATCGCTTCAGGAAACTTAAGATGGCAGCACACAGTACAAAGCATTGAAATTCAGGAGAAAAAGTTTCCAGTAAACTTTGGCATTTTGCAAAACTGGGAGACAGCTGATAGCAAAAGCTGGATCTGATTATATGAGGTTTTATTCGAGAGAAAGATATCATACTGTTCCTTGTGTCAAAGAGGGCTCCCTGGTATACAGGGAGCGGACTAGGGCATACATTTTTTTTTTATTAAGGGGACAACCAAAATACTGCAGGGTGGGAATTTAAATCTGACAAAATTATATAACAATTATATAACGGTGTTTTCTATGTAAAAGCAGAATGTTACCTAGGTAGTGGGGTACGCATATTTTTTCTTCCCAAAGGAGAATTATGATGGCTGTACATTTATGAGTGTTTAAAGGTGACAGTCTGAAAGGGTGAGACACAAACTGCACATGGATTCCCTTGCTCGAATGCAAACAAATGTATTTGATGATGGAATATGGTAACACTTCTAGTCCAAAGACAACATCCAATATTCTGGTTGGACACCAAGATTGATTGTATAGCTCAACTTTATCTTGAACTTCTTATTTATCACTTCAGTCTTTTTGAGCCAAATTAACATCCGACATATTCCTTTTTTGTCATTACTAGGAAACTGGGGGAATAGAACCCTGTAAGTCTTTCTGAAATCAGGATTGTTGTCAGAGAAATAAAAGGGAGAGCAAAATTGAAAGTCCCAAAATGTCCTAAGATAGTGGATAGGACTAAAGCAGCATTTTTGTAACCAGGGTGCCCAGGCACCCTGGGGCATCTTGTGACTTCTTTAGGGGTGCCTTGGAAAAATGCCTAAAAGTTGATCAAAAATTGTATACAAGCCAGCAGGTGGATGAAGCCTGTCTTTTAGTTACACAAAGACACAGGCTTTCATTATGCACCTTTATGACTTTCTAGTAACTGGCATACTAATAACCAATGATGTCACCAGTTGATAAGGACAATATGGAAATAAGTACAGCGCTGCACCAAACAATATTAAAAAAGAAAAAAAATGTAGTATACAGTTAGCAGCTGACACACCTCTAGACACAGGCAAAGGAAAAAAATAGTAAAACAATGTAGTGTAGCGCTATGTGTATATATAAACAGTGAATCCTTTCTTCCTTTGCAGGACAAAAAACAGTATTAAAACACTAGGTGATGCAAATTAACATTAGGAAGTGACTACAGTGAGTAAATGACGTGAATCAATAACATAAAATTAAAACAATGGGTCTAAAAAAACATACATATGTGGCAAATCAAATAATATAGTCCATAAAAGATTGACAATTATATTGATGATGAATAGTAGAAAACCACCACCAAAAAGTCCATAAGAGTAAAGTGCTTAAAAAATGAAAAAACTCCCAGGGTTTCCTCATAAACAGAATTGTTCACTTCTGTCAGATGAATCGGTAAGAAATCACAGATGGGTGGAGGATCTAAATAAGTGGCAGGACCATCACCGGAGCATCAAAAGAGGCTTACCAGAATTAGATGACTTGAAAAGACATAGGTCTTACAAGTCTAAGAAAGCTTAATGACCACCAGGTCTGGCGAGATGAAACGTCAGATTATCCTCAGCTTCCAAAAGAGAGGAAGGGGTCTCACCACAGCTTAAATCGTCCCCAAGGCAGACCAACAGGCCCAATGGATGTTTCAAATATCATGCGAGAAAAAAAAAACTCACATGGCATGATAACATTTAAAAATATCAATTTATTAAAATAGTAAAAAGAGAACACTTACATGGTAGGAGATCAAAAACAGCTCATATAGAATCAATCGCGGTAATCATGAGGGGTCCACCCGACATGTTTCGGCTACAAAGCCTTCATCTGGGGTGTGGAGCCCCCCCACCTCACCGCTATTTAAACAAGGAATGACCCCCACTGGGGATGTGTCACAATACCGGAAGTGGTGCAATTGATGTCACTTCCTGGTAATTCAGAATAGTGATATATAGCTACATATATGTGCAGAGTGAAAGAGGCAATAGGCGGTATTATACCGCTATCACAAGCAGATAGAAAATCCAGATTATATAATGAAAGTTAGGCTGGCCGCTTGATCTTCTGGTTTGGAAATGAACCGAGTGCGCACCAAGCCTCTCTATCGATACGACCGGATCCCATTGGCCGAAGCGCCGTCCCGCGCCAACCAATAGAACCGGTGTCGTGATCCGAGTGTGCGCGATGACGTCATCCGCTGTATTACTGCGGCGCCAGTGCGCTCCACTCCTAGGGCCAAGCCTCTCTCCCATATCAGCAATCACAACACTTCCGGAATAGAAAGCAAGGCGCTGATAGGCTGGAGAGGGCCGGAAAAGGTCATGATGATCTGAGACCACAACACAAGTGTCAGCAAAGGTGAAGTTAAAGTGGAGTTCCACCCACTTTTACAACTCTTCAGCATCCCTCACTAAACTCTGCACTGTAAACAAATTGGATATTTTTTTATTTTTTTCTCAGCACCTACTGTATATCTGCTGTATTCATTTTTCGCTTCCTCCTCCCTGGCCGCGGCCCATCGCATCATTTCCTGTTTGCAATGCCTTCTGGGAAGGGGCGGCAACTTCCTCTGAAACTGCCGTTGCTATGGAAACCTGACCTGAAACCTATTACACGGCTTGTGCTGCACTGAGCATGTGCGAGATCTGCAAGGATGAGATCCAGGAAGAAATACAGTCTGGCTTCAGCTGCCCACACTTAAGATGACCACGGCCTGCTGTAAGTTTATAAAATAAAAAACTACTGCTATAAACTGGCAAAACAGACCTTAGTTTACAGACTAACTTTACTAGAATACATTAAGCTTGTGTATTATATGGGTATTTTTATTTAAAAAGTATAATTTCGGTCGGAACACCCCTTTAAATAAAAATGATATTTTAATGGTGTCACAATATCGTGAAATAGATGACAACGCTAATTAAAGTGATAAAGGGGCAACAAGCATGACCAAATGGTAATTGGAAATATTGAATAGGAATTGAAATTTAGAAGTGACACTTTCCGCAAGGTATTAACGTGGAGTGGGACATCAATTCTTTTATCAACCAGGCGTAGTTATCTAGTTCATGGTCTCTTTTTCCATTTTTTTTTTTTCCGGTATTTTTTAAAAAATAAAATTTAAAAACTTTGCATATTAATATTAATTTATGCATTATTATTAGTATTATTTAGAATTCTTATGATTTGTTTAGCGATTTTTATAGGAAAGATATCTCCTCATTTTGAGATCCTGTTATGTTAATGTCCATTATGTTATGCGGTGCCCCTCACTGGCGGTGTCACTTCTAAATTTCAATTCCTATTCAATATTTACAATTACCATTTGGTCATGCTTGTTGCCCCTTTATCACTTTAATTAGCGTTGTCATCTATTTCACGATGTTGTGACACCATTAACCACTTCAGCCCCGGAAGGTTTTACCCCCTTCCTGACCAGAGCACTTTTTACAATTCGGCACTGCGTCGCTTTAACTGCTAATTGCGCGGTCATGCAATGCTGTACCCAAACGAAATTTGCGTCCTTTTCTTCCCACAAATAGAGCTTTCTTTTGATGGTATTTGATCACCTCTGCCGTTTTTATTTTTTGCGCTATACACGGAAAAAGACCGAAAATTTTGAAAAAAAAAAGATATTTTCTACTTTTTGTTCTAAAAAAAATCCAATAAACTCAATTTTAGTCATACATTTAGGCCAAAATGTATTCGGCCACATGTCTTTGGTAAAAAAAATGTCAATAAGTGTATATTTATTGGTTTGCGCAAAAGTTATAGCGCCTACAAACTAGGGTACATTTTCTGGAATTTACACAGCCTTTAATTTATAACTGACTATGTCGTTTCTTGAGGTGCTAAAATGGCAGGGCAGTACAAAACCCCCACAAATGACCCCATTTTGGAAAGTAGACACCCCAAGGAAATTGCTGAGAGGCATGTTGAGCCCATTGAATATTCATTTTTTTTGTCCCAAGTGATTGAATAATGACAAAAAAAAAAAAAAAATTACAAAAAGTTGTCACTAAATGATATATTGCTCACACAGGCCATGGGCATATGTGGAATTGCACCCCAAAATACATTTAGCTGCTTCTCCTGAGTATGGGGATACCACATGTGTGGGACTTTTTGGGAGCCTAGCCGCGCACGGGGCCCCGAAAACCAATCACTGCCTTCAGGATTTCTAAGGGCGTACATTTTTGATTTTACTCCTCACTACCTATCACAGTTTCGGAGGCCATGGAATGCCTAGGTGGCACAAACCCCCCCCCCCCAAATGACCCCATTTTGGAAAGTAGACACCCCAAGCTATTTGCTGAGAGGCATGGTGAGTATTTTGCAGCTCTCATTTGTTTTTGAAAATAAAGAAAGACGAGAAAAAAAATTTTTTTTTTCTTTTTTCAATTTTCAAAACTTTGTGACAAAAAGTGAGGTCTGCAAAATACTCACTATACCTCTCAGCAAATAGCTTGGGGTGTCTACTTTCCAAAATGGGGTCATTTGGGGGGTTTTTTTGCCACCTGGGCATTCCATGGCCTCCGAAACTGTGATAGGCAGTGAAGAGTGAAATCAAAAATTTACGGTCTTAGAAAGCCTGAAGGCGGTGCTTGGTTTTTGGGGTCCCGTACGCGGCTAGGCTCCCAAAAAGCCCCACACATGTGGTATCCCCGTACTCAGGAGAAGCAACAGAATGTATTTTGGGGTGTAATTTCACATATTCCCATGGCCTGTTTGAGCAATATATCATTTAGTGACAACTTTGCGCAAAAAAAAATAAAAAAAATAAAAAATTGTCTCTTTCCCGCAACTTGTGTCACAATATAAAATATTCCATGGACTCGACATGCCTCTCAGCAAATAGCTTGGGGTGTCTACTTTCCAAAATGGGGTCATTTGGGGGGGGGTTTGAACTGTCCTGGCATTTTATGCACAACATTTAGAAGCTTATGTCACACATCACCCACTCTTGCATTTTGAGGTTCCCTGTTGAGACAGGAGAGCGAGAGAAAAACACGGAAGACGTTGGGGGGGGGGGCATTCCCTCCCACTGCTTGTAAAAGCAGTCTAGAGGCTAATTAGCCGCTAGGATTGCTTTTACATGAAAGCCGACCGCTGGCTGAAAAGAATGATACCTAAACCTGCAGGCATCATTCTGGTATAACCACTCAAAGTCGTGAATGGCGTACCTGAAGACAAATAAATGGTTAACAATAAAGCACAGTAAACGGTAAAGTATAAAAAATTGCATACCTGAAAAGCAAACATGATAAAACATAATAACAATAAAACATTGCAGAATAGAATACAGTAAAAAAGAGCAGAACAATAGAGAGAATAGAGAGAGAGAGAGAGAGAGAACAATAAAACGACAACTATTTTTTTTTATTTTATATTTTTGTATGTGTTTTTTTTTTTTTGTTTTTATTTTTTTTACACTTTTTTTTGTAACTAACTTTTATAACTGTAACCGGTTCCAAGTTCGGGTCTCTCAAAATGCGATGGCATCTTGGGAGACCCTGTGAAAGTGTGCCTAGTCTGTGGAATGCTGTACCCTACGCTAATACTCAACTAGTGAATGGTAGCGTTCAAAACATTCACCAATGCAAAGACCAGGATTGTCAGGACAGGAGGGACAATAATAGCGGGTGTCACGCCTATATCCGCGCTTGCTGCAGACACGACATCTTTTTTGGGGGGGTTCGCTGGGTAGGGGTACTCGGGAGGACATAAAGAAAATGCCTCTCATGCAGCTGACTGCATTTGGTTGGGCATGTGAATGGGGGAAGTACGGGCGCTGCAGAAGTGGTGGGTTCCCAATTAGGATTGGCGAATGCAGCAGGAAGGGCATTATGGGCACGATGGGCCTGTGTTTGTCTTTTTGGTGGCAGCGGGACACTACTTGTGCTTGCCACCTCACCAGCTTGAACTGCACTTATGGGACTCGCCACGTCACCAGCAGTGCTGGTTTGACTACGACCGGGGTGTACTAGGCCGCTGGTGCTTGCCAGTTCACCAAAACGCTACCAAAAAAACTGTTAGCGATCGCAGGGATCAGGCCTGACTCTGCGAACGCTGCAGTTATGCGTGTAGTGTTTTGTAAGTGTCAGTGATCGATCGATACTGCACTTGGGTGGGCTGGGCTGGGCCGGGCGGAGGGGCAAAACGCAGGTGCTAGCAGGTATCTGGGCTGATCCCGCTAACACTGCGTTTGTGGGAACCCTAAACTGCTGGGGACGCTAGTATAGATCTGATCAGATCAGATATTGATCCGTTCAGATACTATACCACTAAGGGAGGCGTATGCTGCGTGCGTGGGTGTTAGCGGTACTGGCGCTAATCTGACGCTGCCTGGGGCTGGTGCTTGCCAGTTCACCAAAACGCTACCAAGAAAACTGTTAGCGATCGCAGGGATCAGGCCTGACTCTGCGAACGCTGCAGTTATGCGTTTAGTGTTTTGTAAGTGACAGTGATCGATCGATACTGCACTTGGGTGGGCTGGGCTGGGCCGGGCGGAGGGGAAAAACGCAGGTGCTAGCGGGTATCTGGGCTGATCCTGCTAACACTGCGTTTTTGAGAACCCTAAACTGCTGGGGACGCTAGTATAGATCTGATCGGATCAGATATTGATCCGTTCAGATACTATACCACTAAGGGAGGCGTATGCTGCGTGCGTGGGTGTTAGCGGTACTGGCGCTAATCTGACGCTGCCTGGGGCGACGCATATCACCGCCGGGCGATCAGGGGGCTAAACCTTTATTCGGTAATAAACGGCGGGTGCCCTGACACTATGAAAAATAAACAAACCAACCAGCGTCACCCGTAACGTTTATACGGTGATCAGTGGTGAAAGGGTTAACTAGCGGGCAATCAAGGGGTTAAAACATTTATTAGGTAGTATATGGGGGTCCCTGACGCTATAAAACGCTGAGGGCGAACCTAAATATTTACGTCCCTAACTAGCGTCACCAGCGACACTAATACAGCGATCAGAAAAATGATCGCTTAGTGACACTGGTGACAGGGGGTGATCAAGGGGTTAAAACTTTATTAGGGGGGGTTAGGGGGGTACCCTAGACCTAAAGGGGGGTAATACTCACTGCCCTAACACTGTAACTGTCACAAACTGACACCAATCAGTAATCAGAAAAAAAAAAAAATACTGCTTGGTGTCAGTTTGTGACAGGGGGGGGGGTGATTGGGGGGGATCGGGGGGCGATCGGGGGGGGGGTCGGGGGTGTTTTATGTGCCTGGCATGTTCTACTGTGTGTGTTTGTGTTGTGTGCACTCACATGTCTTCTCTCCTCGGCGCTGGAACGGAAACTGCCAGACTGAGGAGAGATGACATCACATCCCCTGCCTGTGTGAAACTACACACAGGCAGGGGAGGATTCCCATTGGCTGGGAGCGATCGCGAGGGGGGGGCACGATCGGATGGTCTCCCCCTCGCCTCCCGACGCTCCCAGTGAAAAGCCGACCGCCGCTGGCACCGGGGGGGGGGGTCCGATCGGACCCCCCGCCCGCGGGAGGCAGATCACGTATGGGAACGTGATTCTGCCTGTCCGTGCCATTCTGCCGCAGTATATCTGCGTTAGGCGGTCGGCAAGTGGTTAAAATATCATTTTTATTTAACTTCACCTTTGCTGACACTTGTGTTGTGGTCTCAGATCATCATGACCTTTTCCGGCCCTCTCCAGCCTATCAGCGCCTTGCTTTCTATTCCGGAAGTGTTGTGATTGCTGATATGGGAGAGAGGCTTGGCCCTAGGAGTGGAGCACACTGGCGCCGCAGTAATACAGCGGATGACGTCATCGCGCACACTCGGATCACGACGCCGGTTCTATTGGTTGGCGCGGGACGGCGCTTCGGCCAATGGGATCCGGTCGTATCGATAGAGAGGCTTGGTGCGCACTCGGTTCATTTCCAAACCAGAAGATCAAGCGGCCAGCCTAACTTTTATTATATAATCTGGATTTTCTATCTGCTTGTGATAGCGGTATAATACCGCCTATTGCCTCTTTCACTCTGCACATATATGTAGCTATATATCACTATTCTGAATTACCAGGAAGTGACATCAATTGCACCACTTCCGGTATTGTGACACATCCCCAGTGGGGGTCATTCCTTGTTTAAATAGCGGTGAGGTGGGGGGGCTCCACACCCCAGATGAAGGCTTTGTAGCCGAAACATGTCGGGTGGACCCCTCACGATTACCGCGATTGATTCTATATGAGCTGTTTTTGATCTCCTACCATGTGAGTGTTCTCTTTTTACTATTTTAATAAATTGATATTTTTAAACGTTATCATGCCATGTGAGTTTTTTTTCTCGCATGATATTTGAAACATCCATTGGGCCTGTTGGACTGCCTTGGGGACGATTTAAGCTGTGGTGAGACCCCTTCCTCTCTTTTGGAAGCTGAGGATAATCTGACGTTTCATCTCGCCAGACCTGGTGGTCATTAAGCTTTCTTAGACTTGTAAGACCTATGTCTTTTCAAGTCATCTAATTCTGGTAAGCCTCTTTTGATGCTCCGGTGATGGTCCTGCCACTTATTTAGATCCTCCACCCATCTGTGATTTCTTACCTATTCATCTGACAGAAGTGAACAATTCTGTTTATGAGGAAACCCTGGGAGTTTTTTCATTTTTTAAGCACTTTACTCTTATGGACTTTTTGGTGGTGGTTTTCTACTATTCATCATCAATATAATTGTCAATCTTTTATGGACTATATTATTTGATTTGCCACATATGTATGTTTTTTAGACCCATTGTTTTAATTTTATGTTATTGATTCACGTCATTTACTCACTGTAGTCACTTCCTAATGTTAATTTGCATCACCTAGTGTTTTAATACTGTTTTTTGTCCTGCAAAGGAAGAACGGATTCACTGTTTATATATACACATAGCGCTACACTACATTGTTTTACTATTTTTTACCAGTTGATAAGGAGAATGTCTGTTGCCTCCACAGCACCCTTGTTTGACCCTCCTCTGCCTCTCTCCCTCAGTATTGGGGTCACATTAGCTGACTGATGGAGAGAAACTGAGGGAGAAGAGAAACATTGGAATACTAGTCAATACCAGTGTGCAAAAGTGCTTGCTTTGGAAGAAAAAAATCACCTCTAACGCTGGGTGGTCTACATGTGTGGATGTTGTTGCATTATGTAAAACTATTAAAATAGATTTTTACATTTTAGAATGGGGTGCCTCAAGACTGTTCATAATTTTAAAGCGTACCTTGACTGAAAAAAGGTTGAGAAACACTGGACTAAAGGATCTTGATACATTTCTGCCCAAACCTGCATGACAGACTAATGCCCTGTACACACAGTCGGATTTTCCGACGGAAAATGTGTGATAGGACCCTGTTGTCGGAAATTCCGACCGTGTGTAGGCTCCATCACACATTTTCCATCGGAATTTCCGACACACAAAGTTTGAGAGCAGGCTATAAAATTTTCCGACAACAAAATCCGTTGTGAAATTCCGATCGTGTGTACACAAATCCGACGCACAAAGTGCCACGCATGCTCAGAATAAATTAAGAGATGAAAGCTATTGGCTACTGCCCCGTTTATAGACCCGACGTACGTGTTTTACGTCACCACGTTCAGAAGGGTCGGATTTTCCGACAACTTTGTGTGACCGTGTGTATGCAAGACAAGTTTGAGCCAACATCCGTCGGAAAAAATCCATGGATTTTGTTGTCGGAATGTACGATCAATGTCCGACCGTGTGTACGGGGCATAAGGCAGAACCCAAAAAGGCAGGTTTGGATGAGAAAGGAGTCAAAGGGCTTAATGGTTAAGGACTAGGGATGCCTTTGGGTTTTGCAGATCAAAGAAAAGTCACCTGAATGCACTTCATACATCCTGACACCATGTACTTCCCGCACTTTGGACAATATGATCTTGCAACCTTTGCTGTTAATGTCAGATTCCAGTTAAGAAAACCCTGATGCTTTACTTTCCTGTCTTGGGGTAATAATACTAAATTTCAAACAGAGTCTTTTTTTTATAACAACATTTAGCTTGTTGTTGAATAAAGACTAGTCTTACACTAATTCTGCTTCCACACTGGTCTACCACCCAGGGGTTTAACCATTTCTTGCCCTCAATCTGTATATACACATTATCAGCATGGTGCCCACCAGAAATGTCCCCTCTTCGAAAGGCAGCAGCTGACACTTTGAGCAGCTAGTGGCTGTCAATTCTAGCTGTCACAAGTCCCCACTAATGATCAGGAACCAACCAGAGTGGTTCCGAAACATGTGATCACTATGTCGGATATTACAGTGATCACATGCAGGCGGAAGGCTTTAATTAAAAAATAAAAGCATTCAGTTTGTAGATAAACATTGCTACCATTCACACTGCAGTGGTTTCTGTACTGTCATCTGTTTAATACTGTAATTGTCAGGTTTAATCACAGACTTAAAAAGCAACAATAATTAATGAAAACATTTAAAGTGTAGCGCTTACCACCACAGAAGCCGCTGGTGATGATGGGTCCTCTGTTCTTCCACGACTCTCTTAACCACTCGGTCCTCACTGACACACTTGGTCTTATGCCGCGTACACACGAGCGGACTTTACGGCGGACTTTGCCCGGCGGACTGGATTTCGTCGGACAATTCGATGTGTGTGGGCTCCAGCGGACTTTGTTTTCTCAAAAGTTGGACGGACTTAGATTTGAAACTTGTTTAAAATTTATCCGTTGAAATCGAGTCCGGTCGAAAAGTCCGCCGTCTGTATGCTAGTTCGACGGACAAAAAGCCACGCTAGGGCAGCTATTGGCTACTGGCTATGAACTTCCTTGTTTTAGTCCGGTCGTACGTCATCACGTACGAATTCGACGGACTTTGGTGGATTGTGTGTAGGCAAGTCCGTTCATTCACAAAGTCCGTCGTAAAGTACGTCGAAAAATCCGCCGGGCAAAGTCCGCCGTAAAGTCCGCTCGTGTGTACGCGGCATAAGACTCAAAGCTGTTTACACCTCACTAAGGATGCATGGCAAAAAAAACACAAACAACTTGGAAATAATTAATTAAATGTATTAAGGCATTGCAAACAAAAAGGGGTAAATTGATAAATGTGTAATTACACAGACTTAAGGGTGCTAAGAAGGGTTAAATGGTAATTACCCACTAACTGGCATACAAAGGTTATAGCAAGAATTAATTAAACTACTACTGGGTAACTAATGTCTCTAAACAACCTCAACCAGTTCAGAAGAATCAAAAGGGTCCTGGTGTACATCTTGTGCATACAACCCCGACAGCAGGCAGGTATATGCATTCCTAGAGTGGGGGTACCCCTGGAGATGGTAAAAGTACCTGGCGCCTAGTAGGTAACATTGGCTGGCTTTTGGTGGTATCCTCCTTTAGATGGTGCACTGTGCCATAAAGGCTAAGCCGCTAAGTAGGAGCTCTGTTTTGGCTAGCCATGCGTGGCGGGCAGCTAGAACATGTAGTTCAGCTCACCACTTCCTGGCAGGTGACTAATCTGGTTCCATTGGCTTACTGACTTGCGGTTCCCAACGTTCAGGTCCTGGATCCTCACACAGGCCACCTACTCTCAGCTTGGACCCTGGCGTAGAGTTGCCACCTCATGCCTTTAAACCTGAACACATATGAACTACACAGGTTCCAAAGCTAATTTGACCAAAAAACACTACAGTGATACAAAAAAGACGCCACTTGCTCCCATCTATAGCTGGCTATCACAGTAAGAAGCATTGGAAGGCTAACAACAGGTACAAACAAGGCCAGGGATAAATCCAAGGGAAAAACCAAGCTTAACTTACCACCAGCCCGCAGACAACCAAATAACCTGTCTAATAGTATGCATTAAAAGCAGGGGTTTAGTCTGCACACATTTGCAAATGCAGGGGTAAGCCACAGAGCCTTGTCAAGGCACCCTGGTATCTGTGGTACCTAACACTAATTTATAAGTGTCCCCACAGTGGAGGCACATGCATTCTGATGGATAGATGAGAGCAGGTGGACTGAAGGGGAGCCCCCCCTTCTTAAAGGTACAGGGGCACCTTGCTATATGCTGGGTGTTCAGTGTGGCCCTGTACCTTTCAGAAGGGGTGGCTCCCCTTCAGTACACAATGCAATTATTTTAGTAAATATAAACTGCTAAATACCCTTTCTTATCAGCAGTATATAGCAGTCTTGTGACTTCTATCAGTTCCTGATTAAGCTTGTAGGAGGAGTTTTCATACCGCACTGGGCTGTCCTATCAGGATGCAGGACCCCTCATCCTCTTTCTGGACAGTGCTGATTGGCCCTGTGCTGATCACATGCACTCTCCCAAGAAAAAAAAATCTCTCTAGCAATACACACCAAACTGAGCATGTGCAGCCTGACTCCAAAGGCTCTGTATTATCCGGACATGTTCTGGAGTCAGTGGAGGAAAAGAAGGATCTGTGCATACAAGATCAAACAGCCTTTTTACACAATGCAGAAGATTAACCCCTTAGGTCCCATAGTGAGTATAACCAGCATGCTTTACTGCATATACAGACTGATTTTACTGTTGTTGGTTTAGTAACACTTCAAGTCCCGGTTCACACTGGTGCGATGCCTGAAACCCTGCGATTTAGTGCTGGTTCCCGCATCGCACCTGAATTGTACACTGGTTCACAATGACATCTGCAAACTGCTGCGGGTATCAATGTAAAGTTAATGACACCCCCAGATCGGTTTGCAGATGGCAGTGCGAACTGTGAAATGGTGCAGGAATCAGATCGCATGGGTGTAAACACCCATGTGATCCGATTCCAGTGCAGACCAATAAAAGGGTCCTGCACCATTTTGGTGCGAATGCGATGTGATTTCAGCCATACAGTTTGTATGGCTGAATTTGCATCGCACAGACATCGCATGTGATCTGCACAGGAATGCGGTGTGAATCAAATGCAATGTCTGTGATCGCATAGTGTGTGAACCCAGCCTTAGAGTATCAGTTTCATAGCAAAATCAATAGCATGGCTCTGTTATCACTTTATAGACTGATAAACATGATTATTGCATTATCTTATGTAAGTGTGCAGAACTGGCCAGCTTGTTGCTTACATGTATGGAGTGAGGAAATAGGGGCAGATAAGGAGACTTGCATTAGATGATAAAACTCAGTTGAAAAAGAGAAAGGAAAAGGAGGGGGTTGAAGACTGGGGGGGGGGGTGGAGGTAAGCGGTGGGTCTTCCCAGGGTCTCAAGAGTCCAGCAACATATATCACATCCATGGGTCCCATTATAATAAAATTCACTTTGTTTGTTATTGAGCTTACATGTGAGTTTGATGTTGATCACGATCCAATTCAGTTTGTGGTCATATAGTCAGTGGACACAGTTGACTGTTTTCAGCTTCTTGCTGTTGCAATTCTGCCAGCCAGGATAATGTACGACACTAATCTTCCAAATGTTTAGGGTTGCCAAGTTTTTGGAATAAGGCAGATTATGGTGATCTGGGTACGTTTATTCCTGTAACGGTGCTGCTCGTGGACTTACAAGATACTTCAAATGAGATCAGTGAAAGAGGATGAGCAGCGCCTTTAAACAGGTTGTAAAGAGAAAAAAACATTTTCTTAAAATATTAAACATGTTATGATATTGCACAGAGTGGTCCTGAACCTTCTTTTCTGGGGTCCCCTGCAGGCGCTGTCTGCTCCTCCTTTTCTTTGCAGTGTTAAAGAGGTTGTAAACCTTGAAAAACAAAAAAAACCTGCAAGACAAAGGCATAATGAGCATCGCATACTAGCTCATTATAAAATACTTACCTTAGAACGATGCCCTGGACCGGCGTTGGCCCTCCAAGTACAGCGCGGACATCTTCCATTGGAGTTACTTCCAGGTTCGCGGCTCCGGCGCTGTGATTGGCCAGAGCCGCAATGGCGTCACTCCCGCGTGGGAGACACTGGTCACGGCACAGCTACTGAAGAAACGGTACCAGTGGCCCGTTTCTTCAGTGCGCATGCGCCGATGATGTCAGCAGCAGTGCATATACTAAATATCTTCTAAACTGTGCAAGTTTAGGAGATATTCAAGGTACCTACAGGTAAGCCTTATTACAGGCTTTCCTGTAGGTAAAAGTGATGTAACAGGGTTTACAACCAATTTAATTTTCACGTCAAATTTCAATTTAGTTTTAGTCAGTCTTTTGACTGAGGCCGGGTTCATCTCCAACGGATGCAGCTCGCAGCAGGGGTCCGGTGCATCCCTATTGTCTGTTTCAAACACATTTTTGCCTGAATTTGGACCTAAAACTGAGCCAAAGACGCACAGCGTTCCTGTGCAAGCGGCTCCACAGCCGCAACGGAGATATGTGAACTGACTCCATAGAGAGCCGGTCACAATCTCCTGTCATACTAATTGGATGCGGAGAAAACTGCATCCAATTCGCATAGGTCTGAACCCAGCCAAAAATGCCATTTTAGTTTCGGTTGTATTTTAGTTATTTGATTTATTTTAATCAAATTTTAGTAGACTAAAATCTCCTGCATTATTTAAGCATTTCTCTAGAATTTCCAAATTCATTATATACTCCTGGAGTAAAAATCTAACGATGTGTAGTGGGGATGGGGAAGTAAATGGGAGTGAGGGAGTGCACAGGGCAGAGAAGTGGTCTGGGGAGGCTGTTATTTTACATGGGGGTAAGCACTGCTACCTTGCTGGGAGGGGAACACTGACCATGTGGTTGCAGGGCATTGTTCTAGAACTCCCAGGCAGCAGGCAGACAGAGGGAGCCTGCGTCTCTCAGCTAATACAGCTTGTCAGGGGGCTGGGGCTTTAACAGAATGGCGGAGCTCTGAGAAAAGTGGAAGTTCAGTTGGGTAAAAGTCCCTCCCTCACATTTTCGCTTGTTGACGAAAACTGGAATTGATTTTCGTCATAGTTTTCTTCAATTGAAATTTTTTTTTATTGATTTTCGTTTTGTTTTTGTCACTGAAAACATTACGCTGACGAAAGATATGATAAAAATATTTTCGTCAACTAAATTAACATTTTTTCTTTGAATACCCCCATAGCAAGCCACTTGCTATGGGGGCAATTATGTGGGTGCACTCATATTGGGGGCCCAATGAACCAGGGATAGCAGAACAAAAACCTATTAGGGAAGGATTGTGGTCTGTGCTAGCTGAGCTAATTGAATGGCTTGGTGCTATGCAAGAAGACTAGGAACTCCTACACCCCCTACCGCCCGCACTCATGACATCATTGTTTTTAATGAATATTGGCTGCTACTGTAACCTTTCCATTTCATGCACATCTACCTGAGTGGCTGTCAATATACACTCTATTGCCAAAAGTATTCGGGCACCTGCCTTTACACGCACATGAACTTTAATGGCATCCCAGGCTTCAAATGTAAATTTCAATATTGAGTTGGCCCACCCTTTACAGCTATAACAGCTTCAACTCTTCTGGAAAGACTGTCCACAAGGTTTAGAAGTGTGTCTATGGGAATGTTTGACCATTCTTCCAGAAGCTAATTTTTGAGGTCACGCACTGATGTTGGACTCGCACTCGCGCTCGCAGTCTTTGCTCCAATTCATCCCAAAGGTGTTCTATCGGGTTGAGGTCGGGACTCATTCACACTATATTTCCAAAAGTATTGGGCCACTCCTCCAGATCATTTGGAGGAGGGGGGATTATGGTGTGGGGTTGTTTTTCAGGGGTTGGGCTTGGCCCCTTAGTTCCAGTGAAGGGAACTCTTAAGGCTTCAGCATACCAAGACATTTTGGACAATTGCATGATCCCAACTTTGTGGGAACAGTTTGGGGATCTTGTCTTGCATACTAACGGTACACAATTGTCGTGCAACAAACACAAACGTAGCGACGTACTACAAGGAATTTCAGCTTGAGCGCATTGATTCTGAGCATGCGCGTTTGTACTTTCAACTTTTGTGTGACGGATTTGTGTACTGACCATACGAAAATCTGACGTCAAACGGTTGTCCGCCGAAAATTTACTAGCCTGCCATCCAACATTTGTTGGCCGAAAGTTGGACAACAATTGTCAAAAGGAGCGTACTAACAGTAAGATTTTAGGACAACAGTCTGTCAACAAACAATCCCCTGCCAACAATCATACCGTGTGTACGAGGCTTTAGGCTGGGATGCCATTAAAGTTATGTGTCACAATACTTTTGGCAATATAGTGGATTGAAGTGGCGACATCAAATATACAGGATCTGAGCTAACCACTTTCAAGTACTAAATGACTTCCCATTGTGAGGGTCATCCCATTCCGGTAAGCCTTTGATTTGAGCATTGGTGTGGGAGCACATTATTTTTTTTTGTTTACACCATTTTTTTTTGACCAAATATATCCTCCCAAACTATGAAGAGGGAGAGATGGACCATCTTTTCAGATCTGCTACAATGTGTTAAAAGATAATTCTCTTGGAACAACATGTGCATAAGTAAGGAATAGATTAAGAGGGCTATTTGATTTTAAAATTAGATTGAAATAATGTTATTGTCATCATTGGAAAACTAATGTTCAAGCTAGGGGTTTGTTTTGTTAACTGAGAGGCCCGATAAAAAGAAAAGCGAGTTAGTGTCTTATTCAGCATTCAGAGTAGAGGCATTTCAGAGCAAAGTAAATGATTATGTGCAGTGTAAGTTACTCTTAACTGGCTTATAATAGCATGGTATCTCAGCAAATATTTAACAGAGATAATTATGGACGAGTGAATCTGGTCAGGTTCGGTTTGTCAAGGATTGAGCAAATCGGCAAACCTGAACTTTACAGCAAGTCTCAATTAAAACATAGGGGCCCAAATACAACTGTTAAATCCCAGCCATTTTCTGGCCTAATAAGCAAACTATTGTCAAAAAGAGCACGGGAAGCTGAGCATTGGTGTGAGGATCATTTAACAAAGTAAAACATATTTTTTTTAAATGTCATACAGTGCAGAGAGTGCCCTTTTGATATAGCTTCAAGTGTGACATGTACAAATCACCAGTCCTTTAACCACTAGCTGCCAAGGTTAATTCTGACATTTCTCATGTACAAGTAAAAATCTGCATTTTTTTGCTAGAAAATTACTTAGAACCCCAAACATTATAGCGGGAGGTGAGCGGGGACTGGAGAGGGAGGAGAATCAGCAAACTAAAGGGTCAGCGGAACTACTGAGCAAGGGATCTGCTGAATGAAGGTACTAATAAGCTCAGGATCTGCTGAAGGGGGGTACTAATGTGCTGGGGATCTGCTGAACATGGGTACTAATGAGCTGGGGATGTGCTGAACATGGGTACTAATGAACTGGGGATCTGCTGAACATGGGTACTAATGAGCTTGGGATCTGCTGAACATGGGTACTAATGAGCTGGGGATCTGCTGAACATGGGTACTAATGAGCTGGGGTTCTGCTGAACATGGGTACTAATGAGCTGGGGATGTGCTGAACATGGGTACTAATGAGCTGGGGATGTGCTGAATATGGGTACTAATGAGCTGGGGATGTGCTGAACATGGGTACTAATGAGCTGGGGATCTGCTGAACATGGGTACTAATGAGCTGGGGATGTGCTGAACATGGATACTAATGAGCTGGGGATCTGCTGAACATGGGTACTAATGAGCTGGGGACGTGCTGAACATGGGTACTAATGAGCTGGGGATCTGCTGAACATGGGTACTAATGAGATGGGGATGTGCTGAACATGGGTACTAATGAGCTGGGGATCTGCTGAACATGGGTACTAATGAGATGGGGATGTGCTGAACATGGGTACTAATGAGCTGGGGATCTGCTGAACATGGGTACTAATGAGCTGGGGATGTGCTGAACATGGGTACTAATGAGCTGGGGATCTGCTGAACATGGGTACTAACGAACTGGGGATATGCTGAACATGGGTACTAATGAGCTGGGGATCTGCTGAACATGGGTACTAATGAGCTGGGGATGTGCTGAACATGGGTACTAATGAGCTGGGGATGTGCTGAACATGGGTACTAATGAGCTGGGGATGTGCTGAACATGGGTACTAATGAGCTGGGGATCTGCTGAACATGGGTACTAATGAGCTGGGAATGTGCTGAACATGGGTACTAATGAGCTGGGGATCTGCTGAACATGGGTACTAATGAACTGGGGATGTGCTGAACATGGGTACTAATGAGCTGGGGATCTGCTGAACATGGGTACTAATGAGCTGGGGATGTGCTGAACATGGGTACTAATGAGCTGGGGATGTGCTGAACATGGGTACTAATGAGATGGGGATGTGCTGAACATGGGTACTAATGAGCTGGGGATCTGCTGAACATGGGTACTAATGAGCTGGGGATGTGCTGAACATGGGTACTAATGAGCTGGGGATCTGTTAAGTGGGGGTACTACTGACCGGGATTCTACTGAGCCCCTTTAAAAGAATTAAGTCAACACACGCAGGGCATGTGCCAAGCTTCAATAAAGCTTCAAAAAAGCATCACTGCAGCATCATAGAAGCCTCAAAAACACATCAATAAAGCATGTTGAAGTGGTTGGCAATTGTAAATTCTCCATTATAGTGTAATTTATGAGATTTATTTTTTCACAGTACCACACTGCAATATTTAACCACCTCCCGCCCACCATATAGTAAAATAACGGACACAAGGTCTCGTTCTGAGACAATATCATGATGCCGCCTCACTTTCGCGGCGATCGCTTGCCCTGGGACACGGCGCATCCCTGATCTCGGTAAAGAGCAGATGACAAGGCTTTTTACCCATGTGATCAGTTGTGTCCAATCAAGGTTATCGGCTTTCCACTCCTCACACTGACAGAGTGTGAGGAGAGGAGAGCCGATCAGCGGCATTTCCTCACAGGGTAGACCTGAATAGATAATCAGTTCCCTGATTATCAGTGCAGCCCAAACAGTCCCCAGCAATGATGTCAGTCAGTGCCCAGCAGCAATGCCAATCAGTGCCCACCAGTGCCACCTATCAGTGGATCCTCATCAGTGCCGTCAGTGCCGTACAAATGCTTAAAAAAATCTTTTTCATTTTCTTTCCACATTTTCTAAAAACTTGTGGAAAAAAATGACATGTTCAAAAGACTCATTATGCCTCATAGAATATACGCTTGGGTGTTTGCTTTTCAAAATGGGGTCAGTTTGTGGGCGTTTCCATTGTCCTGGTGCTCCAGGGCCTTCAAAAATGTAATAGGTAGTCAGGAAATTAGATGTGTAATTTGGGCTCCTAGAACGCCTGATGGTGCTCCCTGCATGTTGGGCCTCTCTATGTGGCTAGGCTGTGAAAAAGTCTTACACATGTGGTATCATCATACTCAGGAGGAGTAGCAGAATGTGTTTTGGGGTGTAGTTGCAAGTAGGAATATGCCATGTGAGAGAAATAACCTATTGATATAACAATTTTGTGAAAAAAATCTTAATTTTGCAAAGAATTGTGGGAAAAAATTACAACTTCAAAAAACTCGCCATGTCTCTTACTAAATACCTTGGAATTTCTAATTTCCAAAAAGGGGTATTTGCACTGTCCTGGCTTGTTAGCCCCGGTTCACACAGGGGCGGCACGACTTGCAGGTCGCCTCACCGAGGCGACCTGCACACGACTTCCACGGCGACTTGCAAAACGACTTCTGTATAGAAGTCTATGCAAGTCGCCTCAAGTCGCCCCCCAAAGTACTACAGAAACCTTTTTCTAAGTCGGAGCGACTTGCGTCACTCCTATTAGAATGGTTCCATTGTACAGAACGGGAGGCGACTGTGTGAACCGGCACTTAGTGTCTCAAGAAATTAGACATGAGGCCGACAGTACATCAGGTGTGATCAATTTTCAATGATTGGCACCATAGCTTGTAGACTCTATAACCTTCACAAAGAGCAAATAATATACACTAATTTGGGTTATAGTTACCAAAGCAATGTAGCAGTGTAAATTTTGGTCACAATTTGTGAAGAAAAAATACTACTTTGCAAAATGTTATAATAGAAACAAAGAAAATGCAATTTGTTTACAAAATTTTCAGTCTTTAGTTTTTATTTATAGTGCAAAAAATTAAAAAAACTCAGTGGTGATTAAATACCACTGAAAGAAAGCTCTATTTGTGTGAAAAAAGGACAAAAATATCATATGGTTACAGTGTTGCATGCCTGAGTAATGGTCATTCAAAGTGTGAGAGCGCTGAAAGCTGAAAAGTGGCCTGGTTAGGAAGGGGGTATAAGTGCCCAGTGAGCAAGTGGTTAAGGAGAAATATGCAAAAAAGAAAAATATTTAGTTAGTTAAACCCACAAGTGCTTCTTTTACTATTACAATTCCTTTACACTGGCTTTTGAAATTTGGCTTTTGAAAGCCCTGCATGTAGATTACTCCTAATCTACATGCAGGGCTCTGAACGCATGGATTTCAATGTTTTTTTTTTTTTTAAACTTGTGATTAAAGCCAGAGGCTCTAATAGGCTTCAAAAAAGGGTGGGCTTGGGGCACAGAGCACTGCGCCCTGAGCCCACCCAGCTGTGTGACAATAGCGAATGAATATTCTCTATTATCACACTGATCCTCCTCCCAGCCAATCAGGAAGCGGGTCCTGAGACCTGTCACCCGATTGGCTAAAAGGACAAGGCAAACCTATTGGACACCTGGGAGGAGGAGGGAAGCCGCTGTGATGCAGAGGAGGAGACCCAATGCAAGCCGCCGCCCGCTGCCCTTAGGATCACTGCCCTCCCGTGACCTAGATGGGGTAAGTGGAGGTACCCCTCCTGCACTCTCGATAGCTTTACCGCCTTGGGTTGGGATGGTTTATGCTTTCCTAACACTGTATATCTAAAGACCATAACACTACTACAAGCAGACCTGGCTGACAGCTGAAGTTTAAAGCATTCCTAAACTCTGATTTTTTAACTAGTACCTACAGGTAAGCCTATATTAAGTCTTGCCTGTAGGTACAGTAAACGTCTCCTAAAATTGCAGTGTTTAGGAGATATTCAAACTCGAAGCAGCCTGTGACATCACTGGGGTATACCAGAATATACGAAAGACACTGAGTGTGCCATCAATTGAGAACGACGTGCCACGGCCCTGACTCCCGTGCGGATGTGCGAGAGTGACTTTATCATTGGCCGGACATTCAAATGGCTGGAAAGCCTGAAAGAAGACCAGGTGAAGATGGAAGCGGCAACAGTGGTGACAGCATGTAAGACAAAGACAATTCCATAGCTCAACTCACCAACCAGTCTGCTGACCAACCAAATTAGCCTGTCTAACCGTCTGTTAAAAGCAGGGGTTTAGTTAGCACACATTTGCAAACGCATGTGAAAGCTGCAAGGCCTCGTCAAGGCACCCTGTATACTTGCAGTCCTAACACTACTAAATTTATAAGTGTCTCCACAGTGGAAGCACATGGTGGTGACAGCATGCCGCTGGAAGGGTTCGTTTTTAGGCAAGTCTGTCATAATGTGCTAGTATGCCGTGTATATTAGCACATTATGGCTTAAACCGCCCAGAGACCCATCTTTTATTTTTTTAATTTGAGGAGTTTTCTACCACTTTAATGGAGTGACATCAGAGTAACACGAAGCAATGCATATTGTCCTCTGACTAACGATGGCCTCTGGCTTCATAAGAGGCTATGACAAACCGCAGTCAATTTGCAAAAAAATTTGAATTTTATAACAATAAGCCGATAATGCAACTAGTGACTTGTCAATTTTATATGAATAGCTGCACAAGGTTTATAACAATGGCTTAATATTACTGAAAAAATAGCCCATATATTTGAAAAGAAAGCAATTATCATGCCAGGTTCAAGGAGGGAACATCTTGATAAAGTAGAAAACTCTGAATTTGCCATGTTGTTGGGTTATCCTTTCAGTATTTTATGCTTGTTACTTTTTTTGTAAGAACAGTCTCTAGGGTATTTCTATATCTATAACACTTTTGTGCATTTTGCTGGAAGTCCTGACTTGCTGTGTGCGATACATTGTAATTTGTGCTAAGATGACCTGTGTATATTGTATTTATCTTTTTCCCATGAGCAGTATCTTAACCTATTATGCCGCGTACACACGGCCGGACTTCCCGACAGAAAAAAAGACCGATGGGAGCTTTTGGTCGGACATTCTGACCATGTGTATGCCCCATCTGACTTTTTCTGTCGGCATTTCCGACGGACTCAGATATAGAACATGTTCTAAATCTTTCAGTCAGAAATGCCAACAGAGTTTAGCCCGTTGGCAAGTCTGGCCGTGTGTACGCGGCATTGGGCTAGGTTCACACTAGAACTTGGTGCAGGAAAAACGCGTTGTGAGTTTCCCTCACTGAGTTCAAAACTCACTTCCGTTTGCGATCAGCAGCGGGTGTCAATGCTAAGTCAACGACACCCCAAACGCAAGTTGCAAGCGCAGTGCATTTGTCTGCACTGGATCGTATGGTACAAAAGCACCATGCGATCCGGCTGCAGTGCATTTCCAAAAGTAGTGCATGAAATTTGGGATTTTAAATGGCAACAACACTACCACAATTATGTAAAACCAATGTTTATTAAGACATCTAAAATATGATCAATAACACATGTGATGATCTATAGAACAGAGCAAGCGCAAATAGAAAAATCATTGCAAACATTACAAAACATGTACATATATTGTTTGTTACTCTCCATGAATCCGAGAACAATCTTCAGTACCTGACGCATTTCAGGTTCAATCCCTTCGTCAGGGGTATTTATACAGGATAATCTACATTCAATAACTTGTCAACATAAGATGAATGGTGCAATGCTTGAAAGTGCAATTGTTCAAACAGAGACTAAATTGTCACTACAGGAGGTGGCGTGATTGGAGGTACGGTGTGGCCACCAAGCCCAAGCAGGATACCCCACAATGGAAGCTTACAAACTAAGGTATTAAAGCAGGTAATGAGAACCAATTGATAAGGGAAAGATATCACAGTATAGATCAAACGATCTAAGAATGAATGTGCATCGCGTTCCTGTGCGATTCCTGGTGCGAACCAGGGCTTAGTGGTGAGCTTTCTTTTTAACAAATTGAGAGATCACAGTTCTGAGCTTAGAACTACTATGGGTCTGGAAGGGCTTTCTTACCTTTTTTGAACGTTAAGATCACCATAGACGGTTCGAATCTCAGCCCGATTTTACCCAAGTTGATCGATCAATAAATTTGGGTTTAACCAGCATGTCGGATTTTTAATGCGATTATTGCCAGCAGTTATAGAAATCGCACCATCTATGGCCGGTTTTCATGTCCCTTTTGAAAATTGTAAAAAAAAACTCATACAAGCCTGGAGTACATATTTAGAGCTAAAAAGATGAACTTTAGAATTTTTTATACAGTATCTGTTTAGCAAACTCCCTCTGAAGAGCCTAGGTCTGATGAGCCTATCTCAGAGATACTGACTTATCACTACAGATAATATTTTTACTATCAGATAGCTCACATTTGTCTATATTTCAAATTCCAAAGCAGCAATTCCACATCAATAAAACACAACAAATAAAACTATATTCTGCTTTATGGCTGGTAATGTTCAGCTAGCAACATACAAACTCAACTGAACCCTGCTGATTGGTGGGTATTGACCTTCTCCTTTCTGTGTGATACGGGTTTAGGCTGAGAGCATTGATTTTTTTTTTTCTTTAAGTGTTCCAGCATTTCCCCTCTGGTAAAAATTTGCTGTCAGAAAAGGTGACAGAAAGGTGATACAAGCCCTGACTCTTAGTAGTGTACTGCTCTCTGTAGCTGCTGCCCTGCAGTGCTGAACTGCTTACCAGCTATATCAGGGGGGAGGGAGCTACTGAGCAGCATACCTCCCAACATTTTGAAAAGGAAATGAGGGGCACCTACTAACAAATGTATGTAGGCATAGAACACGCCCCCTGCCACACCCCCTTAAAGGAGAATTAACCAAAAAAAAGGTTAATTAAATCCACAAGGACTTTTTTCTACCACTGCTATTCCTTTATATTGGCTTTTAAAATGTACAAATGCAGCAATTTAGAAATCAGATGAAAGGTTTAGCACTGGGAAACACTTTTGAAAGATAAAAAGTGCATTTTATATACAACTATATAGATCAGACCAAAATGAGGGACAAATGAGGTGGAATGAGGGACAGAGGGACATTGCTCCAAATCAGGGACAGTCCCTCCAAATCAGGGACAGTTGGGAGCTATGGAGCAGTAAGATTTCAATAGACTGAGTCAGGTAGCCTTGCACTGTGGGAACTGTAGTCCAGAGGACAGAGACTCTACTGTAATTAGGAAAAGGGATGGGCCGAACGAACCCCTGTTCGGTCGCACCAGAACTTCTGAACACTGCGAAAGTTCAGACCCGAATAACGAACCCCGTTAAAGTTAATGGGACCCGAACATCAAAAATCAAAAGTGCCAATTTTGAAGGCTTATATGCAAGTAATTGGGCATACAATGGTTATAGGGGTCCGGGTCCTGCTCTGGGGGACATGTATCAATAAAAAAAAAAAGTGTGTGAAAAACATCATTTTTAAATGAGCAGTGATTTTTTTTTTATTTTTAAAGTGAAAGCATAAAAATGAAAAATTCCTTCCAATATAGTGCCTGGGGGGGGGGGTCCCCTTAGTCTACCTGTAAAGTGGCAGATCTGTACCATGTCTAGAATCTGCTTCCTTTATAAAGCCAAAAAAAAAAGATATTTTCCCTGCAAGCTGCTTTTATTTTGCAAGCTGCCAGTGTGTATGATGAGGCCACAATGTAGTGCACTGGGAACAAGATTAGAGATTTTTTGGATACATTTTGGTGTCGCTTTGACTTTGGATAGAAGTAATGGTGCGTAAAAATTGGTCTTTGGGTGTCGGTGGCGCCTTTGCACCGTAACCCTATAGAGGTACTTTTGATAAAAGCAAGAATTCGCCCTTGCTGTAAAAAATTGCAATGATATGCACCTGTTAAACAGGTGCAGAAAAATTGGTCTTTGGGTGTCGGTGGTGCCTTCCCACCATAGCCCTATAGCGGTACTCTTGATGAAAGCAAAAATTGGCCTTGCTGTAAAAATTTGCAATGATATGCACCTGTCAAACAGGTGCTGAAAAATTGGTGATTGGGTGTTAATTGTGCCCATGAAACTTATACCAAAAACATTCTTCCAGATGAAATGATGGAACACCCTCAAAGCTAGGTAGGCTCGAAGTCCTGCAGAGATTCCACATCCCAAAAAGACTTATTAGTGACATCGGCATCAGGAGCTTCATAGCTGGTAATCCAGGACTGATTCATTTTTATAAAAGTCAAAAGGTCCACGGAGTCTGTGGACAGACGCGTTCTATGATCCGTAATGAAACCTCCTGCAGCACTGAATGCCCTTTCTGAAAGCATGCTGGATGCAGGGCAGCCCAACAACTCAATAGCATACTGGGCAAGTTCTGGCAAGTGGTCTATTCTCATGACCCAGTAAGTCAGTAGATCGTCAGCTGGAAAGCTCTCCATCTCTGTTTTGGCCTTGAGGTAATCGCCCAACATGTGATGGAGACGCTGCCGATGGGATGTGGAAGCTGACAGCCCTGGGCGGTAAGGACTAAAAGAATTCCGAAATGCTTCACTTAGGCGGACGCCTTCTCCAACGCTCCTCTCTTGACCATGAAAAGACTCAAAACTATGTTTTCCATGACACTGTAACCTACTGGAGTCAGGAAAACCGTTCAATAAAATCCTCTTTAACATGTCCTCAAGAGATTTTATCTTCTGCACTCTCTGTGGGGATGGGATGAGTTCTGAGGCCTTCCCCTTATAACGGTGATCAAAGAGGGTTGCCAACCAGTAATTGTCCTTCTCCTTTATGCCACGTAGTCTTGGGTCCTTTCGCAGGCTTTGAAGCATAAGGTTGCCCATGCGTCTAAAATTTGCAGAGGCTTGAGAAGCAGACTCCTTGGGGTCACTCAGGATGACAACATCTGGAATTTCCTCCTCCCAGCCACGTACTAATCCCAAGAGTCCTGGAGTTAGAAAGTCATCGCTTACAGATTGGCTCATGTCTTCCTCTTCTTCTAAGCCTATGAAAGTGCCAGAATCCTCCTCCTCATCCTCCTCCCCTCTCTACTCCTGTGTGTTCTGTGACATAGGAATGATGGTGTCTGGATAAAGTGGGCCTTGAGAGGAAAGGAAGTCCTCCTCTTCCTCCTGCTGCTCTGCCTCCAGTGCCCTCTCCATAATGCCACACAGAGTCTGCTCCAGCAGGAACACAACAGGGATTGTGTGACTGATGCATGCACTGTCACTGCTCACCATCCTTGTGACCTCCTCAAATGGTGACAGTACAGTGCATGCATCCTTTAATGATCAGCCATTGGCGTGGGGAAAAAAAGCCAAGGCGGCCTGAGCCTGTTGTGCCATACTGGCACAGGTACTCGTTGATGGCCCTTTGCTGCATATATAGCCACTGCAGCATTCCCAAAGTTGAGTTCCACCTGGTGGGCATGTCACAAATCAGGCGGTTTACGGGCAGGTGGAATTCCCGCTGAATTTCAGCCAACCAAGCACTGGCTGTGTATGACCTCCTGAAATTACTACAGACTCTTCTGGCCTGCTTTAGTACATCTTGCAACCCTGGGTACATACTTAGGAAATGCGGCACCACCAAATTGAGGACATGTGCCAGGCATGGCACATGTGTCAACTTTCCCTGTCTAAGGGCGGACAGGAGGTTTGAGCCATGTACCTGAGACACAGTTTGCAGATAGCAACAGTGCGATCTCTTGCAGATATGCTGAAAAAGGCCCAGACAGCTGAGCTTTGGGGAGTGGGCTGGGAGAATGTGATGGAATAGGGTCACTGTTCTCTACTCTTTCTTGGTGTCGGCTTCCTTGGGGTTGTGCTGCCTCACCTTCAGTTTCCTCCTCTGCTCTATCTGGCACCCAAGTCGCATCAGTGACCTCATCATCATCTCCATCTCCTCCATCTTCATCATTACCAATGGAGACAACTTGGCAATACACTGCGGCTTGGGGAACATGAATGCCAATTTGTCTACCAGTGTTCTTCCCTCTCTCTAGGCTCATGTTCCTGTCATCCTCAACCTCAGAACCAACATCTGAATCCAGTAATGGCTGGGCATCATCAAGGAGCAAGTGGCTGATGCTGTGGTCAAATAACTCAGCTGACTCCTCAATAGCTGATTTGGGGGCTATGGCAGGAATAGATGTGGACAAGGAGGCAGGCTTATCCACTCTGGCAACTGTAGGGGACTGCACACTTGTCTCTGCTAGCGTGACAGGGGATGAGGGGGGTGAGGAAGGTGTAGTAAGCCAGGCCACCACCTCCTCTGGCTGGATAGCACAGGCAAATTCACTAAACAGAGGAAATGATGCCCTGTCTGAGGACTGACCACCACGTCCACCTTTGCCTGTCAACACATTTGTTGCTGGCCTCCTTACAGTGCCAAGGGAACGTCTGCCTCTCCTTGTTATCCTCCCAGACATTATTGGGAGGGAGGGGGCGGTGCTTATAAGCAAATGTAAAGAAGAAGTTGAAATCCGTATACGTAGATGCACTTTAATCAATGTAAAGAGGTGTTTGGTGCACCTTAATTTGAGTACTCACACTACACAGACACACCCAACAGATACACTATAATATACTACAATATAATGCGCCAAACGTACAGTGACGCACAGAACTATATGGCGTTAAACTGGCAGTAACGCAAACAGAAGTAAATGGCGTTAAACTGGCAGTAACGCACACAGAACTATATGGCATTAAACTGTCAGTAACGCACACAGAACTATATGGCGTTAAACTTGCAGTAACACACGCAAAACTATATGGCGTTAAACTGCCAATAACGCACACAGAAGTAAATGGCGTTAAACTGGCATTAACACACACAGAATTATATGGCTTTAAACTGGCAGTTACGCACCCAAACCTATATGGCGTTAAACTGGCAGTAACGCCCGGAAAACTATATGGCGTTAAACTGGTAGTAAAGCAATCAAATAAACGGTGTTCAACTGTCACTACACTGATGCTATCTGAACCGTCCCTACTCTAGCTATACACTAATGTAAAGATTACTGACACGGTCTCACTACACTACACTAAAACTATATAAGCTGCCCCTACTCTACACTAATGTATGTATGAATGACACGCTCTCACTACACTACAGTGAAACTATCTGGGCTGTCCCTACTCTAGCTGCACATTATGCAAAGCTGAATGATGGTCCTCCTCACTACACTCACTCTATCCCTAGACTCACACTAAACCAATATTCTACACTGACAATTGAAGCAAAATAACACATTATAGCACACTAACTAACAAATAGCACTGAACAGAGCCCTGTTCTATCTCTCTCCATGCCGAAATCACACTGAAAATGGCTGCCATTGAAAGAATACTTTTATACTGTGGGCCGGGAATGAGCCATGATTGGATAAAGTCATGATGACTGTATCCAATCATGACTCTGACAGTGCTCTGTGCCCTGATTGGCTGAAGCTTTCACTGCTTCAGCCAATCAGGGCTTGCAATGCACTGTTCAGTGCCGCAATGCATTGTGCTCGGCTTGGGGGGGCTGAACAAACGGTCCAATTACCCATTTGTTCGGCTGTTTGCCGAACGAACTAACAACAAAAGTTCGGCACAAACTTATGCTCGGGCCGAACCATTCGCTCATCCCTAATCAGGAGCTTTTGAATTGCATTTTGCAGAGAGAGAGCCAGGAGAAAAGGAAAGAGCTGCACAGGACACAGTTTCCTCTTGCCGTGAGGGAGATCAGAGGGCTTGTTTAAAACTGTGCAATATATATATTTTTAAAATATATTTTTTAAGGATATCACCATTTGACACCTGCACGCTTTGTTTATACCTAGGAACTTATACTTGTATGCCTTGTTTTGAACTAGAGATATACAAATACGCAGGTAGGGAATTATCACTTAGTTATAGGAACAGCGCCAGACCCTTCTACCACACCAATCTACTCAGCTGTCCCCATTTATGGTGACCGCTTGTTGGGCGGCAGCAGTTCCATAGATTTCACCTAAAGATCTCCATTTCCACTGCGCGGGTTCATCACTCTTTTTACCATTCACTGTTTAACCTAGAGCTAAACAGAAACCTGCAGCAATGGATATCTTCAGATACCTAAATAATAGAAACATTAATCTCACTGAAGTCTTTAACCAAGAACAAGTAGCCAATCGGCAAGACATTGATAGCTTATTTAAACACCTGAAACACAATATTGAAAAGCAAATAAGAGTTTGGTGGGATATAGCAACTATTGAGATGTACATTGCAGAGAAAATCACCCCAAGGCGCTTGAGGTGGGATATCTCACCTAACGACGCAGTCAATGACAAGGCACTGATGGAGGATTGGTATTGATTCTTTAATGATAGCGAAACCGCGTTGCTTGGAATAATAGTAACGCGGAGACGACATAAATTAAAGAATATAGAAACAGAAATATTACAAATAAGAGACCAACTTACACCCTTCTTGGAATCCAGGGAATACAAAGAAAAAGAGAATAAGCTACAAGAGGCCATGGAAAAATACGATAAAGAAATACAGCAGAAAAAACAAAAAAAGTTCAGAAGAGATGTGCTGGACTACAAAAACCAGCAGGTATATAAATGGCAAATAGACGACAATTATATAGAGGACAACCACAACATCTCCATGATAGATGAGTCCAGGGAAAGTTCAGTAACAGAAGATACTACAATATGGCAAGAGACAAGACCCACAGAAATTAGAACACCACGGGCAAGACCAGAAGAGTTACCAATATTAAGAACTAGAAGAGAAGGACCTAGCCCGGAACGCAGGTACTATAGAGATCAAGCTAGAGAGGAAAATAGATCACAACAACGAAATAATGCCTCAAATATATTGAGAACACCAAGGTACAGCAATAGGTACTCCCCTCTAAGAAATGAACAACATTACACTCCCTATGAAGAACCACCACATAGACAAAGTTTTTTTCCCAGGGAATACAGAGGGAGACCTCCGGCTTTCAGGGACAGACGGTCCCCTTACAGGGGGAACCACGGTCCCCAAGGAGGACAAAGGGGATGGCAACCCTTCAGGTTCCCCATCAGAAATCGGAGCAACGGAGACCCCCAACGGAGTTGGAACCCGAGAATCACCAGAAACACATACCTGGGCCCGAGGAACAGAACACAAGAAGAAACCCAACGGGAAGAAAGAACAGACCACACATACAGACCACAGAGATGGGAAAGAGGAGAAGAGCACGTGGGAAGAGAGGAGGAATCAAGAAGAAAAAGAAGAAGAGAATATTAGGAACAGGGATTTTTAACTTAAGTGAAGCCATTTTTAATGAAGAAGAAATGAGGGTACTGGATTTAGGTCTAAAATATGCTCCTGATAAAAATCTTGACCCCTTCGAAGTATATATAGATCTCCAGAAATTTGTAAGAAAACTTAATATCAAAAAATTTTATTTAATGAAAGGGAATAACAACAGCAACATCCAAACAGGTGAAGACCCCCCGTTATTCCAGCATTCAGGTCTAAGAAATAATTCAACCTTCAATCCTAACGTACAACAAAACGAGAGCCTGATGACCTTCAAAAAGATGGTTGAACAAGATCTTAGGAAACTGAAACCGAAAAAAATAAAAACAAACATATGGAATACCATTAAAGAAATAGAGGGGAAGAAAAACATAGTCATTCGACCGGCCGATAAAGGAGGGGGCCTGGTTATATTAAATAAAAAAGACTACGAATTAGAAATGAAGAAGCTGCTGGAGATACCCAATACATATAAAAAACTGAAGGGCAACCCAAAAACAGAATATAGAAAAAAACTGAAGACCTACGTCAAAAAAGGAGAAAAAAATGGGAATCCTAACAAAAAAGGAAGCCAAATATTTAACCCCAGAAACAGCAAAAACTCCAATTATATATTACGTACCCAAGATTCACAAAGACCAACAGAACCCCCCTGGCAGACCGATAATCAGTGGCATCGATTCACTGTTCTCCAGATTGGGAGCGTATCTGGATGGCTACTTGCTACCCCTAGTTAAACAAGGAAAATCGTTCCTGAGAGATAGTAAACAGTTAATTGGGGAACTAAAGAACTTCAAAATAAATGAAAATGATATCCTAGTAACCGTCGACATAAATTCCCTGTACACCAACATCGTACAGGACGACGGTCTGAGTGGTGTGGAATGGGCCTTACATACGCTAACAGACCTAAGGGAAACACAAATCAATTATATATTGGAGGGGTTAAAACTGGCCATGAGCCACAACTACTTTTGGCACAAAGGTGATTTCTACTCCCAGACGAAAGGAGTAGCTATGGGGGCTAAATATGCCCCCAGTGTAGCAAACCTACTTCTCAACAAATGGGAGGAGGAACAGATCTACAGTATCGAAAGAAGACATCTGAAACTATACCGGAGGTATATAGATGACATCGTCATTGTATGGGGGGGTACGGTAGAAGAACTACAGAATTTCTTTGACGAGATCAGCGGCAATGCCTATGGACTCACCTTCTCTGGAAACTGGGACAAAGAAACCGTGGATTATCTGGATCTACAAATATATAAGGATAACGGACATTTGAAAACAAGAACATATTTCAAAGCCACGGACAGAAATGGGTATATGCCAACCAGTAGTTGCCACCACCCACGATGGTTGGGAAATATACCTAAAGGCCAGTTCATGCGATTATATAGGAACTGTTCCAATAAACACGATTACGAGAAACAAACGGATATCCTAATAAATAAGTTTGTAGAAAAGGGATATAAAAGGAAGGAACTAGTGGCACTAAAATGCAAAGTCGGAAATATGGACAGGAACAAACTGATAGACGAAACGGGAATACAGCAAAGAAGAACAAAAAACGAAAAAATGGAAGTAGCCTTTCTAACGGGATACAATAGGCAATATAAACATGCGGAAACTATAATCAAAAAGCACTGGCCCATTCTCCAATCCGATAGGGTCCTCAATTCCATATTGCCTAAGAAACCCGTCTTTATTTACAAGAAAGCACCAACCCTGAGGAACAAGTTGGTACACAACGCAATAGATCCACCCAGGGAGATAAAAATAGGAAAAGGCCTAAAAGGGTTTTTCAAATGTGGCAAATGCCTACCTTGTAGAACTAGCAAAAAAACTAACAAGAAAACAACAAAGTTCAGATCAACTGTCAAAAAGAGTTCACCATCAGAGAACTCATTACCTGCCACAGTACCCATGTCACCTATGTGTTAGAGTGCCCATGTCGGAAGCAGTATGTAGGAAGAACAACCAGAGAGTTACACGTTAGGATCAGGGAACATATTAAAAACATCAAAAAAGGGTTCAACAAACATAGTGTCTCTAGGCATTTCAGAGACTATCACAATAGGGATCCAGCTTATATGACATTCTATGCAATTGATAAAATCAAGGGCCATTGGAGAGGCGACAATAAAAAAACTAAGGTTTCACAAAATGAAACCAAGTGGATATTTTTACTGGATACCCTACAGCCTATGGGTATGAATATAGACCTTGACCTTAACTGCTTCCTAACCAACTATTAATATTGACCTCAACATGGGAGACATGCAGCACCAACACACATGACCTTAGAAGTACATTAACATCAAATCAGGTTCCTTCTCCCCAAAATGAGTGGTATTCGTACCAATTATCCTCATTGAGAAATGTTGAAAAATGTACCAATGAATTTCCAATGACAAAGAAACTAAAGGTCCCACATACCTCTCAAATAGGATTCCTTGAATACATGCGCATGAACTGTATAACACAGACTCCAAAATACCTCCTTTTAACACATATTTATAACATGAATGTACTGGCTCACACTATAGGGAATACACACCTCCCTGGTTCCCCCTTTTTCTCCATCTCTCTCTCTTTTTAATATATATATATATATATATATATATATATATATATTAAATATCCTAATTTTATTTCTCATTCTAAATTTTTGATATAGCTTCACACCTATATCCAGAAAGGGACCCAGCACAGACACCTAATACATCTCCCCTTGTGCGTCTATGGAACTAACAACTCATAACAGCAACCATATGTGGATACACAAAGTATAAACATAGACAATTTAATAATTGACATACATATACATGATTTCGACATGATAAGCTCCCCACAAAAACATTCCCCTCCCTCTTCCCAGAGTAATACACTAAAATAAAAATATGTGAAAAAACGACATTTTCTATAGAATACACACTGTTTTAATTTTAAACGCTTTCCTTTTTAGATGACACAGGTTTACTCTAAATGTTTTTATTTCCATTTTTTCTTATCTAGTTGATGTATGCATATATATTTTTTTCACTGTAGTCGCCCATTGCAAGAGGCACATATGCCGGTTTTTTACATTTGTTTTTATATTTGGATTTTAGTATAAATATTCTGAACTTTATTGTAACGTGGGCAAACTGATAAGTTTGTTTTAAAAAAAACCTTTTACAGTATGCGGTATACCCAATAATAGATACCTGTATTTTAATCAGTAAATTTGGATTGGGATTAGCTTAAAAACGAAACTAAGGTAAATCAGTTGCAAGAAAAACTAACTTATGGTCTCCTGTGTCTAAAAAATCATAGGTATAATGGCTGCCGGTTTTCAGAAGGTATGCACACAGAGACATTAAATATGGTCTACTGTCTGCCAAAATCCCAGGCAAAATGGCCACACAACAACAAAAACAAACCGCCCCTTAGAAACACTAGACACTGTTATACTAACAGGAAGTCGGTCTTCGGTCTGCATAACATAGGCAAAATGGCCGCGGGCGAACTTCCGGTCCGCGGAATCACAGGCAAAATGGATGCCAAACGAAAAATTAACAAGGGGACACCGCACACTATATAAGGGTGGGAAGACACAGTACAGGTCACGCTCCCGTAGACGTCCTAACGACGAAACGCGTAGGGCGTGGCCTAATCTGTGCTTCCCAACATTACCTACTTACCAGCGCTGAAGGTTAACCGTGACGTTTTTTTACCTCGCTTGATTCACACTGTGAAATTGTGAGTACCTCTCCATTTGTTTAATAAATTTTTAAAAACGATTTTACGCTATGGGCACTCCTTCTCTCTTTTTATTTGATACACCACGATCCTGAGTCTGCCAGTGATTGCCGTACAGTGGCGCAAAACTGTAACTGCCTGATACCCCTGCAGGGGTGAAGTGATCCGGTGAGTGGCTGCACTTTCAGAGCAAGGATCTTTCACAACATCACATGCACCAAGATACTGCACAAGATATATACCAAGATATTATACTATTAAGGACAACAAGCTTATTACACAATAAGGACTTTATTTGAACTTTACTAGCACGTTTGCACTTTATTAGGAGTGATTTTTGAACAGCTTTCAGTTCCTTTACCAGTGGTTAATCTCCCACACCCCTCCCTTTCCCCCTCCCTCCCCTTCCCTTCCCCACTTTCACCCCCCCCCCCCCACACTTCATGTCATTTGGAATACTAATCAGCAACACCGTATATGGGATTCGACATCATCACTAGAATTTTTTATATATTTAAAGCTTGCTTATCATTTTTATACATATACTTATAGCTTGTTTAAAACTGTGCAATATATATATTTTTAAATATATTTTTTAAGGATATCACCATTTGACACCTGCACGCTTTGTTTATACCTAGGAACTTATACTTGTATGCCTTGTTTTGAACTAGAGATATACAAATACGCAGGTAGGGAATTATCACTTAGTTATAGGAACAGCGCCAGACCCTTCTACCACACCAATCCACATCACTGTCCATTGTGCAACATCACTGCTGCATATCAGTGGCCTGAGCAGGATCTGGAGTGCTGAGTTCAGGGTGCCAACAGCAAGAGTAACCTGGGTGCAGAGCAGAGAGTAGACTAATCGGTGGGTGTTACCGGATGGTGAGCTGCAATATTGCTGGGACTGATGAGCCGCTACTGTGGGGATTTACTATCTGCTGCTAGAGAGAGAGCCTAAGCCTTTTAGGAACTGTGACCATACAGCCATCTAGTAGCCTTATTTGCAGCTTGTAGGTGTGACTGGTGCTGTACTAATGTGCACCAATAGTATAACTGGGCCCCAATGCTAGCCAGCTGAAGAGTTAGGACTAAAGACTGCCCCTTTACAGTTGCTACACAGAGACCTTTACCTATTGCTAATGCTAAGAGGTACCTCTTGAGGGATATTCCACTATATCCTACAAGTTATACTATTATTATTAACAGTTAGAGCTTATGTACTGTTTATTGATGACTTTGCTGATTGATGAGTTACTCCCAGTCAAGTTGTACAGAACTCTATTCTAAGGTACCTTGGCATAGTGATTATACTGTCTAGTGGACTGTGTCTGAACCTACCTTCTATGTGCTAATTTGCCCTTGTGTGTACCAATACATTGAACTAATTTACCACTAAACGGTCTTGTGTCTTATTCCTGGTTGCAAATTAACAGTCAAGTTAAAGGTATCTATGCTTGCGTTCTTATAAGTACTGGCAGTAACTCAACCAGGTGTGTCAGAGGGGCTCAGGATGTTCTTGGAGTCAAGGCGCAGAATAGAGAACCCAAATTACCAAAAAACTAAACCAAATGATCAAAAAACTATTAGATGGGCACCTCAACAACCACAACATACAGGGGTATACAATGTACTATTGACATAAACACATACACACACACATCATAGGTTGAACTGGATGGACTGGTGTCTTTTTTCAACCTCACCAACTATGTAACTTATTAAAAAAATGAATTGGTATAAAAATAAATGTTTTTTTCAGATCAACAAAATTTTTTTTAGTTAAATTCAGGAAACTGGATTCAAGATAGTGTCTCGCAGGTATAAGGTTTAAAAGGTTCTATAGTGACCCAACCCCCCCCCCCCCCCTGCTGGTGCTGCCAACAACACAAGGGTTCCATACTGCATGTATTATGCACTGCTGTGCAACTTTTAGAAGCAGTTGAGGGAAATTATATCTAATAGATATGTGTCTGAGCAACAACCCAGCTGCCTTCCTCTTACATTCTTACCGTCAAAACCTCACTCTTGGTAAACCTAAAGCCTGTATTCCCTTATATGTGAAACAGACTACTCCCCTCCAATTAGTGTATGGCTTAACAAAGTTAATGAGATGAGTGCCATGGAAGAAGTCATGGCTTCCTCAAATCATAGAGGGGGACAATATTGAAAAAAACTGTCTCTATTGGATGGACTTTACTTTTACACCTGCGACCTGCATATCAAGCTTTAATGTCAACTCCAGGATCGGTCCATACTCCTTTTACACCCTCATCCTACCCTTTGCCCTCCCTTTCCCTCTTATCATACTGAAAACTGGCTAAACCTTGACTCGACCAAATAAGGTTATTGAGCTACGTTCTTACCAGGAAAATATGTGCAGCCACCACAAAGTGTACAACTTAACCTTCCTCCAATATGTTTTGTGACCTGTATGTACTTTATAAATATCCCAGATAGCAAGGATAACTTGCCACACATGTGTGGCAGTATTGAATCTTAAGTCTTGTGAACTTGCTGCACATCTTCCCCTGGCAAGTTGTACACTTGCAGAGCACTTGAAGCACAAGTTTTAGTTGACACTTTTCCAATTTGTAGCAAATTTGCACGGTAAGTCTCTAGCAAGAGCAAAGTTGCAGTGGTAAGTCTACAGCAAGAGCCCTGCAAGCCTAATGCCAGAATTATGCAAGTCTCCATTTTTGTCAAGAAAAAAAGAAGCAAGCAGCGCAAATCTACAATCGCACAATTTGGTGATAGTGAACCCACTGCTATTAACCTAATCCCTTACTGAACACATGTGAAATACATTCAATCCAGCAATCATATAATGATAAACCCTGTGTCATTGCATAAAAAAAATAATCTATCATACAAAAATTATTTGTATCTATGAAACAAACAATTAAAGTGCAAACGCTGTTAAAAAAAAAAAAAAAGCCCAAAAGAAAAAACGATGTGCTTACACAGTGAACAAAAAGTGCTTAGTGCAAGAAAATATTATTCATTAGTAAAGTGCATGCATGAAAAATTCATATGTGTTCAAAATATTTGCAGTCTATTTTGCAATCCCAGGAAAAATCCAAGATTATCATCACTTTCTTGGATTTTTCCTGGGATTACAAAATGAACTTCAAATATTTTGAACACATATGAATTTTTGATGCATGCACTTTACTAATGAATAATATTTTCTTGCACTAAGCATTTTTTATTCACTGTGTCAGCACACAGTTTTTTCTTTTGCACTTTTTTTAACAGCATTTGCACTTGGTTTGTTTTATAGAAACAAATAATTTTGTATGATAGATGAATTATTTTATGCAATGACACAGAGTTTATCAAACATGATGGATTGAATGTATTTCACATGTGTACAGTAAGTGATTAGGTTAATAGCAGTGGGTTCACTATCACCAGATTCTGAGATTATAGATTTGCGCTGCTTGCTTTTTTTTTCTTGCCAATTAACTGGTGAACATAGGCATGCACAGGGGGTGTGCCAGGTGTGCCTGGGCACACCCTAATCACCCCAAGCGCATTAGCATTATCGCTGTGTGCAGGCAGGGAGATGGGAAATATCTCCCTCTGACCAGTTCTGCCATTCATGAAGTGATACCGTACTTCTTTCACTGTACCGGCTCTACAATAAGAGTGTGTGTGTCTGTGTGTATATGTAATTATATATATATATATATATATATATATATATATATATATATATATATATATATATAACTGTATTTATTGGCCTATAACACGCACTTTTTCACCCTGACAATCTGGTGCAAATTGCGTGTGCGTGTTATACGAGAGTACCTCAATTTTAGCTGCCTCGGAGGGGACAGGGAGGGGGGCGGGACGAGCGCTGTCAGATTACATACAGTGAGAATCTCCTGTTTACTTGCCGGCCTCTGTAATAGGAAGTCCCGTCTCCTGGGAAGCCATTGGACCATTGTTCTTTCTTCTCACTGTATGTAATCTGTTGGCGGGTGTCCCGTCCCCCTCCCTGTCCCCTCTAGGCTGCAGATGGGCATCGATTAGGCTGCACTGATGGAAATGTTGAGGTTGCTGCATTGATGGCAATGGTGAGGCTGCTGCATTGAAGGCAATGGTGAGGTTGCTGCATTGAAGGCAATGGTAAGGCTGCTGCATTGATGGCAATGGTAAGGCTGCTGCACTGATGGCAATGGTAAGGCTGCTGCACTGATGGCAATGGTAAGGCTGCTGCACTGATGGCAATGGTGAGGCTGCTGCATTAATGGCAATGGTGAGGCTGCTGCATTGATGGCAATGGTGAGCCTGCTGCATTGAAGGCAATGGTGAGCCTGCTGCATTGAAGGCAATGGTGAGGCTGCTGCATTGAAGGCAATGGTGAGGTTGCTGCATTGAAGGCAATGGTAAGGCTGCTGCATTGATGGCAATGGTAAGGCTGCTGCACTGATGGCAATGGTAAGGCTGCTGCATTGATGGCAATGGTAAGGCTGCTGCACTGATGGCAATGGTGAGGCTGCTGCATTAATGGCAATGGTGAGGCTGCTGCATTGATGGCAATGGTGAGCCTGCTGCATTGAAGGCAATAGTGAGGCTGCTGCATTGAAGGCAATGGTGAGGCTGCTGCATTGATGGCAATGATGAGGCTGCTGCATTGATGGCACTTGTGAGGCTGCATTGATGTGGACTGATGAGGCTGCATTGATGGCACTTGTGAGGCTGCAGATGGGCATTGATCAGGGTGCATTGATGGCAACGAGGGGGCTGCAGATGGGCACTGACCCTTATTTTGCTTCAAAGTTCCTTATTTAAAATTTAATTTTTTTCCCTGAAACTTCCCTCTTAAAATGAATGTGTGTGCTATACGCCTGTGCGTGTTATACGCTGATAAATAAGGTATTTATATTCACACACACACGTATGTTTGATCTTTGGGATGAGCACCCTAATTCAATAGGCTATCTAATTTAATCCCTCAAACTTCCATTAATATCTTTGGCACTAGTTTTTCTTGTTGTTTGTCCAAGTGTCCGTTTTTATCGGGTCTATTCACTAATGAGTGAAGAGATGTGAATTGTCAGAAAAACTGCAAAATCTAAGCCAAAGTGGCTGAAGCAGGAAAAAAAAATGAGAGAGGTCTCATTGAAATATTTTTAGTTCAGCATTTTTGGCCTATATTTTACCATTTCCCTAAAAAATGTACCTAAGTTCACTGAATAGTGCATTAAGACAAAACTGATCTTTATAAAAAAACATTTATTAAAATATTTGAATACAATCAATACATAACATTGGATTACATCTTTTTTTTTACTGAACATCGAACATTTAACAAAACATAAAAAAGAACATTTATAATATGAAAAAGAACATTCTCAAAAACAATAAAAAAAATAAAAAAAACACACAAAACAACAATTGCAGTATTATGCAATACTATGTGAAACAGTGATAAGTGCACTAATTCAAGAAGCTAAACAGCATAAAGACAAATATGCATAAATGACTATCCCTAATTAAAAAACAAACAAACAGAAAAATACAATAATATGCGATGATATGTGAAACAGTGATAAAAGTGCTTGAATCAAATGCAGGTATTCATCTGATTTTACATAAAAAACAATAAAATAAGTCCCAAATAATAAAGTACATGTGCATCAAAAAGTAATGAGATGTGAAGATCACGTGCTCAAAAAACAGTTCTTGAAAGCTGTGAACACAATTGTTTCCACCATCCAGGCATCCACCAGGAGTGTTCCCTAGCAGCTCACCTTAAACAAAGACCACAACAGGTCTAGTGGCGCTTTGGTATACAAATCCTTAATGGCAGTGCACGTGCCACTCTCTTCTCCTCGCCTGCATCGAAATCCACAGCTGGTCTGACAAGGCTTTAAATATATGGATCCTTTATGGAAAATCACATTCCACTCCACTCTCCTAAAACCGCCACTAGACCTGTTGTGGCCTTTGTTTAACGGATTGCCGACCAGCCACCGTCATTATACTGCGGCAGGTCGGAACGATCCCGCGAGCCGTCGTAGCTGTACGTCGGCTCCTTTAAGCGTGATAGCTGCACTGTGGGGGTGCCGATGACCGCCGGCCACGTGCGATCGCGGGCACGAGGCAGAACAGGGACGTGTGTGTGTGTGTGTTTGAGAACACACAAATCCCTGTTCTGAGAGGAGAGGAGAGGCAGATCGTGAGTTCCTAATAGCTAGGAACCACGATCTGTCATCTCCTATCGCCAGTCCCCTCCCCCTACAGCTAGAACACACACTAGGGAACACAGTTAACCCCCTGACCGCCCCCTAGTGTTAACCCCTTCCCTGCCAGTGACATTCACACAGTAATCAGTGCATTTTTATAGCACTGATCGCTGTTTAGTTGTCAATCGTCCCAAAAATGTGTCAAAAGTGTCCGATTTGTCCGCCATAATGTCGCAGTCCCGATAAAAAATCGCAGATCGCCGCCATTACTAGTAAAAAAAAAAAAAAAGAAGAAGAAAAATGCCATATATCTACCCCTATTTTCTAGACACTATAATTTTTGCGCAAACCAATCAATATACGCTTATTGTGATTTTTTTATTACCAAAAATATGTAGAAGAATACATATCAGCCTAAACTGAGGAAAAAATTAGTTTTTTTTTTTTTCTTAAAAAATGGCGGATATTATAGCAAAAAGTACAAAATATTGTGTTTTTTTCAAAATTGTCGCTCTTTTTTTGTTTATAACGTAAAAAAAAAAAACCGCAGAGATGATCAAAAACCACCAAAAGAAAGCTCCATTTGTGGGAAAAAAAGGATGTCAATTTTGTTTGGGTACAACATTGCACGACCGCACAATTGTCAGTTAAAGCGACGCAGTGCCGTATCGCAGAAAATGGCCTGGTCATTGAGCAGCCAAATCTTCTGGGGCTGAAATGGTTAAGGTGAGCTGCTAGCATATAAATAGGGAAAAATAAGACATTCCAAATTGTGCTCCACCAATGGGATATTAGGGTTAGTCACTCCTTGATTTCTAAGTCTCTGAACTCCATATCAGATCTCATGGATACCACTCACCTCTCTGCACACCACGCCCCAGCACCAATTAACCACTTCCCTACCCGCCCATAGTCATATGACGTCCACAGATGGGATCTCCCATCCTGGGTGGGCGTCATATGACGCCCTGGGATTCCCGGCCGCCTAGGGGGCGCGCGCGCGCCGCCGGGAGCGCGCGCGCGCGCCCGCCGCGTTCCTCGGGACCCGGTGCGTGTGCCCGGCGGCCGCGATGTCCGCCGGGCACCCGCGATTGCCGGTTAACCGGACCGGCATGTGGATCTGTGTGTGTAAACACACAGATCCACAGCCTGTCAGCTCTGAGGAGAGCGATCTGTGTTCCCAGAACGGAGGAACACTGATCGGTCTCCTCCCCTTGTACGTCCCCTCCCCCTACAGTTAGTAATCACTCCCTAGGAAACATATTAACCCCTCCCCGCCCCCTAGTGGTTAACCCCTTCACTGCCTGTCACATTTACACAGTAATCAATGCAATTTTATAGCATTGATCGCTGTATAAATGTGAATGGTCCCAAAAATGTGTCAAAATTGTCCGATGTGTCCGGCATAATGTCGCAGTCATGAAAAAAAATCGCGATCGGCGCTAAAAAAATAAATAAATATTTTTTTTTTAAAACGCCATAAATCTATCCCGTATTTTGTAGACGCTATAACTTTTGCGCAAACCAATCAATATACGCTTATTGCGATTTTTTTTACCAAAAATATGTAGAAGAATACTTATCGGCCGAAACTGAGGAAAAAATTAGTTTTTAAAAAAAAAAATTGGGATATTTATTATAGCAAAAAGTAAAAAATATTGTGTTTTTTTCAAAATTGTCGCTCTTCTTTTGTTTATAGCGCAAAAAATAAAAACCGCAGAGGCGATCAAATACCACCAAAAGAAAGCTCTATTTGTGGGGAAAAAAGGACGTCAATTTTTTTTGGGTACAACGTCGCACGACCGCGCAATTGACGTTTGAAGTGCGACAGCGCTGAAAACTAAAAATTGGCCTGGGAAGGAAGGGGGTGAAATTGCCCTGTATTGAACCGGTTAAAGAAAAACTTTACACACAGCAGGGAGCAATGATGAAACTTCAGCCACAGTGACCCCCTGTGGTGGGATGACTATTACACATAACAACCAGAACTTGCAGCAGACTTGCACAAAGTTTGCAAAGAAAGTTGAAAGATGCAATGCAGAATTGCTGCAATTGTGCAACAAACTTGTGAAGCCTGGCAAGTCTAGCAAGAGCTTAGCAAGTCATTTTCAAACTTGCAGCACAATTACTTGCTATCTGGCAAGAGGTTATCCATTGCTACCCCCACCCCCAATCCAGATGTCCAATACCCTCATGTACTTTCTGTAAAATTACTTTTCTTTTTATGCTTGAGGCTGGGTTCACACTGCTGCGGTGGCAGACATCGTATGTGATTCGCAGCGCACTGCTGTTCACATCACATGCGATGTCTGTGCTGTGCGATATCAGCCATACAGATAGTATGGCTGATATCGCACCGCATTCTGTCCAAACTCGCACAGGACCCTTTTTTTTGTTCGGACCAAAATCGGATCGCATGGGTGTTCACACCTATGCGATCCGAAAATGTCCGAATTGTCAGTTCGCATTGCGATATGCGGGCTGAACTGGGGGTGTCATTAACATTGTATGACACTCCCCAGCAGTTCGCATATGGCAGTGTGAACTGCCGTGCGAGTTGGTGCGATGCGGGAACCCGCAGTAAATTCGCTGCGTTCCCGCACCGCAGCAGTGTGAACCCAGCCTAAAAATGCAAGATGCCACCCATCAGTTAACAAAGCCTAAAATGAAAATCAAATAAAGTGATATACAGTAATACCTTGGATTATGAGCATAATTCATTCCAGAAGCATGCTTGTAATCCAAAGCACTCGGATATCAAAGCAAGTTTCCCCATAGGAAGTAATGTAAACTCAGATAATCCGTTCCACAGCCACTGCTGGTCTATGCAGTACTGTATGTGGCTAGAGGTGCGGGGGTGCCCGTGTATGCAGTACAGCATGTGGCCAGAGGTGCGGGGGCACCGGAGACACTCGGAGACGTTCAGAGACACTAGGAAACGGAGTGTCTCAGAGCATCACTGGTGCCCCCGCACCTCTGGCAAATGCAGTACTGCACACCCCAGTGGCTTGAATCCTGTTCATCTTGTGAGACAATGCTCGCAAAGCGAGTCAGGATTTGAAAAAAAAATGTGCTCGTATTGCGAGACGCTCGTTAACTTGCAATCCAAGGTTCCACTGTATCTCTCTCTCTCTCTCTCTCTCTCTCTCTCTCTCTCTCTCTCTCTCTCTCTCTCTCTCTCTCTCTCTCTCTATATATATCTACAGTATCTCACAAAAATGAGTACATCTCTCACATTTTGAAGAAATTACATTTTGCTACAATGTAAAGTAGTGAGTGTACAGCTTGTATAACAGTGTACATTTGATGTTCCCTCAAATGTGAGGGGTGCAATCACTTTTGTGAGATACTGTATATATATATATATATATATATATATATATATATCCTTTGAAAATAAATAGGAAGGCTTATTATACTTACTTGTTTTAAACGTTTTTTTTTTTACATTTTTTTACATTTCTTCAGTTGCGTCCTGGTTTCTGGCCTAGGCCAAAATGATTAGTGTTCATGGGCATTTTTTTTTTTATTTCACCGGGAGGAGGGGCTTTCTCAGCTAAGCACACCCCGCTGCCTGAATGCCTGAGCTAAGGACAGGTGGATTCCAGGAAGTAAATGCTACATGAATCATCTGCCGTTACTCAAGGTGGCCACCGCTTGAATTGCTAAGGGGGTGTTTTTCAATAGTGAAGTAACAAAATAAAGCATGGAGACATGGATGGAAAGGGTGAGTTTGCTTTGAATAATATAATTGAATTAAATAGCATTTTCAGATTGTGGTGCTCAAATACAGTTAAGTTTTGCTTTAAAAGTAGTATCTGGACAAGCTGCAGTGTGTAAGCGAATTCTGAAGTAGCAATTATACCAGCCAGTGACTGGCATTCTTTGCATTGTAGGTCTGGGTTTGAATCCCACCAAGGTAACATCTTTATGGATCTTTCTTTTATGTGTTCTGAAAAGCAGGTCCATATAAGAACTGGGAATAAACAGTGGAATTTCCATATATTCTTGGTGGCAGGTTTTTCTAATACATTTGGAGCTTTTATATATCAGTACAAGGCCAATCAGTACAAGAACCTTCGTGCTCAGGGACCCTATAAGAATAATACCATACAGGAAACACTATTGAATAAGTGAGTCCTGCAGCAGGGGAACGAAGAGATCAGCGGAGGGACAGCATGACATGTGCGGACTGCACAGTCACGCTGTTAGGTCTCTTTAAGAAAAGGGGAGTGGTCCGGACAGGGGAGGCGCTCAGTGGGAATTAGCCAGGAGTACAGGGGAAGTGACGTCAGTGTCGAGCGGCGGGGAAGAAGATTACACACGCTCCCACCGCTCAGCTTGTTACCATCATGGAGATCTCAGCGATGGAGGAGCTGATGTTGCGACTGAGGGAGGCGGCTGCAGAGCGAGGGGGCGAATGGCTGCAGGCTCAGGTAGCGGCGGTGATACAGGAGAACGGAACGGCGGCGAACGGGGGGGGCCCTGAGACTCCACGTGCACGGCGGTCCCGGCCGCCGGAGCGCTTCAGCCCTGACACTGCACCTGGTGGTCAGAGGCGTATGGCTGATGGAAGAAGAGCGGCCCATCCACCCCCCAGTGAGAGACAGACACAAGGCAGCAGGGCTTGTAATGAAAAGAAGACACAGCGCAGAGGCAGGAGTGGAGGAAAGGGGGAGCCCAGCGGAGCACACGGTTCTGCCCCCCCCCCGGCTCGTCGCAGATGCCAAGAGCAGGCTGCAGGAGATGCGATGGAAGGTACAAGCCACCAGACGGCCCAGCGTGAGAGGAGCGAGACTCGGGGGGCTGACCATGTATCCGAAGCGGCCAGCAGCCCAGCAATTCCCAGAGGGAGGATGAGAAGCACAGTGACGCGGGTGAGCGGAGGTGGAGAAAGCGCGACAACAGCCCAGACCAGTCAGAGGCGGAGTAGTCCATCAAGGCGGGCATCGCACGGGTCTGGCGGTACACCTGAGAGGTCGGGAAGAGAGAGGCAACGCAGACCTACGGCACCCAGAGCAGGTCCTTCTGGGGTGCAGACAGCGGCTGTTCAGCGAGCGGAGGTCAGCGACAGATCGGAGGGTGAGCTGTCCGGGTCGGAGAGGGACGAAGAACAGGGGACGACCCCAGCGGTGGATTCGGGAATGGCGGCTGATAGGCCCAGTCCTGGGCAGCCTGGTGAGTACGTTTCCTCTTTATCTGTTTCTGATTTATTAGGAAAGTTGTTAGAACAGGAAAAACGCAGGGGGTCCACAGGGGGGAGTGGTTCAGCGGGGGCGAGAGGGGTTAGGCCCCCTACAGAGCAGCCCAGGGAAGCAGGACTACAGGATTTGCTGGGGGGTTTGCGGGCGTTGGTACAACGCTTTGAACCAGCGGCGGGGGTTAGCCCGTCCCCGGTTCAGGCGTGGGCTACGACACAGGGGACCTCAGGTACGGCTGTGGCCACTCTAACGGCGACCAGGTTGGCCGGGACCACGGTTACTTCCGTGGCGGGCACGGGGCCGGCAGCGGTTGACTCCCCTACTGCATCGGCGGGCGGGCCAACCCCGGACGGTCAAGAAAAATCGGTGGAGAAAAAGGCGGATTCAGTTAGGTTGGCGGATTCCGCGAGAAGCGAGGTTTACGTCTGTTTTGAGGGCCCGCTGGGAGCGCATCTCAAGACAGAGGTAAAGGACAAAATTTGGAAAGGCGAATATGTGGAGATATTCACATTGTTGCCATTAGAAAAGTTCAATCTGGATAGACTGAAGCCAGAGTTGGCTAAGAAAGAGGATGAAGAAAAACGCAGATATAGGTTGATCCCGCGTACTTTTTCCAACTGGCTGCAGGCATTTGCCATTTTGGCTAGTGTGGTTGGGGAAAAGCACCCGGAACACTGCTCGGCGTTGTTCGTATACCTGGAGGCCATTAGCGAGGCACACCGGACGTATGGCGGGATAGCGTGGCTACGGTATGATGAACAGTTTAGACAACGGATGGCGGTTCGACCGTCGCTACGCTGGGATCATAAGGATATCAGCCTATGGATGAAGCTTATGACGGCGACGAGGGCTCCCTCACAGTTTTTTCAGGCAGGGGTCGGAGGTAACACAGCTCCAGGACAACCGACCGACAAAAAATGGGGCTTCTGTTGGCAGTTCAACGAGGGCTCATGTAAGTATGGGGCAAACTGCCGATTTAAGCACACGTGCTCCGGCTGCGGGGGTTCGCATGCATTGTCCAAGTGCTTTAGAAGAGGGAAGGGGCGTGGCGGAGAGCCTGCGAGTAAAAGGGAGGACGCCGGTGCGGGTGGAAAGGATGCGTCCTTTCCTCAGTAGATACCCCGACCGCAAAGCGGCCCAATTGTTAGAGGCAGGATTCGCGTTTGGTTTTAAAATTCCGTGCTCATTAACGGCTGCCCCTCCTATGGCGACAAATTTACGTTCAGCCCTGTTGCATCCAACGGTGGTTTCGGAAAAAATTGAGAAAGAGGTAAGTTTAGGCCGCATGTCCGGTCCTTTTACTTCCGTTCCCCTTCAGGGTTTAGTGGTATCACCATTGGGGGTAGTTCCCAAGAAAGAGCCGAACAAGTTCAGGTTGATTCACCACCTTTCCTTCCCGAAGGGTGGTTCGGTCAATGATTCAATTGCGCCAGAGGAGTGTGCGGTGACGTACACTTCCTTTGACGCCGCGATATCTTGGGTGCGTCGTTACGGACAGGGGTCGCTGATGGCGAAAGCGGACATTGAGTCCGCATTCCGGCTTTTGCCGGTTCACCCGGACAGCTTTCGACTGCTGGGCTGTGCATGGAATGGGGCGTACTACGTGGATCGGTGCCTTCCGATGGGATGTTCCATTTCTTGTGCATTGTTTGAAGCATTCAGCTCATTCTTGGAATGGGTGGTCCGCGACGTATCGGGTATCAACTCGATGGTGCACTATCTTGACGACTTCTTGTGCGTTGGCCCACCGGGTTCCAACATTTGTGCGGTCTTATTGGGAACTTTGCAGCATATAGCGGAGCGTTTCGGGGTTCCACTAGCGCCGGAAAAAACTGAAGGTCCTAAGTCCAGCATTGTATTCTTGGGAATTGAGGTAGATTCTTTGGGAATGGAATGCCGCTTGCCAGTAGACAAATTGGAAAGCCTCAAGGCGGAAGTACGGGAGATTGCCGGTAGGCGCAAGGTGCAGTTGCGGCAGCTACAATCATTATTGGGGAAGCTAAATTTTGCTTGCAGAATAATTCCCATGGGAAGGGTGTTTTGCCGACGGTTGTCGGCTGCCACAGCCGGGGTGCACGCCCCCACTCACTTCGTTAGTTTGAAGAAGGAGCACAGGGACGATTTGTGTATTTGGCATGACTTTCTACAATCATTTAATGGTCGTTCCCTGTGGATGTCGGGTCCCATTAGTAATTGGGACCTCGAATTATTCACGGACGCGGCAGGTTCGACAGGGTACGGTGCGGTATTTCAAAGACACTGGAGTGCCGCGCGATGGCCCCAGGCCTGGGGGGAAGCTGGGTTTTTAAAAAACCTTGTCCTCCTGGAACTGTTTCCAATTGTGGTAGCAATGGAAATATGGGGGGAAGCATTTCGTAACATGAAGGTACGGCTCCACTGCGACAACCTGGGGGTGGTCCAGGTTATCAACCGGCTATCGGCCAAGTCAGAGCCGGTGGTCAGGTTGTTGAGATATTTAGTGTTGCGCTGTTTGAAATTGAATGCTTTCATCTACGCTGTGCACTTACCGGGGGTTGAGAACACCTTGGCTGATTCTCTGTCTCGTTTCCAGTGGGACAGGTTTCGGGAATTGGCACCAGACGCGGAGCAGCAGGGGGTTACCTGCCCGGACTGGATGTGGAACATTGCCTTGGGAACGTGGCAGGGTGGATTCAGCGCTCTGTGAGTAAGGCCACGTGGGACGCCTACTCTAAGGTATGGCAGGAGTGGTTAACATGTTTGCACAAGTTGGACATCGATCCTGAAGGCCCGGAGGTCACACAGGCGGTTCTTTATTTCATTAATCTGGGTTTTGAGGGTGAAGTTTCGGCATCGGCCATTGATAAGAAGTTGGCAGGTCTTGCCTTTCTTTTCAAATTGCAAGGGCAACGGGATTATACGAAAGAATTTTGGGTGAGGCAAGCGGTGAAAGGGTACAGGAAAGAGCACAGGAAGAGGGATGGTCGGCGCCCGGTGTCTTTTACTATGCTACAGGGCTTGTTCTCTCACATTGCGTCCATTTGTGTGTCGGAGTACGAAAGTGCCTTATTCCGAGCGGCTTTCGCTCTAGCGTTCTACGGAGCGTTAAGGGTTAGCGAGCTAGTTAGCCCGTCCAAGCGGGCTCAAGGGGGGCTGCAGTGGGCGGACTTGGAGTGTTTGAAGGATTCGGTTAGGATCTGGATAACGCGGTCAAAAACGGATCAGTTGGGAAAAGGGGTTCAGTTGGAAGTTTTTCGCATTTTGGAATCCACCGTTTGCCCGGTTAGAGCGATACAATCATTCCGGGACGTACGGCCCAGGTTATCGGGCCCTTTTTTGATGCATGCTGATGGGTTGTCCTTGTCCAAGTTCCAATTTATAGCGGTGTTCAAGAAGTGTTTAGTGGCGGCTGGGTACGACCCCAATAGTTATTCCTCACATTCTTTCCGCATTGGCGCGGCTACAGAGGCAGCAAAAGCCGGGCTTAATGCAGAGGCGGTGAAGCGTATAGGTAGATGGGATTCGGACAGGTTCAGGCTTTATATTCGCCCTCATTTACTATAAAAAAAAAAAAAAAAAGAGTTAATTTCGGTGGTTGGGAGATTGATTTTTTGGGTTTTTAGTGTTGGTTGCAGGTAGGGCGCTTACTGTTTTGTGTGTCAACTTTGTTTCACAGGTGGAGAGGTGGGCTTGGTGTGGATCCTGGGACACTCCTTCGTCTTGGGGGGCCAAACGAGCCGATGTGCGGCCTAACGGGAGGCAATTGGGCATTCCAAGGCAGGAAGCGCAGGTCAGATGGATCGGGGTACCGGGCATGCTTTGGAGTAGGGTAAGGTCTGAAGTCCACAGGTTCGCCCGTTGGGACAGGGCACCAAATGTTTTGGTGCTACATGTTGGTGGGAACGACATGGGGTCCAGGTCCATGAGGGAGTTGATACGGGACATAAAATGCGATGTTCTACGGCTACAGGCAACATTCCCAGGTATGGTGATTGTGTGGTCAGACATGGTTGGCAGGACATCGTGGCGATGGGCTTGGTCAGCTAAAAAGGTGGACAGGGCCAGGGTAAAAGTAAACAAAGAAGTCAGCAGGTTCATCATACGTAATGGGGGGGTGACAATAAGGCATAGAGAGCTAGAGGTGGACACATGGAGGTACCTTAGGAGTGATGGGGTGCACCTTAACGAAGTTGGCACAGACCTTTGGGCTCTGGGCCTGCAGGAGGGGATAGAGCGGGCTTTGAAGGTGTGGAGGTGCTCGCAAGGGTAAGGTTTTACCCCTTGCGGGCGGTGGCAGTGGTTTGGGTCTGTGTGGAGGAGGAGTTGTGTGCTATATTTGAGATATAGCATGGTTTGTACCCATATGTAATATGGGAGTTATCTGGTACCTTCCGGTTACCCGTGGGTAAACAGGAAGGGGTAAAGTTAGGTCACTGCGAAGGTTGGGTACTGTCTCGCTGTCCGGGAGTTGCGACTCGAGGCCTATAAAAGTTTATTGAAGTTTATCGCAGTGACCAGTGGTTGTGTTCCCCTTTAAGACCCCAAGTGAATACGAACGGTTATTTAAAGTTATTTAAATTATTAAAATGTTATTTATTTAGTTATGGTTATTATAATAAAAGGCCGTTAAGGCCATTTTACTCCAATACCTTGTTGAGTCGTTTGTGGAAGGTATGGAGGGTGGAGAACAGGGGTAAAGGGGTATGCCAGGACTGGTAAGTAAGTCCTTCACATGTCATGTGTCTGCATGCATTGAATGAATCTTTAGTCTCTATAATTAATGACCATGAAGAAAGTAAGCAGAATTACCATCTTTATAAAACAGTATAAAAATATATTTCAGACAGAATAAATTATAATGCATAAATTCTATTACTAATAAAAGATTTTAGGTGTTCATTATTCATTAAAGTGGAAGTCCACCCTAACACTTACATTTCTCCTCTGCAATCATTAATGTGAGCCAAGTTCAGCCTTATGCTCCAAAATGAAAAGATCCCAGTTTTTCTAACTTTACTTTGCAGTATCCAGTGCCGTCACATGACTTCAATTCTACTTCCTTCTGAGAGTAATGCTGGCCATACACTATACGAAAAATCGGCTGAACCCCTTGTCGAAAAACGAACATTCGGCCGTGAGCGCAAACGATAGTGCCATCATGTAATGACCGATAAATTGTTTAGTGGACATAAATGAATGCATTTTTTGTTCGTTTATTTACATATACCTAGTGCAGGCAGTTCGGACGGGAAACACATTAACCCTTCAATTTATCGTTCGTTCGGCAGGAAATTTCCAAACTTGTCCTTCGTTTTTTTGGCTCAAAAAACATCCCAACGTTTATCGATTTTGTGCCCATTAACTGGCCGAAAAACGAACAAACTGTCTAAATGACCAAATTTCGGCCATTTTTTCGTATAGTGTATGGCCAGCATAAGGCATGGGAGGTTGCAGTATATACAGTATAGCTGTACACAGGAGAAGGGAGCTGGACACAGGGGGGGGGGCACCCGTTCCCATCTATGCGTCTTTGAAAAGGTTCCTGCAATGCTTTGATGCGACTTTGATCCAGAGAGTGTAAAGTCACACTCCAAAGTCACACTCTAGCCTTAGGCTACATTTCCACTAGTGTGACTCCAAAGCTGTGCGATTTAGAGTGCGACTTTGAGTGCAGCTTTGATCCAACTTTACATTCTGGATCAAAGTCGCATTAAAAGTCGTATCAAAGTAGTGCAGGCACCTTTTCAAAGTATAGATGGGAACGTTTGCCATAAAAATCTAAGGGCTGTGACTTGTCATGCGACTGTATGTGTCCAAAGTCGCATGACAAGTCGCACTAGTGGAAACGGAGCCTTAAACTCATTACTCACATGTAGCTCCCTCAGCTGGGCGTGTGCCACACCATGCACACAGTGCCAATCACACCATGCACACAGTGCCAATAACACCATCCACACAGTGCCATCAGACCATGCACACAGTGGCATCACACCGTGCACACAGTGGCATCACACCGTGCACACATTGCCATCACACCGTGCACACAGTGACATCACAACGTGCACACAGTGCCCATCACACAGTGCACACAGTGCCCATCAAACCGTGCACGCAGTACCATCACACCGTGCACACAGTACCATCACACAGTGCACACAGTGCCCATCAAACTGTGCACGCAGTACCATCACACCGTGCACACAGTACCATCACACAGTGCACACAGTGCCCATCAAACTGTGCACACAGTACCATCACACCGTGCACACATTGCCATCACACCGTGCACACAGTACCATCACACCGTGCACACATTGCCATCACACCGTGCACACAGTGCTCATCCCACCGTGCACACAGTGCCCATCAAACTGTGCACACAGTACCATCACACCGTGCACACATTGTCATCACACCGTGCACACAGTACCATCACACCGTGCACACAGTACCATCACACCGTGCACACAGTACCATCACACCATGCACACAGTACCATCACACCGTGCACACATTGTCATCACACTGTGCACACAGTACCATCACACCGTGCACACAGTACCATCACACCGTGCACACAGTACCATCACACCATGCACACAGTACCATCACAACATGCACACAGTGTCATCACACCATGCACACATTGCCATCACACCGTGCACACAGTGCCCATCACACCATGCACACAGTGCCCATCACACCGTGCACACATTGCCATCACACCATGCGGTTGCACACTGTAGAAAATCTGCAGCATGTTGCATTGTAAATTATATTACAGTTTCTAACAAACAGAACATATTTCCAATGCCTTTTTTTGACTTGACTTCCACTTTAAGTCAATCATAACTGGTGAATACGAGCTAATTTCATGAGCTATACAGCTGTATGAGGAGAATATAAAAAAGACAGTAATAATGAATAATTAGAGCAACAAAAGGTGATTTATGATGTATGTCCGTAATTTACATAAGTATATACTGTATATGATGTATCTGTTTTAAAGGGAGCTTGTCAGAATGGAAGAATGGGGCCGCCATTGATGACTTCTTCTTGCAGATGCATGTTCCAGGTTTTTCATCCTTAGAGCCCATTCACACAGGGGCAACTTTGGATCCGACTTCAAGTCGCCCCTAGTCGCCTCAAGTCGCGCTACATGAATAAATCAATGTAAGTGAATGGATCCGTCTTAATGCACACTACTGCAGTCGCTCCAACTTCAGAAAAGGTTCCTGTACTACTTCAATCCGACTTGAAGGCAACTTGTACCCATTGATTTCAATGGAAGTTGCTTCCAAGTCTGATCACTGTTCATACTGAGGCAACTTTACAGGAAGCAGAAAGGAAACAGAAAGTAATTTCCTCCACTAAACAGCCAGCCCCCTCCTTCTCACACACAGCTGATAAGCTCTGATTGGCCACTTGTAAAGTTCCCTGTCCTGGAGGCGACTTCAAGTTGGGGTTGTAAGTTGCCCCAAGTCGTGCTGTGATTCATACTCAAGTCGTGTCCAAGTTGCCTCCCAAAGTCGTGCTGGAAGTCGTGTTGCCCCTGTGTGAATGGGCTCTGATTCTTCCTTCACTAATTAATAAATCACTGACCATGTCTACTTTCTCTGCCCGCATGTTCCATATGTAGAAGCCATACTATCAGTTCCCACAAGGAAAAGCATTCTATGATTGCAAGAGCCAGCCAATACTGCTTCCAATCATAGACCTTCCTCCTCTGTGCCAAGTAGAGAGAGCTCCATGGGGCTCCATACGGGCCACAGTGTGCCTAGCTCTGTGGAGTGTAAAAGTGGACAGTGATATCTGCTCTCTGTTATAAATGGGCCCCATAAGATAACAATTACATTTAACCCTTAACCTCTTGTCAAAAGTCCTGAGTATGCCCGTCCTTTCCGCCCCCATGCCCTGTTCATAGAAGCCGTACTATGGGTACCCACAATTAAAAGGACAGTTTATGCACCCACCTGTCCTTTTAATTGTGGGCACATGTGCTTTGAAGGTCTGGCATACCTTCATCGTCATAGACATCATCGTGGCTCCGGCCACTCACACAGCCGGAGTCTGGGGACCCAGAAGGAAGACAAGGGAAAGATGGAAGTCCTGTCAGCGGTGAGAGAACGCCGCTGGAGGGCTTTGTTCTACGGTAAGTATTTTAAAGTGGTTCTAAAGTTCCGCCCTGTGCGTCCTGCTAGCTCCCAACATTGGTACAGTATAACAGCAACAGAAGGCTCTGGAAAGGTCCTACTTTTCAAGGATGACTTTTTGGAGGCAGGAACTGTGGGCTGGTGATGGTCCTGGGGAGCACATTCATATGTAAAATTGTGTGCTGTAAAGGCTTGGAGCTCTGGTGATACTGTCCCTGGTGTGGGTAAAAAGAAGAGGGGATGCTACACCATGGTCCATGACCCTGCCTCTACCCCATCAAATAACATCTTTGCTGATGGCCACGTGGGTGACACCCTTTGCCTCCCAAGTGGCCCTCTCTCCATGTAAAGGCAGGCACTGAAACCACTAATCTGCATGCTTGGACCAGATATAAATAGGTGACCACAGAGCAGGTAAGTATAACATGCCTAAGTTGAGAACCTCATCATCAAACAGCTTCTGGGGTTAGTGGGGTTAGTGATTCGATGCAAATTATTGTCTCCCAATTTTTTTGAAATACTGTGCTAGTTTTTTTTAAGCATATCTGTAAGGAGAGTGTGCGTTTCCATGCAAGTCCATGTGAATGCAAAACTCACTTGAAGAAAGTCAATTGCAGTTCAGAAAAAAGTCAACAGGTCTCAAGTGTCTCAAATTGATGTCATTGACACAAGCATGAAACCCACTGACTCAGGCCCAAAAGCTTCTTTTTTTTTGTGTGTGGTAAGTCCATACTGCTGCTTTATAAATGAGCCCCAAAGTGTTACCGTTAGGATTGGTTCACACACATATGCAAATTGGATGCGTTTTGGTGCTTGACTATTTTGCGCCCTAGGCAAGACTAACTTATCTGACTGTAGTTCCACTTTAAACCCTGCAGTTTTCATCTTTGTATTAGATTGTCTCTAGCTTTAGATTTTTTCCATCAATGAGTTCTTATTTTGTCATTTCTACCACATTTTTCTCTTATGCACTTGTTGTTTTACCTTTGGATAGTAAAACATTTTTTTTTCTGCCAGTAAATACCTTATACAGCCCACTTCCTGTTTCTTGTCTGATAAAAAGCCAAGGCTTATGACATCATGCACAGCTCTCTCTAAGGCCCCTTTCACACTGGGGCGGTGCGGGCGCCGGCGGTAAATAGCGCCGCTTTACCGTCGTTTTAGCTGCGCTATTCGGCCGCTAGGGGGGCGGTTTTAACACCCACTAGCGGCCGAGAAAGGGTTAAAACCTCCTGCAAATCACCGCTGCAGTGGCACTTTGCCGGCGGTATAGCCGTGCTGCCCCATTGATTTCAATGGGCAGGAGCGGTGAAGGAGCGGTGTATACACCACTCCAAAGATGCTGCTTGCAGGAGTTTTTTTAACGTCCTGCAAGCTCACCGTTCCAGTGTGAAAGCCCTCAGGCTTTCACACTGGAGACACAGCAGCGGCTGTTTCAGGGCGCTTTGCAGGCGCTATATTTAGCGCTGTAGCGCCTGCAAATCGCCCCAGTGTGAAAGGGGTCCTACTCTCGTGAGAGTTTGCCAGGAAGGGAGGGGGGATGAGTCACACGAGGACTAATGAGAGCTGCAGAGATGGATGTGTGCCTCTTTGTGTCTGTGCAAATCCAGGAAGTGAACAGGCAGCAGCTTCAACTGCCCACAGTTAAAATGGCTGCAGCCAGACTCAGTGGAGGGAGATCTCTGCAGCATATTTGGCAAGTACAGAATCACAGTATATATAAAATAATATGCAAAGTGGTTAAAGGGAAGCTTCGGAATGGCAAAGATGTTTTTATTACAAATTATGTGAGCAGACTGCAGTTCCTCTTTAAGAAATACAATAGAACTATTTTAATAGGTTATAATTAAGGAATATATTAATTTAGAAATTCATAAACAGGCCTTCGCTATTGTTCTAGTATTATCTGTTCAGGGTTTCTCTCTAATGTAACTTTGTACAAGATCAGCCATAATTTAATACTTAAACGTCTGCATTTTCTGGCTTTCTGATTAGCCTTGCTCTTATTATCTCTCAGCAGAAGTCAGAACGTTCTGACCTTTAGTTCTGATAATGACGGAGGATATTGGAAAATAGTTGTCATTCCCAGAAATGTATTGTGTCTTATGCTTCATGATACGCTAGTCAATAAAGTCACTAACATTCAGCGAGCCCCAACACACGGATGATCGCAGCAGCAAATATATACCAAAATAAACATCATGCTTATTGAAAATCTATTACTGATGTCTCCAGTACCAAAACATTTAAAATGAAACTCCAGCTTTAGTTAAAATCCATCTCTGGGCAGCATTCATCTGCTCCCACTCATTCCCCAATGTAAAAATAAATACCCCTCTAACAGCGCCAAGCCCGTCGTTACATAACCCTCCACAGTGATGACTAATAATCCAGCCCTGGAGTCCAACATCAGTGTGCCACCCCTCTTTGAGATGCCATAACATTGCTGTAGTCTTCAGGACCTCAGAGGTCCATGCTACTGGACAGCCAATAAAAAGAGCCACATTGTCCAGGCACTGATGGGGGCACCTGAAGAGGGACTCTCTTGTCCTGCAGAACAAAGGGTAGAAAATTCAGGACCTAGTGTATCATGTGACCATGGATTAAGGTTGGGAAATAGGGCAGTTAGATTTAGTTTTTTTTTTTTTTTTCATATTTAAGACAGCAAATAGTTGGGGTGGGCTGCAGCAGTTCAGCTTTGAACAAAACCATAGGTGTGCGCACAGGGTGTGCTGGATGTGCCTGGGCACACCCTAATCACCCCATGTACAGTAGGTTAACATTAGTGCCTGGTCCCCCTCACGGTGCTACCAGCTTCCCTCCTCTCCCTCCGGCTGCTGCAGACATACAGGGGGATCTTCAGCATGGAGAGCGGGGAAGGGGATAGTAACAATGTAATTTACTGGCCTCTTACTTTTCTGAATATACACAGTGAGTGATCAGTACGGATCACTCCATGTGTTCATACATAACTGAAACATAGTAAGCTGTGTTTACTATGACAAAAAAGAATTTATACTCAGCGCTGCCTCTATGAACCATTAATATACATATACACGCATCAAATATGTGTCATATAACCACATGTATAATAAAGTGCTCAATGTCAATATAGTGCAAATAAAGTGCAATCAATAAAGTTCAACAGATGTGCAAAATAAAGTGCAATCAATGAAGTTCATCAAGTGTAGGGTACAGGGCGGGTGACACGTTGATATAATCTTGGTGACTTCCTGTGCTCCCCTCCTGGGTCCCCACTCACCAGATGAAGATGACAAATGTGCCTGTGTACAGTCAGGTCCATAAATATTGGGACATCAACACAATTCTAATCTTTTTGGCTCTATACACCACCACAATGGATTTGAAATGAAACGAACAAGATGTGCTTTAACTGCAGACTTTCAGCTTTAATTTGAGGGTATTTACATTCAAATCAGGTGAACGGTGTAGTAATTACAACAGTTTGTATCTGTGCCTCACACTTTTTAAGGGACCAAAAGTAATGGGACAATTGGCTGCTCAGCTGTTCCATGGCCAGGTGTATGTTATTCCCTCATTATCCCATTTACAAGGAGCAGATAAAAGGTCCAGAGCTCATTTCAAGTGTGCTATTTGCATTTGGAATCTGTTGCTGTCAACTCTCAATTTGAGATCCAAAGAGCTGTCACTGTCAGTGAAGCAAGCCATCATTAGGCTGAAAAAACAAAACAAACCCATCAGAGAGATAGCAAAAACATTAGGTGTGGCCAAATCAACTGTTTGGAACATCCTTAAAAAGAAAGAACGCACCGGTGAGCTCAGCAACACCAAAAGATCCGGAAGACCACGTAAAACAAATGAGGTGGATGACCAAAGAATTCTTTCCCTGGTGAAGAAAACACCCTTCACAACAGTTGGCCAGATCAAGAACACTCTCCAGGAGGTAGGTGTATGTGTGTCAAAGTCAACAATCAAGAGAAGACTTCACCAGAGTGAATACAGAGGGTTCAACACAAGATGTAAACCATTGGTGAGCCTCAAAAACAGGAAGGCCAGATTAGAGTTTGCCAAATAACATCTTAAAAAGCCTTCACAGTTCTGGAACAACATCCTATGGACAGATGAGACCAGGATCAACTTGTACCAGAGTGATGGGAAGAGAAGAGTATGGAGAAGGAAAGGAACTGCACCTCATCAGTGAAGTATGATGGTGGTAGTGTCATGGCGTGGGCATGTATGGCTGCCAATGGAACTGGTTCTCTTGTATTTATTGATGATGTGACTGCTGACAAAAGCAGCAGGATGAATTCTGAAGTGTTTCTGGCAATATTATCTGTTCATATTTGGCGAAATGCTTCAGAACTCATTGGACGGCGCTTCACAGTGCAGATGGACAATGACCCGAAGCATACTGCGAAAGCAACCAAAGAGTTTTTTTAAGGGAAAGAAGTGGAATGTTATGCAATGGCCAAGTCAATCACCTGACCTGAATCCGATTGAGCATGCATTTCACTTGCTGAAGACAAAACTGAAGGGAAAATGCCCCAAGAACAAGCAGGAACTGAAGACAGTTGCAGTAGAGGCCTGGCAGAGCATCACCAGGGATGAAACCCAGCATCTGGTGATGTCTATGCATTCCAGACTTCAGGCTGTAATTGACTGCAAAGGATTTGCAATTAAGTATTAAAAAAGTGAAAGTTTGATGGATGATTGGTAATCTGTCCCATTACTTTTGGCCCCTAAAAAGTGGGAGGCACATATACAAACTGTTGTAATTCCTACACTGTTCACCTGATTTGGATGTAAATACCCTCAAATTAAAGCTCAAAGTCTGTAGTTAAAGCACATCTTGTTAGTTTCATCTCAAATCCATTGTGGTGGTGTATAGAGCCAAAAAGATTATAATTGTGTCAATGCCCCAATATTTAGGGACCTGACTGTATATCAATATGGTGCCTCCTCTCCAACGAATAGGTAGGTTGATCATGCCTCAGAGAATGGGATCTCCTCTCCTCCACCACCACATGATGTAAGCCCTACACACTTTACTCAGTCAAAGGACGGTCGGATAGTAAAGTTCGGCAAATGAAGGAAAGAGGACATATAGTGTAATACTGCAAGATTTATTAAAAGGTTTAAAATCATTACACTTACATCAGAATCTTTAAAAACGTGCAAAATTGCCGCTTTGGCATCCAAACAGCCTTCACAGGTTATCCTTAGCTTGACATGTTTCTCCCCTCCCACTGGGCGTCGTCAGAAGTGTTTACTATGCTTCTGTTTTTGAATGAACAGGAAGGCTGGGCATAGCCCTTTGTGTTCATTGAGTCTCTGCAACTGAGGCTGCAGAAAGGAACTGGGAAATGTGTTTCAACAGTCCCTTTCTCTGTCTCAAAAGTGAGACTTCACGAGTCTATTTAGACCCCTGATATTTTACCAAAGCCCCCACACCCCAAAAAACATTTTGGGAAAAAATATGTAAAAGAATTTTTAAAAAAAGGTGTAAAGAATAATAAAAAAAATGAAGGGTTCATTCACACAGGTTATCTGTGTGTGTGTATGTGTGTGTGTGTGTGTGCATATTTATATACAGTGGAACCTTGGATTATGAGCATAATCCGTTCCAGGAGAATGCTTGTAATCCAAAGCACTCGCATATCAAAGCGAGTTTCCCCATAGAAGTCAATGGAAACGAAGATAATTTGTTCCGCATTGACTTCTATTGCATGCAATATCGCATGTGGCCAGATGTGGGGGGGGGGGGCGCCGGAGAGCCTCGGAAATACTTGGGGACAGCTCGGCTGAACTCGGAAAGGCTTGGAAGCACTCGGGCACCGAGTATTTCCGAGTGTTTCCAAGTATTTCTGAGTGATTCTGAATATTTCCGAACGGTTTCGAATGGCTCTGAACCATTCCGAGAGTCACCGGCCCTGTGAGCACCGCAAACGGCCGTGGTTTTCCATCATCGGCGGACACCATTACTGTGCAGATTTATATTTGACATGCCAGTTATGTACTTTAACACGTGAGTTGTTATAAAAAAAATTTAATAAACTGTTGGCCCATTGATGCACATAGATGGTGCTTCCCTGTCTTTCTATGCTGGATTCACACAGGAGTGGTGGGGGAAACTGCATGCGATTCGAACAGGAATCGCACCACATTCCTGTTCAAATCACATGTGATTCTTTGCAGTGCGATTTGAGTCCATTCATTTTGTATAGGCTCAAATTGCACCGCAAAGGTATCTTGCTGTAGTCTTTGGGACCTTAGAGAACCATGCTACTGGATAGCCAATAAAAAGGGCCACATTGCCCAGGCACTGATGGGGGAACCTGAAGAAGGACTTTCTTGTTCTGCAGAACAAAGGGTAGAAAATTCAGGACCTAGTATATCGTGTGATCATGGATTTAGGTTGGTAAATGGGGCAGTTAGATTAAACATTTTTTTTTCCTTTTTAACCACTTGCCGCCCGCCATATAGCAGAATGACGTCGGGGACCCCGGGGGCGTGCATCGCGGCGATCGTTGTTGCGGTGTGTCAGTCTGACACACCGCAACTCCGATCTAGGTAAAGAGCCTCTGACGGGGACTCTTTACCACGTGATCAGCCGTGTCCAATCACGATGTAAATAGGAAGAGCCAGTGATCGGCTTTTCCTCACTCGCGTCTGACAGACGCAAGTAGAGGAGAGCCGATCGGCTGCTCTCCTGACAGGGGCGGTCTGTGCTGATTGTTTATCAGCACAGCCCCCCCTCGGATCCCACCCAGGACCACCATCATGCCGCCCAGGACCACCAGGATGGCCATCCACACTAGACCACGAGGTATGCCACCCCTAGACACCCAGGGAAATACTAATTTGTGCCCAGGCAGCTGCCAATCAATGCCCAGGCAGCTGCCAATCAGTGCCCACTCACAATGCCTACCACCCATCTTTGCAGCCTCTCAGTGCCCATCAGTGTCGCCTATCAGTGCCCACCAGTGCCACTCAGTGCCACCCATGAGTTCCCATCAGTGCCGCCTATCAATGCCCATAAGTGCTGCATATCAGTGCCATCCATCAGTGCTGCCTACCAGAGCCCATCAGTGCCGCATATCAGTGCCCATCGTCAGTGTCCGTCAGTGCCTGCTCATTGCTGCCACCTCATCGGCGCCGCCTTATCAGTGCCTGTCAGTGCCGCCTTATCAGTGCCCATCAGTGAAAGAGAAAACGTACTTATTTACAACATTTTATAACAGAAACAAAAGGAAAACTTAATTTTTTCAAAAATTTCGGTCTTTTTTTATTTTTTTGGGTGATCAAATACCACCAAAAGAAAGCTCTATTTGTGGGAACAAAATGATAAAAATTTAGTTTGGGTACAGTGATGGATGACCGCACCAGTCATTCAAACTGCGACAGCACTGAAAGCAGAAAATTGGTCTGGCCAGGAAGGTGTATAAGTGCCCTTTATTGTAGTGGTTAAGTCAAAGATTTAATGTTGTGACTGATTTTATGGAAATAATACATTTGATATCTTTTAATCTCATCAGTTGATTTGTTTGGTACCTAAAAAGTCCCATGCTATATACTTTTGTTGGTTTGTAAATAATTTCAGTTGGGGATGATGGTACCCTGGTGCTGTTCAATGGGCTTTATGCTCATTTATTTTGTGTAGGTGCAAAAAGGGGAGCTGGTTTAAAAAGGTAGGCAGAAGCCCCCGAACCTCTCATATGGACAGCAGTACAGTTAGAAACTATGGCAGGAAATATTAATGTTGTAGCATCTAAAAAGTAAGACACCACAAGCCAACCAAGCCCACCAAGATGCACGTATTATTGAAATTCAATGTTAATATTTGGTCCTTTAAGCAAACTTTATGGAAAGATTATAAGTAGGCTGCATGCTTCTGGTGCAATTATAAAAAAAAAAAAAAAACCTTTTGACACGGGCTTAAATGAAAGGAGCTACGCAGAATTCAACTGAGATCAGGCTGTTTCCTATAGGCACTCCAGGATACTCTGGGACCTTGAGTGATCAATACACAGATGTTTGCATTATCTTTCTGCCATAATTACCTTTGTTGTGATGTTGAAAGGGAGCCCCATCACTCCCACATTTTCCTGTGCCCCTGAAACAGCTTTCCTGTCCCTTGCAATTAGCAATCTGCAGTTGGTGGAGAAAAGCATGGGTACTTCATGTGCTGTGAACTGAGGACAAGGGAAGGTATTGTGAACAGTAGCAGATTAGAAACAGAGGGTTCCAGATTCCAAGGGGAACCATGGGGATGCTAAAAAAAAGTTAATTATTTCAAGCATATCTAAACCCAAGAACAAAAAATGAATATACTGCAGCTTACTAGTCCTTTGGTGGCTGTATTCATTTTTTTTCAGGCTTTTTTTCCCTTTATTTTAACTTAGTGATCCTTCAAGTAACACAGTTCTTGGCCATAATTGTACTGTATCTATGGAGAAGCAGTGTTGTCACCCTAGGACAGGAAGTGTGTCAGGACTACAGAATATATCTGACTCCATGACAGAGGAGGGATGTGTTCTAAAGTCTACAAAGAGAACTAGGAACCGTGCTGGCTAATAGGAAGCAACATGTATAGTCAGTAATCAGTTCCTGGCAGGATCAACAGGTTTTTTTTTTAAATTATTAAACAAGTATAAATAAACACTTTCAATGGTGTATTTAAACCCATTAGGTCAGCAGGAGCCAGCATGTAAGGGTAGGGTGACAGAGTGATCATTACATTCTCCATGTTCCACCCCTCTTTGGGCGGCAAGCAAGGGTCACATAGGAGGCCTACCCCAAAGTGGCTTCTTCTGGGCTACACTAGGCACTTTGTACAGGGTCACTGGACTTCACATGGGGTATCTTTACTTGAGCCACGCTCACGGCCTGGATGGATGACTAAACATGAGCGAAATCTCTTGATGTAATGTACTTTACCACAGTTACTTGTGCATTTAGGAGGGATATGCAGAGCCAATGCCCTCTCCTCCTCACTCCCATTACTGGTATAGGGTCCCGCCGTGCATGCACTTCAATTAACTCTTTCACTTCTCTACCTCTGTACAGGATGAGGGCCCCTCAATAATAAATTTATGGACTCCTTCTGGCTGCAACCTGTGTCTTAGTTTGCATTACACTCAGGGTTGTTTTTATATCGTGAGGGCCCTGCACAGCCTACCTGGCAGCCCCTCCACCCCCAAGAAAATATTAAAGTAATACAGGTGCATCTCAAAAAATTTGAATATCATCAAAAAGTTTATTTATTTCAATAATTAAATTCAAAAAGTGAAACTCATACAGTTAGTGTTAGAGAAAACAGATACTTATTTTATAATCATTTATGAATGCTTGCAAAAGATTGCTTAGAAGTAGAATAGTTTCAAGTTACACAGAGTTGTTTCGAGTCCTTAAAATGCATATAAATCACAGAGATAATATAGTTCATTTTTAGTTTACTAATGAGAAAATAAACTTTTGACAGCAGTTGAACTACAGCCTGATAAGATAAAAACATCTTATACAGGTAGTTTAGAAATAATTATGTAGAATATGGGAAAGTTATGTACAGTACATTAATTAAGTTTGACAGGGTCAAACAAAGGTCTGCTTGTGCCCTCATTAAAACTGTTAAAATACATTGAATAAGAAAACACTGATGTGTATGTATGTATGTATATATTAATAGTTAGACAATATTGAATAAAGTAGTTGGCTTTGTATATATATATATATATATATATACATATATATATATATATATATATATATATATATATATATAAAATGTAAGTGATACAGTACCTTTTTGTAGAACCAATATATGAATACATACATATAGGATTATATAAAGAAAGTTATTGAAAGTTCATTTTCCCAAAGTCGTAAATCTGTTATCCTTGAAGTTGGTGAAGTCTTATCAGGACAAGGAGGGTTTGATTTTTACATGACTGGGTGCCATATTGTCTCTATACAAGTATTTGAATGGGTAAAGCCATAGACAAAAACAGTTATAAATCATTTTAATAAGCATGTAGGAATTCTGGGAATGAATACGTTTGGTTGTATGACAAGTGTACAAGTGTCATTGACGTAGATCTTAGCAACCAATCATATCTAGGAAAGATGGCTAAGATAAGGTTTATAAAGGTATAAGAATGCAAGTTTTACAATTGTTAGACAGACAAGTCAGATAGGAGCCCATAAGGCTGAACTCTATGTATGCGGCCCTATTGTTCAGGTCATAGAGATCAGAACCAATGGGCAAATATCTGTCCTTTTGTTGTAACTTGTCTCCTCGTATGAGTCAAATAAAGAAAACTTCTTAACTTGATCCAGAGTGTGGTCTAAGGTGAATTTCCCTCACAGTTAGGTCCATATATATCTGGACACAGGCACAAATTTAGAATTTTTTAGGTATTTACCAAAACATGTTCAAGCTATAGTTATAGACCAAATCGGAGGAAGGGTTTAGGAATTACAGATCTTAAGAATAGCAACATAAAAATGCCTGGGCGTTTATGGAAGACAACAGTGGTGGATGATCGCAGGGTTTTTCTTTACCACTCTATGGTAAAGAAAAACCCATCCACAACAACCAGACAAGTCAAGGACACTCTCCAGGAGGTGGGAGTATCATTGTCAAAGTCTACAATCAAGAAAAGACTTCACAAGAGCAAATACAGAGGGTTCACCACAAAGGGCAAACTATTCAAAAGCCTGAAGAATAGAAAAACCAGATTAGACTTTGCCAAAAAAAGCCAGACCAGTTCTGGAACGGATGAAACTAAGATTAATCTGTACCAGAAGGACGAGAAGAAAATAGTGTGGAGAGGGCTTGGAACAGCTCATGATCCAAAGCACACAACGTCATCTGTAAAACATGGTGGAGGCAGTGTGATGACATGGGCATGCATGGCTTCCAGTGGCACTGGGTCATTGGTGTTTATTGATGATGTGACAGAAGACAAAAGCAACCGGATGAATTCTGCAGAGTTTAGAGTTATCCTGTCAGCCCAGATTCAGCCAAATGCAGCAAAGTTGATTGGACGGTTCTTCACAGTATAGATGGACAACGATCCAAAACACACTGCAAAAGCAACCCAAAGAAGACGCATTGTCTGCAATGGCCAAGTCAATCACCTGACCTCGAACGAATTAAACATGCATTTCACTTGCTGAAGGCAAAACTAAAGGCAGAAAGACCCACAAACAAAGAACAACTGAAGACAGCTGCAGTTAGAGCCTGGCAAAGCATCAGAAAGGAGGAAACCAAGTCTTTGGTAATGTCCATGGGTTCCAGACTTCAGGCAGTCATTGCCAGTAAAGGATTCTCAACAAAATATTAAAAATTAACATTTTATCTAGGTTTATATTCATTAGTCCAATTACATTTGAGCCCCTGAAAATGGGGGGTGTATAAAAATGGTTGCAGTTCCTAAAATTTGTACTTGAATTAAAAGCGGAAAGTCTGCACTTCAAATTCATTTGGATTATTTTGTTTTAATTTATTCTGGTGGCATACAGAGCCAAAAGTATGAAAATTGTGTCTGTGTCCAAATATATATGGACCTAACTGTGTTTTATATAGATTCATTACACACAGAGTGATATATTTCAAGCATTTCTTTCTTTTAATTTTGATGATTATGGCTTACAGCTAGTGAAAACCCAAAATTCGGAATCTCAGAAAATTAGATTATTACACAAGACCAATAAAAAAAGGATTTTTAATACAGAAATGTTGGCTTACTGAAAAGTATGTCCATGTACAGTATAGTATGCACTCAATACTTGGTCAGGGCACCTTTTGCATGAATTACTGCATCAATGCCGCGCGGCATGGAGGTGATCAGCCTGTGGCACCGCTGAGGTGTTATGGAAGCCCAGGTTGCTTTGATAGCATCCTTCAGCTCGTCTGCATTGTTGAGTCTGGTGTCTCTCATTTTCCTCTTGACAAAACGCCACAGATTCTCTATAGAGTTTAGGTCAGGCATGTTTGCTGGTCAATCAAGCACAGTGATACCATGATCATTAAACCAGGTATTGGTACTTTTGGCAGGGTGGGCAGGTGCCAAGTCCTGCTGGAAAATGAAATCTCCATAAAGCTGGTCAGCAGAGGGAAGCATGAAGTGCTCTAGAATTTCCTGGTAGAGGGCTGCGCTGACTTTGGACTTGATAAAACACAGTGGACCAACTCCAACAGATGACATGGGTCCCCAAATCATTACTGACCATGGAAACACTGGACCTCATGCAACTTGGATTCTGTGCCTCTCCACTCTTCCTCCAGACTCTGGGACCTTGATTTCCAAATGAAATGCAAAATTTACTTTCATCCGAAAGGAGGACTTTGGACCACTGAGCAACAGTCCAGTCCCTTTTCTCCTTAGCCCAGGTAAGACACTTCTGACGTCTCTGGTTCAGGAGTGGCTTGACACAAGGAATGCAACAGTTGTAGCCCATGTCCTTGATACGTCTGTGTGTGGTGGCTCTTGGAGCACTGACACCAGCCATAGTCCATTCATTGAGAATCTTCCCCAAATTCTTGAATGGCCTTTGCTTCACAATCCTCTCAAGGCTGCGGTTATCCCTGTTGCTTGAATACCCTTTTCTACCACACTTTTTCCTCCCACTCAACTTTCCATTTATATTCTTGGATAAAGCACTCTGTGAACAATCAGCTTTTTTAGCAAGGACCTTTTGTGACTTACCCTCTTTGTGGAGGGTGTCATTGACTTTCTTCTGGACAACTGCCAAGTCAGCAGTCTTCCCCATGATTGTGTAAATTACTGAACCAGACTGAGAGACCATTTAAAGCAGGTCTCAAACTGGTGGCCCTCCAGCTGTTGTGGAACTACAAGTCCCATCGTGCCTCTGCCTGTGTGAGTCATGCTTGCAACTGTCAGCCTTGCAATGCCTCATGGGACTTGTAGTTTCGCAACAGCTGGAGGGCCTCCAGTTTGAGACCCTTGATTTAAAGGCACAGGAAACCTTTACAGATGTTTTGAGTTAATTAACTGATTAGAGTGTGACACCATGAATCTACAATATTGAACTTTTTTACAATATTCTAATTTTCCGAGATACTGAGTTTTGGGTTTTCACTAGCTGTAAGCCATAATCATCAAAATTAAAAGAAAGAAATTCTTGAAATATATCACTCTGTGTGTAATTAATCTATATAATATATGAGTTTCACTTTTTGAATCGAAATTACTTAAATATTTTAACTTTTTGATGGTATTCAAATTTTTTGAGATGCACCTGTATGTTATACCTTTAAAATACGCAACAAATCACAATATTCTTTTTATGTATTATTTATTATTTATTTTTTAAAGAAATACATATGACATGTTTCTGTTTATGTGAACGTGGGCCGTTGTACATGACCCAGATCTGGCTCCTCTGTTCTCGATCATCAATGACAGAATGGGCCCAGTATCTTCCTGTCCTCCTCTTCTTTCTCTCTTCTTCTTCCATCAGGAAATAGGACGTGGTAGCGGCTGCCGCCATGAAACACACCATTTCATCCGCCATTGTTTGGAGAGCAGAAAGCATCACAGAACACAGAAAACTCCAGGAAGGAGATGAAAATAACCCAGGGAGCTGAAACACACAGCAACAAATGATGTCACAGAGGATATTTTTCCTTTTGGTTAATACAAAAAACGCCAGAGCTCCAAAACTCTGTACAAAATTGTGCATACAAACTCATGAAAATTGTGTAAAAACTCAGGTGTGAATCCAGCCTGAAAGGGATGAGGCAAACCATTTCCCACTGACAGGGATCCTTACAATGTTCAGCTTTTATTTACTGTAATTGCCTATAAAGTGTGAGCTGGAGTTTGGCTTCAATTTGTTTAATGTATTTAAATCTGTTAGTCCATATAACACTCCCGTCCCCCCAGACTGACAATGCTGCTGTCCAAATGTGCCCCCCGTGAGCCTTCATTCATGTGGAGGCACTCTAATACAGGAGGTGTGTTACTGGCCAGATCACCAGGTGAAAACAAAGGGGGAAAAGGCCTTAAGGAAAGAAAACTAATGCAGCTACCACAGCTAAGGATTGGTAAACTGCAATATATTATATTTTTGGTTTTGGGTTTAATACGGCTTTAAACTGAGGACAAAGAAGCTGGAACTACAGCACATGGTGGGGGAGGAGATATTTGACACACCCAGAAGTGTCAGATACAAGCAGCAGCTGGAGATCTGCAACACAGCTGAGATCAAAGACATGGGCCAACTGGAAAGTGCGCCTACATCATTTTTTTACCAGCCCAGGGTTATGACTTGGTGCAGTTACTTGACAGGGCCTCTTTAATATTGGATTTTATGTTATTTCATGCTAGAGTATTCCCACAGCTAAATGGTACTGTCAAGAGTTCTTGTATCAGTTTACATTTTGCTCCAGAGCCCTGCCCGCCCTTGTTTTTACTAGCATGCCTTTACCTAAGAAGATCATCTGCTGCCCCCTAGTGGAAATACATCATTATGCCACATAGCTAAAATAAGTGGAAGGCATATGGCGATAAAAACATATATAATTAACAAAGTGGGTGAATTGTTTAATAGTAATTAAAAAGCCAAAGACAACCAGCTGCATTAGCAATAAACGCACATTGAACAGGATGTGTTACACAATTCCTAATAGACTTATATTTTAGGTGGTTCTTATAGTTAGGAGAACATAGGGTGTGTTCTGTGGGTTTTAGTGAGTGTAGCATAATACTCCATGGCTAAAAGTAGAAGCAAGAACAAGCAAACTCCATCTAGATATTGTCCTGGACAGAATTTGAAACAAGGACCCCAGCACTGCAAGAAACAAGTGCTAAACACTAAGCCACTGTGATGCCCAATTTACAGCACACTCCTTGAAGCCCAGATGACATCTTGTAATCTTGTTGGGTTAAATTGAGGGTGCAGTAACACATATAATCCAAAAAAGTCTCATTCTGTGTTCAATGGATTTCAGCCCCAGCGGCAGCATAACATCTACAGCCCTGGGCAATGGGCAGCAGAGAAGCAGAGGTCAGACATGCCCCTCACTGAGTCAGACCTAGAGCCCTGTCCCATCAGGGGGTGTGTCTAATTGCTGCAGAAAGACCACTGCTTCCACCCAGAGAACAAGGGTCCTTCTCTGCAATTTTTGTTTTCAAAATTGTCGCTCTTTTTTTTGTTTATAGTGCAAAAAAAAAAAAACGCACAGGTGATCAAATACCACCAAAAGAAAGCTCTATTTGTGGGGAAAAAAAGGACGTCAATGTTGTTTGTTTGGGTACAGCATCGCACGCAATTGTCAGTTAAAGTGACGCAGTGTCGTATTGCAAAAAATGGCCTGGTCATTAAGGGGGAAAATCTTCCAGTCCTTAAGTGGTTAAGCTATTAGACCGTCACGGGAGCTAAATCCATCACACACAACAATTGGCCCCCATTCATGCTTCAGCATTGTTCAGCTTGTTCCCCAAATCTGTTCAGGCTTGTATGCTCAGTTGCCCTATGTCCAAATATGTACAGTACATGAGCATTTTTTGAGTGTAGCACCACCCCCGCAGGGGCTGCTGGTAACTGGCGCCCCTATTCCTGCACAGCCAGGCAACACGCATTTTCCACTTGCAACCGGATACAAGAAATCAGTCCCTGGGCTTGTTTTTATTAGGGATAACAACTTTGATGGGGTAGAGGGACTATGGGATGACTAAAACAACAGACGGGGACAACTTCTTTCCTATGTACAAAGAAAAGATCCTGGACCGTTCTCTTTCCTGGACACAGTCTTTAAGGATCAGTGGCAAAAGTCCCTTTTGGTCTAGGAACAAGGGATAAAGGGGTTAAGAACATCGCTGTCCTTTGAAAGCTTGCTACATGTGGCTGTCTCTATCCTTGTGAATCCCTGGGTGTGCCAATGTGCTCACTCTGTCCTCCTTGCTTCCTGCTGCTCTTAGGCAAGATTCCTTCTCAAACCGGATGCTGAAAGGATTCTTCCCAGCCAGCCTGGAGACAAAGCCCCCCTAGACCTAGGACGCCCCCCTCCTAGGCCACCAACGGCCTCCTCAGTAACTCAATATCCACCTGGCTCCCCTGCTTGCATGGCCTTTACCATATTTAAGGGCTGACCTAGCCACCCTGCTAGGACATTCTGCCTGGGAAATAGCCAAGTTCCCTCAAGTATACAGATCAGAACTTCCTGGCCTCCGCCCACTAACTTTCAGAAGCTACAAGCTTCTAGATCCAGGGGGAGGTACCAGAGACCTGCATCTGTAGAGCCATCTAGCCTGACCTGCAGTAACTCAACCCAATTACAGACTCACATATCTTACTATGAGTCATAAGCTTAACCACTTCCCGCTCGCCATATAGCAGAGAGACGGCTGGAAAGTGGTTGTATTATCCTGACTGGGTGTCATATGACGTCCAGCAGGGTAAGTCGCTAGCGCGCGCCCTCGGGGGCTTGCAGCGCGGCAATCGGTGGTGTGGTATGTCAGTCTGACACACCGGATCTCCGATCCCGGTAAAGAGCCTAAGATATAGGCTCTTTACCATGTGATCAGCTGTGTCCAATCCCAGCTCATCTCAGTGTAGCACCCTCTAGTGTGCTAGGAGAGTATAGTGTTTTTTCTCTTAGGACAGGTAGCCAAGCCTGGGTGTGTTTTGTGATCTGGGTTGGGAGTGGCTCAGAGTAGTGCTGGGTGACTCACAGGTGGCATCACTAAGACCTCCCACTTCTTTCTAGAATCTTCTTATACTTTCTAGAAAAAGAGAGGCGTGGAGGGTAGGTGGAGCCACCTGGGTTATTCTATGGAGCCCTGACCAATCCCCCAACTTGGATTGGCAGGCATCCTTAAATACCCAGGGTCAGCGCAGCTAGGGAGGAGTTGCTCGGGTGGAATAATGGAGATGGAGTGTTAGGCTGTCAGGGCCTTTGGGGGAGCTCCCCAGTCTGGGGAGGTTGACCTTGGGCCTGGGCTTGGGTGCGGGCGGGGCCCTCCATGAAAACGTAGAGGTGCCCTGGACAGGGGGCACAGGAAGAGGAAGAGAGGACAGCGGGAGAACACTGCCGGGCAAGTCTCCAGGAGTTCCACAGAGGCAGCCAGGAGGGCTGGTGAGTGAGCACACCATCAGGAGGTTTGGGAGACATGGCTGAGAGGACTGAGGAGCAGTCTGGAAAGGGTGCAGAGCCAGTCTGGTGGATGGTGGTGTCATGGGCAGTGGAGCGAGGCAGCTGCAGCTATAAGGGCTGGCAGTGCCTGGGGGTGTGCTGGGAGCAGTGGCCGCGGGGATGGCTAGCACCTGGACTTTTCTATTTGCTGCACCATAGGGGCCCGCGGTCCCTGCCTGTAAGGGGCACTTGCTTTGGGTCTGGCTGAGCCGGTGTCAGGCTTACCAAATCAGTGCTAGTTAGTCTGTAGAAGGAAAGAGAGGAAGCGATGTGCAAGAGGAGTAAGAAGTGATACTCTGAAGAAAGCAAGTGATGTGCAGGAGGAGAAAAGGAGTGATATAGGATGTATATAGAGTCCCAATTGTTTTGTTTATTTTTGGGGTTTTTTTGTATACGTTTGCCAATGTAATTGGGGTCCCAGCCCAATGCCCTTTAAGAAATATATATCTCCCCTCAGTGTCTGCATGCTGCTGAGAAATGTCAAAATCTGCATTTTTATGGAGTAGGTTATAAACTCCTTTGGACTTGGAAGAGGGATTTGTAGCATGGTAAACGTGCGGGTAGTGTTTGTCGTGTAATTGTGGTACAGTACCAGTATCAGTGTGTCTCCTGGAGAAATACCACGGATGACTTCACTTTGTCATACTAGCTCATTATGAAATACTTACCTTAGAACGAGGCGCCGATATCTCACCCGATCCATGCCGAGGGAGCCGACATTTGCCCTCGGCATGTCTTCCGGGTATCGCGGCTCCAGCGCTGTGAGTGGCCGGAGCCGCGATGTCGTCACTTCTGCGCATGTAGCGCAGGAGACTTATTTCCGGCAAGGAAATATTCTTTTTACCTACAGGTAAGCCTTATTATAGGCTTACCTGTAGGTAAAAGTTAAAAAATTAACTATACTACCGCGTTAAGTGTATAGATTCAGTGAGTTCCTTGGCAGTTAGAAAGGAACAATAGGGAGTGAAAGGATATAGGAATAAATAGAAAGGTGTTCTAGTGACTCTCTAGAGGAGTGTCACATGAGTTGAGGAAATAGGAAATATGTCTCCTGGTTTCAACCTTAAGGAGAAAAATGGGGGATTCGTGTTTGGTTATAGGCAAACCAGAATCCGCTGTTAGGAGCAGTGGGAGGTTATTACCACAGGAATGTTAGTAACATGTATAACAGAAACCTGTTGTAACAAAATAAAATGAGCGAAGCCTCCCGCGGATTTTAAGTAAAGCAATTGAAATTGAAATTATTCATGCACCCCTTCCAGCCATTTAGGTGGTTGCATGAGTCTAACACAAAGATTGCATTGAAAGCAGGCAACAGTGGAGCATTGAGAGCTATGATCTGTCAGATATCTGATAGTTCTGTAAAACCTAGTCATAGACAGACTCCAACATGACAAAACTTTGTAGATCGTTAAAACAATTTAAACTATATAACCTGAACGACTAATAGTGTCACCCTTTTAAGTATACTAGTGTTGATTCTGTCGCTAATGTGTAGTGACAAATCTCATATTTAACATCACCAGATGTGGTTCAGTAGTGTCTTGTCCTGAATTAGTTTAACCCCCTCAGATCCGCGCTATAGCCGAATGACGGCTACAGCGTGTACCTGCTTTGCTGGGAGGACGTCAATAGACGTCCTCCCCCTTGCAAGCTGGCCACGGCCCCCTGAAGGGCGCGCGCTGTGATCACCCGAGTCAATGAAATCCCGACCCCTTACCACGTAATCAGCTGTCAGCTAATGACAGCTGATCATGTGATGTAAACAGAAGATCGGTAATCGTTTTTTTTTCTTCTCACGCTGACAGCGTGAGGAGAAAAAAAAGCCGATCACCGACTTCTGTTGAAGGGACATCGGTCCAGAAGAGGAAGAGTAAGAGGAAGCCGCCTCATATGGGCCCAGCAGTACCGCCTGCCAGTGCCACGAATCAGTGCCCACCAGTACATAAGTGAAAGCAATCAGTGCCACCTATCAATGCCCACGAGTGCCACCTATCAATGTCCACCATTGGTGCCAATCAGTGCCACTTAGCAGTGCTGCCTATCAGTGTCACCTACTAGTGCCGATCAGTGCCCATCACTGCCACCCATCAGTGCCAGCTATCAGTGCCACCTATTAGTGCCCTTTAGTGCCACCTATCAATGCCCATCAGAGCCACCCATCAGTGCCACCTCTCAGTGCCCACCAATGCCACCTATCAGTGCCCACCAGTGCCCCCTATTAGTGCCCATCAGTGCCGCCTTATCAGTGGCCATCAGTGTCGCCTTATCGGTGCCCATTAGTGTAGCCTCATAAGCGTACATCAACGAAGGAGAAAAATGACCTGTTTGCAAAATTTATTAACAAAATATTTTTTTTTTTAGAAAATTCAGTCTTTTTTAATTTGTTTACCAAAAAATAAAAAACCCAGAGGTGATCAAATACCACCAAAAGAAAGCTCTATTTGTGGGAAAAAAATGATAAAAATTTCATTTGGGTACAGTGTTGTATGACCGCGCAATTGTCATTCAAAGAGTGACAGCGCTAAAAGCTGAAAATTAGTTTGGGCAGCAGGGGGGTTTAGGTGCCCAGTAAGCAAGTGGTTAATGGAGGTCATGACTCGACCAATGTGGAATAATATGGAGGTCCCGATCATATGGTCGAGGACCGATGAGTAGCTATATGTTCATTTTTGGTCGAATCATGGGTCCAGCCCAGCTTATAAGAAACAAATGTATTCATATAAATGTTTGGGAAGTCAAATTAGTTAAAGGATGGGGGTATTCCCAAATTTGTAGGTGGCCAATCGCCCAGTATATATTTCAAGGGTCATTCAAGCTACAGAAGTACCGGAAGCCTGACCAGCATGTGAGGTTAGTGTTCTCTCAGCGTTGGGGAGTTTCAGGTTCTGGTCTTCATGGGGTTAAAGTCATCACCATGTCATTCCAACTTTTTCCACAAGATGGTGCCCAAGGATAAAGAATCACTGTGTGGGAGAAAAGCTATCCTGTAGAAACAATGCCGCGTACACACGACTGGACTTTCCGGCAGAAAAGGTCAGACGTAATCATTCCATCGGACATTCTGATCGTGTGTGGGCTTCATCTGACTTTTTCTTTCTAAAATTCTGACAGACCTAGAAATAGAACATGTTTCAAATCTTGCCGACGGAATCAGTTCCTATCGGGAAAAACGGTTGTCGGTAGCCAAGGGCAGCTATTGGCTACTAGCTATTGAACTTCCTTTCTCTAGTCCCGTCGTACGTCATCGCGTTCTAAACGATCGGACTTTGGTGTGATCGTGTGTAGGCAAGTCCGTTTCAGCGGAACTCCGTCGGAGTCTATTCTGACGGAAAGTCTGGTCGTGTGTACGCAGCATTAGAAACTGTGAAGGACATGGTATCTCAGGGAAATAGGAATGTACATCTTATCAAAGAGGGCGGTGTGGAGGGGGTGTTGAGATCAGTTACCAAGCCTTTAAAGTTAATGGCTGTGAAACCTTAACAGCATGGGGTCATCTCTCAGAGTGACAAAAGGGCAGTTTAATCAATGTATTAATTGTGACGTATAATCAAAAAATAGCCTGTCTTTGCAGTCCTAGAAAGAAAGCACAAGTGTAGAAAGGTATTGGTTGAGAGTCAGGTGTTATCTTGGGATCTAGATCCTTTGGCAGAGTAAGGTGACTTGCCCAAGCCGGGACCCGAATATTTGTTGAGTTTGGTTCTCTTGGTGGAGGGAGGTTTGGAAGGAGATGTTTACGGCGAGTGCGGGGGGAGACTCTCCCTGCAGAGCAGTGGCGGCTGGTGATCAAAATTTTTTGGGGGGGCGCAAACAAACTGAAAAATACTGAACCCCCATCAATTGCGGCCTCACTGTGGCCATCAAATGCAGCCACTTGTGCACATCAAATGCAGCCATTGTGCCCATCATATGCAGCCTCCGTGCAAGTGCTTTTTTTTTGTCTGCCTACAAGGTGCAATCTGCCCATAATTAAAGAATCAACCAGCTGGTAAAGAAGAATATAATAATTTCCAGTGGCAGCTGACAACAACCCCCCACCCGCACGCGAGGTCCGCGGTGCAGGACAGAGAAGGCCCCCCCCTCCCATCGGGCAGCCAGCAGTGAAGTATCTACCTGAGGCTGTGGTCTCCTCTTCTCCGGTGCAGGCAGCGGCTCCGATGTCTGCTCCTCCCGCGTCTCCTCTCTAATCTCCAAAACGCTGGGCAGCCAATAGGATAGCCCAATGCTTTGGCCAATTGGGAAACAGGTCTCACAGACCTACATCTGATTGGCGGGGAGGAACGTTAATGTAAAAATAGCGAAAATTCTTTCGCTATCGTCACACAACAGGGTGGGATCGGGATGCAGTGCTCTGCCTATTAGAGCCCTTGACTATAATCACGTGCTTCAAAATACACACCCCCCGCCTATCCTGGCCATAGTAATTCATGTGTCCGGCGTCCTGAAAGGGTCCGGGCACATGGATAGGGAGGGCAGCGGAGGAGCTGGGGGGGGGGGGGGGGCGGCGCCCGTGCACCCACTGCTGCTGAGGAATACGAAATTTCCTGTACCATTCTGGCAGATCAATCAGGGGAGTTGCAGTTGCTCGTAGAAGGCCTGAATGTCCTCTGGCATTCTCAGGTAATATTGTTTGCCCAAAAACGTGCCATTTAAAGCAAAAGGGAAACGCCAGCGATATGGTATTCCTTTTTCTCTCAGAGCAGCAAACATGGGCCGCATGGCTCGCCTGTTCTGCGGAGTAATGTACGAGAGATCCTGGAACAGGGAGATGTTATGTTCATTAAAGAAGATTTGCTCATTCCGTCTGGCTTTATTTAAGATCTCCTCTTTCAGTGGGAAACTGTGTAGGCAGCATACAATATCCCTTGGAGGTGCTGTGTCTGTGGGATGCGGAGCCAGAGCCCTGTGTGCCCGTACAAAGTCAATGTCAGTGTCCTTAGGGTGTTCAAGTATCTCATTAAACACTGCCTGGAGAGCTTGTTTAATTTGGGCAGGCTCTATCTTTTCGGGGATCCCTCTCACCCTGATATTCTGTCTTCGCCCTTTATTATCCAGATCCTACAGGCGTCTATTGATGAGGATTAAGTGTGTGGCGTGGGAAGAGACTGTGCTTGTCAGTCTTTCAACTGCTCTCATTTGGCTTCTGCCTTCTCTGTGTGGGATAAACAATCAGATAGGTCCAGGAGGTCTGCTTTGAGATCAGTAATGGCAGATGAAAAAGGTGTTTTTTATGTCAGCAGCGATCTTAGTCATCTCTGATATCTGTAATGGGTGATCTGTGCACTCCGAATCCCTTACCGTGTCTTCTGAGGCCGACAGGGAGTCCTTGCTGTGCTCTGCCTCATGTCCCATCAGTGCTATCTCCGGTATGCTGCAGGTTACGGGTGTGGAAAGCGATCTGTGTTGTCGGGGACAAGGAGGTAATCTATCTCGCTTGCCCATCGCCGTTATTGTCAGGCTGGAAAGGGTTGTTTAAGCCATGGGTATGCAGACCTCAGTTAGGCAGCGTCCATTCCCGTGGAGCTCCAAGCTACGCCCCAAAGTCCCAATTGTTGATGTTTTGATTACCTGGGCATCTCATAAGTCCCCATCCCTATCCAAGTTCAATCTCCCTCAATAAAACATAAAAACAAAGCACAAGGACTGCTTTCCTTACTCTGGATGCATGACAAGTGTGTGCCTGGCTGGGGCAGGGTTACAGACGGACCACAATACTCAGCTCCTACGAGGTACCGCTACATCATGGTAACCAGAAAGTGCTGTTTATCGGCTTTTGCTTTACTCGTGCTGACAAGGTGGGAGTAGAGGAGAGCCGATCAGATGCTCTCCTGACAGGGGTCTGCACTGATAATCAGTGCATTGATTATCAGTGCAGACCCATTGAGGGTGCCCACTAGAGTTCACCAGGGATGCCCACTAGGGATGCCCAGAAGAGCCCACCAAGGATGCCAATCAGTGCTCATTAGAAATGCCAATGTGTGCCCATCAGTGATGCCTGTCAGTGCCTCCTAATCAGTGCTGCCTATCAGTGCCCATCAGAGCTGCCCAATAAGTGCCCATCAGTGCCACCTATGACTGCCCATCAGTGCTGCCTATAAGTGGCCATTAGTGCCACCTATCAGTGCTGCATATCAGGGGCACCTATCAGTGGCCATCAGTGCTGTTTGTCAGTGCCACCTCATCAATGCCCATCAGTGAAGGAGAAAATGTACTTATTTAAGGTAAGCAGGGCAATAACTTCTCCGCAGGATGTGGAAACCTTGCAAAAAAGATCTGAAAACTACATGGCAAATGAGGTTCAATGTAGAAAAATGGAAAATAATGTATTTGGGTGGCAAAAATATGAATGCAATCTATACACTGGGGGGAGAACCTCTGGGGGAATCTAGGATGGAAAAGGACCTGGGGGTCCTAGTAGATGATCGGCTCAGCAATGGTAGGCAATGCCAAGCTGCTGCTAACAAAGCAAACAGAATATTGGCATGCAATAAAAAGGGGATCAACTGCAGAGATAAAACGATAATTCTCCCACTCTACAAGACTCTGGTCCGGCCGCACCTGGAGTATGCTGTCCAGTTCTGGGCACCAGTCCTCAGGAAGGATGTACTGGAAATGGAACGAGTACAAAGAAGGGCAACAAAGCTAATAAATGGTCTGGAGGATATTAGTTATGATGAAAAGTTGCGAGCACTGAACTTATTCTCTCTGGAGAATACACTTGAGAGGGGATATGATTTTAATTTACAAATACCGTACTGGTGACCCCACAATAGGGATAAAACTTTTTCGTGAAAGGGAGTATAACAAGACCTTGTGGCCACTCATTAAAATTAGAAGAAAAGAGGTTTAACCTTAACCACTTGCTGACCGCCTCACGACTATATACGTCGGCAAAATGGCACGGGCAGGCAGAGACACGTACCTATACGTTATCTGCCTCCCGCGGACGGGGGGTCCGATCGGACCCCCCGGTGCCCGAGGCGGTCGGCTTTTGTCTGGGAGCAATGAGAGGTGAGGGGGAGATCATCCATTCGTGGCCCCCTCCTCGCGATCGCTCTCAGCCAATGAGAATCATTCCTCTGCTGCTGTATGCTAAACAGCAGCAAAGGAAATGATGTCATCTCTCCTCGGCTCGGTATTTTCCGTTCCGGCGCCGAGAAGAGAAGACTGCAATGTGAGTGTAACACACTACACACACAGTAGAACATGCCAGGCACACAAAACACCCCCGACCCCCCCCCCCGCCGTCACACTGACACCAAGCAGTTTTTTGTTTTTTTTTTCAGTGTCACTAAGCGATCATTTTTCTGATCGCTGTATTAGTGTCGCTGGTGACGCTAGTTAGGGAGGTAAATATTTAGGTTCGCCGTCAGCGTTTTATAGCGTCAGGGACCCCCATATACTATCTAATAAATGTTTTAACCCCTTGATTGCCCCCTAGTTAACCCTTTCACCACTGATCACCGTATAACCGTTACGGGTGACGCTGGTTAGTTTGTTTATTTTTTATAGTGTCAGGGCACCCGCCGTTTATTACTGAATAAAGGTTTAGCCCCCCGATCGCCCGGCGGTGACATGCGTCGCCCCAGGCAGCGTCAGATTAGCGCCAGTACCGCTAACACCTACGCACGCAGCATACGCCTCCCTTAGTGGTATAGTATCTGAATGGATCAATATCTGATCCGATCAGATCTATACTAGCGTCCCCAGCAGTTTAGGGTTCCCAAAAACGCAGTGTTAGCGAGATCAGCCCAGATACCTGCTAGCACCTGCGTTTTGCCCCTCCGCCCGGCCCAGCCCAGCCCACCCAAGTGCAGTATCGATCGATCACTGTCACTTACAAAACACTAAACGCATAACTGCAGCGTTCGCAGAGTCAGGCCTGATCCCTGCAATCGCTAACAGTTTTTTTGGTAGCATTTTGGTGAACTGGCAAGCACCAGCCCCAGGCAGCGTCAAGTTAGCGCCAGTACCGCTAACACCCACGCACGCACCGCACACCTCCCTTAGTGCTATAGTATCTGAACGGATCAATATCTGATCCGATCAGATCTATACTAGCGTCCCCAGCAGTTTAGGGTTCCCAAAAACGCAGTGTTAGCGGGATCAGCCCAGATACCTGCTAGCACCTGAGTTTTGCCCCTCCGCCCGGCCCAGCCCAGCCCACCCAAGTGCAGTATCGATCGATCACTGTCACTTACAAAACACTAAACGCATAACTGCAGCGTTTGCAGAGTCAGGCCTGATCCCTGCGATCGCTAACCGTTTTTTATTGGTAGCGTTTTGGTGAACTGGCAAGCATCAGCGGCCTAGTACACCCCGGTCGTAGTCAAACCCGCACTGCAGTAACACTTGGTGATGTGGCGAGTCCCATAAGTACAGTTCAAGCTGGTGAGGTGGCAAGCACAAGTAGTGTCCCGCTGCCACCAAGAAGAAGACAAACACAGGCCCGTCGTGCCCTTCCTGCTGCATTCGCCAATCCTAATTGGGAACCCACCACTTCTGCAGCGCCCGTACTTCCCCCATTCACATCCCCAACCAAATGCAGTCGGCTGCATGAGAGGCATTTTGATGTCCTCCCGAGTACCCCTACCCAACGAACCCCCCCCAAAAAAGATGTCGTGTCTGCAGCAAGCGCGGATATAGGCGTGACACCCACTATTATTGTCCCTCCTGTCCTGACAATCCTGGTCTTTGCATTGGTGAATGTTTTGAACGCTACCATTCACTAGTTGAGTATTAGCGTAGGGTACAGCATTCCACAGACTAGGCACACTTTCACAGGGTCTCCCAAGATGCCATCGCATTTTGAGAGACCCGAACCTGGAACCAGTTACAGTTATAAAAGTTAGTTACAAAAAAAAGTGTAAAAAAAAAAAAATATATATATATATATATATATATATCTATTCTCTCTCTATTGTTCTGCTCTTTTTTACTGTATTCAATTCTGCAATGTTTTATTGTTATTATGTTTTATCATGTTTGCTTTTCAGGTATGCAATTTTTTATACTTTACCGTTTACTGTGTTTTATTGCTAACCATTTTTTTGTCTTCAGGTACGCCATTCACGACTTTGAGTGGTTATACCAGAATGATGCCTGCAGGTTTAAGTATCATCTTGGTATCATTCTTTTCAGCCAGCGGTCGGCTTTCATGTAAAAGCAATCCTAGCGGCTAATTAGACTCTAGACTGCTTTTACAAGCAGTGGGAGGGAATCCCCCCCCCCCACCGTCTTCCGTGTTTTTCTCTGGCTCTCCTGTCTCAACAGGGAACCTGAGAATGCAGCCGGTGATTCAGCCAGCTGACCATAGAGCTGATTAGAGACCAGAGTAGCTCCAAACATCTCTATGGCCTAAGAAACCGGAAGCTACGAGCATTTCATGACTTAGATTTCGCCGGATGTAAACAGCGCCATTGGGAAATTGGGAAAGCATTTTATCACACCGATCTTGGTGTGGTCAGATGCTTTGAGGGCAGAGGAGAGATCTAGGGTCTAATAGACCCCAATTTTTTCAAAAAAGAGTACCAGTCACTACCTTTTGCTATCATAGGGGATATTTGCATTCCCTGAGATAACAATAAAAATGATTTTAAAAAAAATGAAAGGAACAGTTTAAAAATAAGATAAAAAAGCAAAAAAATAATAAAGAAAAAAAAAAAAAAAAAGCACCCCTGTCCCACCCTGCTCTTGCGCTAAGGCGAACACAAGCGTCGGTCTGGCGTCAAATGTAAACAGCAATTGTACCATGCATGTGAGGTATCACCGCGAAGGTCAGATCGAGGGCAGTAATTTTAGCAGTAGACCTCCTCTGTAAATCTAAAGTGGTAACCTGTAAAAGGCTTTTAAAGGCTTTTAAAAATGTATTTATTTTGTTGCCACTGCATGTTTGTGCGCAATTTTAAAGCATGTCATGTTTGGTATCCATGTACTCGGCCTAAGATCATCTTTTTTATTTCATCAAACATTTGGGCAATATAGTGTTTTTTAGTGCATTAAAATTTAAAAAAGTGTGTTTTTTCCCAAAAAAATGCGTTTGAAAAATCGCTGCGCAAATACTGTGTGAAAAAAAAAAATTAAACACCCACCATTTTAATCTGTAGGGCATTTGCTTTAAAAAAATGTATAATGTTTGGGGGTTCAAAGTAATTTTCTTGCAAAAAAAAAATTTTTTTTCATGTAAACAAAAAGTGTCAGAAAGGGCTTTGTCTTCGAGTGGTTAGAAGAGTGGGTGATGTGTGACATAAGCTTCTAAATGTTGTGCATAAAATGCCAGGACAGTTTAAAACCCCCCCAAATGACCCCATTTTGGAAAGTAGACACCCCAAGCTATTTGCTGAGAGGCATGTCGAGTCCATGGAATATTTTATATTGTGACACAAGTTGCGGGAAAAAGACAATTTTTTTTTTTTTTTGCACAAAGTTGTCACTAAATGATATATTGCTCAAACATGCCATGGGAATATGTGAAATTACACCCCAAAATACATTCTGTTGCTTCTCCTGAGTACGGGGATACCACATGTGTGAGACTTTTTGGGAGCCTAGCCGCGTACGGGACCCCGAAAACCAAGCACAGCCTTCAGGCTTTCTAGGGGCGTAAATTTTTGATTTCACTCTTCACTGCCTATCACAGTTTCGGAGGCCATGGAATGCCCAGGTGGCACCCCCCCCCCAAATGACCCTATTTTGGAAAGTAGATACCCCAAGCTATTTGCTGAGAGGTATAGTGATTATTTTGCAGACCTCACTTTTTGTCACAAAGTTTTGAAAATTGAAAAAATAAAAAATAAAAAATGTTTTTTCTTGTCTTTCTTCATTTTCAAAAACAAATGAGAGCTGCAAAATACTCACCATGCCTCTCAGTAAATAGCTTGGGGTGTCTACTTTCCAAAATGGGGTCATTTTAGGGGGGGTTTGTGCCACCTGGGCATTCCATGGCCTCCGAAACTGTGATAGGCAGTGAAGAGTGAAATCAAAAATTTACGCCCTTAGAAATCCTGAAGGCGGTGATTGGTTTTCGGGGCCCCGTACGCGGCTAGGCTCCCAAAAAGTCCCACACATGTGGTATCCCCATACTCAGGAGAAGCAGCTGAATGTATTTTGGGGTGCAATTTCACATATGCCTATGGCCTGTGTGAGCAATATATCATTTAGTGACAACTTTTTGTAATTTTTTTTTTTGTCATTATTCAATCACTTGGAACAAAAAAAAAATATTCAATGGGCTCAACATGCCTCTCAGCAATTTCCTTGGGGTCTCTACTTTCCAAAATGGGGTCATTTGGGGGGGTTTTGTACTGCCCTGCCATTTTAGCACCTCAAGAAATGACATAGGCAGTCATAAACTAAAAGCTGTGTAAATTCCAGAAAGTGTACCCTATATGTTTGTAGATGCTATAACTTTTGCGCAAACCAATAAATATACGCTTATTGACATTTTTTTTACCAAAGACATGTGGCCGAATACATTTTGGCCTAAATGTATGACTAACATTGAGTTTATTGATTTTTTTTATAACAAAAAGTAGAAAATATCATTTTTTTTCAACATTTTCGGTCTTTTTCCATTTATAGCGCAAAAAATAAAAACGGCAGAGGTTATCAAATACCATCAAAAGAAAGCTCTATTTGTGGGAAAAAAAGGACGCAAATTTCGTTTGGGTACAGCATTGCATGACCGCGCAATTAGCAGTTAAAGCGACGCAGTGCCAAATTGTAAAAAGTGCTCTGGTCAGGAAGGGGGTAAATCCTTCCGGGGCTGAAGTGGTTAAACTACGTAGAGGGTTCTTTACTGTAAGAGCAGCAAGGATGTGGAATTCCCTTCCTTACAAGACCCTGCTAGGGGTCAAACACGCCTTGCACTCTGTGCAACACTCCCTGCAGGAAATCCTCACTGGCCCTTGGTAACCTCTGTCGGACTCTCAATAAACAAGTAACAATCTATATCTGATAGGGGTTCCTTCCACTGTGTTACTTCAGACTAGAATCCAGTGTAATCCACATTAGCTGCCGGTAATTTCAACAATACATGGAAAAAACAGAAAGTGCCTCCAATAGCGCAGTATCCGAGGGATTAAAAAATGAAACTCTCCACCCCAGCTAAAATACCACTCACATTTATTAGGAAAATTAAAAGCATTGATAATACATCAGAAAGGTCTCACTCAGTTGTGACAAGATTCCACCGCTAGGCTCCACCTCTACTGGTTTTACCAGCTCACACGTGGCTTCATCTGGAGGAATGAGCCAAGCGGTTATGGTGGGGTCAATTTATAGAATGCAAAATAAAAGATTATTTACCGTGAATGAAATCAGCTGCGGCGTTCCTGAGACGCCCACGCATGCGCAGTTGTAACACATCGTGTCAACATGACACAGTGTGCATTGTTGGCACACTATGATGACAAACTTCTGGGATGAAACCGGAAATCGGCGCTTTGTGACGACTTCTGGTCACGGCCTAAATAAACAAAGGACTTAAAAAATATGGCCAACAAATGGAGACATATTACAATAAAGCAGAGGTAGAACCATAGTGGAAACTATATCTCGCCAGATATCTAATTATACGGCATAAAAACATTAAGAGATCTCACTAGAAATTATCAATGATAGAATAATAATTTCTAGTGAGATCCCTATAATTAGATATCTGGCGAGATATCTTTTCCACTATGGTTCTACATCTGCTTTATGGTTATATGTCTCTGTTTGTTTATTTAGACCGTGACCGGAAGTGTGCTACATGACATGTCTGCATTTTTATACAAAGCACTACAGCAGCGGTCCGTGGTCTATTTGCAGCCAGGCTGCGAAGACTGCACTGTAATGCCCCGTACACACGATCAGAAATGCCGCCAGCAAAACTCCAATGAGAGGTTTTGGTCGGAAAATGCGACTGTGTGTTGGCAGAATTCCAGCCAGCAAAAAATTGAGAGCAGGTTCTCTATTTTTCGGCCGGAAAAGGTTCCTATCCAAAAATGCGATCGTCTGCTCAGAATCAAGTACAAGACGGAAGCGATCGGTCTGGTAAAACTAGCATTCGTAATGGAGATAGCACATTCATCGCGCTGCACATTATTGGATCTGTTAATGCAGCGCATTCTTTTGTTCTTTATAATGCTAGAATAATGAAGTTGTTTTGCTGCTGATATTCACACATAGTTCTGACAAACTGATTTCTTTATTATTTCTCGTGATCTCATGAATAATCTTTTTTGTTTTTTAAAGCCAGATGTCCATAATAATCTTTAGAATTATTTTTTATAGTCATCTTTTTTTTTTATCAAGATCTCCTGTTTTTTGGATTATTTTTAAATTAGTTTCTAGTGATCTTCATATATTTTTTTTTTTTTTGGTGTGTCAAGTTTCCACAACAACATTATTATCTTGTATTTTTATAAAGCTCGAGGAGGTTGGTTTGTGTTGGTGTCCCTTGTTAATTTGACACTGTATTTTTGAAATGTACCTGCCTACTCACAAACTGTCCTTTTTGAAGAAAAACACATAGGCAAGTATTTTCATATAAAAAAAATCTCCATTTATTCTGGCTCATAATAACAAAATAAAGAGGAAGGCAATGCTGGAGAAACTTCTTGACTTGGCGAAGCCTTTGGCCCCCAGGGCACACATCAACTCTTTGTAAATCAAAATTGGTAGCCTGAGAAGTCCATATTTAAGGGAGCACAATATGGTCCAGGACTCCCAGAGATCAGGAACAGCAGCAGATGACATATATGTCCCCAGGCTGTGTTACTACAACAGGCTGCGTCTTCTATCAGACCAGATTGAACCCAGGCCATCACTTTCTTGTCTTCCCTGCAGCCTTCCCTCCACGCTTTCCTGAAGCCTTCCTTGGAAGCTGTGGCTCTGGAGGTGGACTTGTGGGAAGAGGAGGAGGAGGATGGGCGAGCACACATAAGTGCATGTTCTCACTAATTTGGCCCCTCAACCCCTTCCGAAGGGCACGAAAAATTAGATTCTCACACATGAAGCGTTGGCCCTCCTCCATTTGCTGCAATTTGGCAGCTACATAGCAGCCATAGGCCTCTTCAGCATCGGGGGGGGGGGGGGGTTTTCAGGGCCACATTAGCCTCCTTAATGAGGCCCAGTGCTGCCTCCTCCACGTTACTCCCCTTCCTGGCCCTTTTTGTTGTAAGGCAGAGGGGAGGCACCTGGGATTGGGTGAGGCTACAGGGCCCCGCCACCTCCTGGCTGACACTTACCCCCGCCTCCTCCTGTGTGCCACATTCCAGAGCCTCATCCTGGCTGAGGTCTCCCTGTGTATGAAAAAGGGGCATAGTTTTACTTTTAGTTCATCAATCACACACAATTTTCAGCTAATGACTGTTGCAAATTGAATGTTAACAAATAGAAAAGACTATCATTGTTGTCACAATAATTTTTGGCCCCTATTGTCTATTGATATGTAAAACACTTTTTGTTAAATCATTCATTTGTTATCAATAACAATATCTAGTTAACAACAATAATTTTTGGACAATAAATATGTTCAAAAATACTATACCTGGCTCTAGCTGGGCTCCTCCACTTCTTCCAGGATGGAAGGCCCAGGATGGTCCTCGGAAGCCTCAGCTGGGGTTGAGGGAAGGCTGGATGGAAGTGTAGAAAGTGATTCCCTGGCTTCCATCCCGTCTTCCAGAAACCGCATCCTGTTGTAGTACCACAGACTGGGTACATACACATCCTCTGCTGCTGTTCCTGATTTCATGGAAGCCTGAACCTTATTAAGCTCCTTCCTTTACGTGCTTCTCAAGCTACCAATTTTCTTCTCCACAAACTCGATGTCTGTGGTGGGGACCTGCGACTTCACAAATTGCAGCAGTTTCTCCAGCGATGCCTTCCTAGCTGGTTTATTTCTATATAAGGGGTTTTTAACCTCCCACAAATTTCTCATATCCCTGTATTTGTCTATGAACTGGCCCATGAATTCAGGGTCTTTGAATTGTTTCATATTTGCTGCAAGACAAAACACCAGACAAAAACACTAATAGCAGGCTAAACTCTCCTAATCTTAGCCCAATATAGGCCTCAATCTAGAATCAGTATAGGCCACTGATGTCCCAAGTTAAAATGTTACCTTCGTTATAATGGTTGGCGCTTCCGGTCCTCCTTCCTCCGCACACAGAACGTAGGTACGACACACGCGTGTTAGCTTTATATACACTGCGCATGCATGAATCTCCGCCCGCCCCTGATGTTCTTTCTAGGATATTCCCCGCCCCTTCTCTTTTGGCGCAGTGGGAGATGAACATGGGGATGACACAGCAGGTGCGTAATAGCAGTAACGAGGAGGAGGAAAACCCGGAGGCCGAAATGTCCCGATACCGGAGGAGAAGATTTAAGGTCTAAAATATGCCCTTTGTAGAGATGGTGGACATCTTGAAGAGGGCCAACTATGATGGGAAGTATGGACTGTAACCAAACCCAAATGTGAGAAAGGTCAAGATCATGACTAAAGTTGTGAAGAGTCTGCACAGGAATTTTGGGGTACGACGATCCAAGGAGCAATTTAGGAAACACTGGTCTGACCTGAAATTAAGGGAGCAGGATCAGTACAGAAGGCTTAAGAAAGTGCTTCTAAAACGTAAGTGGTTGTCGTGTGTTCAGATTATTATTATTACTTGCAAGCTCCTCCATGTACTTTTCTTTACTGTTGTAAAGTTTAAAATGGCCACCTTTAGGCTCGTGGGCACAGTAATCGTTCGTTCACCAACTAAATACAATGTTTTTGGCAGATACAGGGTTAACTACATTTGGTCCTGCTAATTTGTATTAAAATAAGTTTAGGACATTGTTGTCTAGATGTGTTTGTAACTAGAATGAAGTGCAAACTTGATTCAGTGTAATATAAGGAGAGCACACTCAGCAGCTGTTTACACATCTGGACTCAGGAGCACTAGTGTGGGACACAAGAACAAGCTTTTTAGGGTGTCCCACACAGGTGCTCCAGTGGATACTTGGGGTGTTTCCATGTGTGAAACTTGTCTAAAAAAGGTAAGTATTGGAGCTTTGTTAAGGGAATGAATCATGTCTTCAGCTTGGAACTCTGCCAAAACAGACAATTGTATCCCACTTCGAAGCAATGTTTCACATTCATATTTCTGGCCACAAATATCGGTGTGCTAAGTATACCTTTTGTTCCATTCTCATAGGGGAGAAAAGACTCGGGACGTCTGAGGACACCAGGGACCCCACCTACTAAAGAAGGGGAACTCAACCAGAGGATGTGGAGGAAGGACACCACAGATTAAGGTAATAGATGTATGCCTGCATATTTATAATACATGGTGTGTATTTTTCTTTTAGGTGATGTGCATGTTGTGGGAGAACAATCTACTCATTTCACCACTGACAGTGCACAAAGGCTAATCCAGGACATCATGTTTTGTATTCGGGATTTAGACTTCATAAAGGAAAAAACCAAGGAGATTGAACAAAGAATGAAGAACATGATTGATGTATTAGGGAGAAAATGTATTAGAGAAAATTTAAGTTTTTATACAGTTTAAAAGCCAAATTTGGAAGATGCACACAGTGTGTCAACATGTGCTATCTGCCATCAGGGGATATCAATGTACGCGTTTCGTGGGTGCAACCCCTTCCTCCCAACTCTAGTAGGTGAGGGGAAGGGGTTGCACCCCTAAAACACATCCATTGATCCCCCATGATGGGAGATAGCACATGTTGACATTAGGCATGGGATCAGGAGGGAAATCCCATTTTGACTCCCAATTTGTGTGCACCTTCTAAATTTGGCTTTTACAGGGATGACATCACCCATCGGATGAAGGCAATATCAACACATTTTTAACACTATAATGTCTGATATTACCTTCAGTTTTTCAATGTTGAACTTTGTAAGTTCCTGAGTTGTGTATGTTATGTTTTGAAACATAAATAAACAAAAAGAAGCAGCGCTGTAATTTAAAAAATATAAATAAATCACAAATAGTGAATAGTGATAAATAAAAGTCCAAAACAATCAAGTGCCAAATAAAGTCCAATAGGTGAAAAGAAATCTTCAAGATGCAATGGATAAACCGGGCAACTGAGCCCCTTATAGGCAAATAAGGTGGAACTGGATGGACCTTCACCACACCACAGTGTTAAGTATAAAATGGGCGCTTACCAAATGGCAAGCTTAAAGAGCTTGTGACCTTAACCCGGTCGGGGCCTTTCTTGAGAAGGGGACACCGTTTGGACACTTCCTCAAACCGTGGATGGCTCACTATCCTCCGCAAAGGAAACCAGGATGCAGGGAAGGCTATGCCCATAACCTGGAGTTAATCTCACAAACAATGCCCCAAAAAAGAAGGAAGAGCAACATAGCGTAATCCTGGATGGATATTTATTTAAAAGACTTTTAAAATTACACTTACAGTGTGTTAGATAAAAAACAGCGTGGAAAGCCGGCCGGCTAGCACGAACACCCGTCCTACAGACGGTGGATACGGCACGTCAGCACGCCCGACGTACGTTTCGTCACACTTCTGACGTCGTCTGGGGCACGGGCGACGCACTGACGTGTCGCACATATATACCAAACAAATACAACCAAGCCTCGAAATCAACAAAGGCCGGAAATCACCTTGCGCTCCGCCAAGTAAGGGCGGAAGATATAGAAACGCCATCTTAGTTAGGGGATCCCATATTCTAATGGATACCGTTCAGTTAGTATAGTAAACGTTGCAAATTATTGGGAATAAAAGGGGAAATGGGGGCAGACAAAGAACAAACAAAATAAGCTCATCGGTAACACATATGGAAACGGATACCAATTTAGATTATATCAGGCTAAATACAAATTGGATTCAATTGAATTGGTTTTACGAGGGCCCAGCTTGCACCAGTGAGGGGCACACCTGGGCACAGTTATGACGCCAAGATCAATGGATATATTAATTAGTCCCATTGGTGTTGGCATAATCAAGGACAAAATTCCAGATAGTACAGCCGGAGGGAAAGATGATTTCTCGGCCTCATATACCAAACAGTTCGAAACAGGGGTACTATTAAACAGTAACTCAATTATTACATATTAATTGAATACATATGAAAAGCAAGAATAAAAATATATGTAAACATAGTAAATGGCAAAAAGCCCCCATCACATAAAAATTGAAATTGGGGACAGAGCTTATGGTAAATTCATAAACACCAGAACCAGCCCATTGAGATGTAACCAACCCAAAGAGAGCTTGAACCACACAAATAAAAAATAAAATATATAGGGGGTCAAAAAATATATATATATAGAGAGAGTACACAAACACCAGAACCTACCTACTTGGGATAAGTAACAACCTAAAAAATCATTAAAGGGGAAGTATAAGCCCATAAGAATATAAACAGCAATGGTTATTAATCGATAGTGAAACCAATGGACTAAACCAGGAGGTTTTGTTAAGAGTTGTCAATAAAGGCATTGGTGTCAGTATCGACATTAAGTCCATGTGGGACGTAACACCTGATTTTATGTATCCACATCATTTCAAGTTTAGAAATGCTCCTAGTCAGGGAACTCCCCCTCCAGTGGGGCCGGTACCTATCGATCCCTAAAAACAAAGTTTTAGAGGGATCTTTGTTATGAGAAATCAGATAGTGCTTTGAAACAGAATGTTTGGGAAAGCCATTGATAATGTTGGTAATATGTTCATTCAAGCGAACAGAAAGGGGTCGTCTAGTCCTGCCCACATACTGTAGGCCACAAGGGCACTGTAGTAGGTAGACGACCCCCTCTGTGGTACAAGTGATGAAGGGTTTTATGTCATGCTCCTCTTGTGTACTGGAGGAGGTAAATTTGAGGGTACGTCTAGATGGCACAGAATTTAGCTTACAGACCCGGCACCTCCCACATTTGTAATACCCCTTCAGATTATCAAAAAGGCCTTGAATCCCCCTAACGGGGGGGTCAAGAGCATTTGGGGCTAATCTATTCCTGAGGGATGGTGCTCCCTTAAAAATCACTTGTGGCTTATCTGGGATAACCCCTCTTAGAATGGGGTCATTGCCCAATAAGTGCCAGTGTTTATTGAACAGGCCTTTAATGTTATCATGTTGGATAGAATAGGTGGTAATAAAGGGCAAGGTGACAGAATTCTCTCTAGGGCCCACCCTCTCGCTCAATAGTTGTCTCCTATCTATAGCTTTAACCCCCTCCAAAGCATGAGTCAGAGATTCTTTGGTGTACCCCTTTTCAATAAACCTATTGATCAAAATTCCGGCCTGTTGTAAAAACTGGGAATCGTCAGAACAGTTGCGTTTAAGTCGCATGAATTGACTCTTAGGTATAGACCGAAGCCAGGACCTATGATGGCAACTACTTAGAGGGATATAGGAGTTACGATCCGTTTTCTTAAAAAACGTAGAGGTCATAAACTGGCCGTCCTGAATGGTGATATTGAGGTCTAAAAATTGAACATTAGATTGGCTAGCCTCGAAATTAAGTACAATACCCCTATTATTCTGGTTGAGTTCCTCCATAAAGAGGTCAAGATCGCTGCGATTCCCATCCCAGAGGAGGAGGATGTCGTCGATGTACCTAGCCCACAGCTTGAGCTGGGGCCTCTGGCAAACATGGACGACATCCTCCTCCCACAGGGCCATAAACAGGTTCGCAAGACTGGGGGCATATTTAGCCCCCATTGCGACTCCACGGTCCTGTCGGTAAAAGCATTGGTTGAACCAAAAATAATTATGGGACGCAGCGTATCTTAAAAGTATCATGATGAAATTGATTTGTTCATCATATAAACCTGAATCCCTTCTTAGGTAGTATTCTACTGCATAAAGACCTAACTCGTGGGGAATGATCGTGTATAGGGACGTTACATCCGCTGTAACTATCCACATGGTAGGGGTGGGGGTATAATTGGTAAGTAAATTGATAATGTATTTAGAATCTCTAACATAGGAGGGCATTTTTCCCACCAAGGGTTGTAGGAAAAAGTCGATATACCTGCCCACCCGGGACGTAAGGGAATCAATTCCACTTACAATGGGGCGTCCCGGGGGGCAGGTAGGGTGTTTGTGTACTTTCGGTAGGTAGTATATAAGGGGAGTGCGGGGGGCCTTGGGTACCAAATAGGTCTTTTCTTTTTTATTTAGAATCCCTTGGCTGTAACCATACTCAACCACCTTTTTAAGTTCTTTAAGATATGGAATCTTGGGGTCTGATCCAAGGGGGGTGTATGTCTCCCTATCTCCGAGAATCCTATACATCTCCTGAAAATAATCTTCTCTATTAAGGACCACAATGCCACCCCCTTTGTCCGCGGGTCTAATAACCAAATCTTTGTTATTGCAAAGGGAATCAAGGCCAGTAAGGAGTTCACGATCTAATTTAGCTCTTTTGACGGGCATCTTTTCTAAGTCCCTCAATACCACCTCCTTAAAAACTTTGATGGAAGGTGCCAGGGCTCCTGGGGGATTAAAAAGGGAGGCATTAGCCAATCCTGAATGTTGGTAATCACTGGGAAATGTATTTCTCTCTTGGATTGGGTTGGATAGCATATATCTCTTGATATTAATTTTCCGAACAAATTTGTGGATATCCATATAGGTCTCAAATTTGTTTAACTTCCTAGGTAATGCAAACTTTAAACCTTTATCTAGCACCAGTTTCTCTTCCTGACTGAGAACCACGGTGCTTAGATTAAAAATTCCTGTCCCTGCTAGAGCTTTTTTCTTTTTTGCTCGATTGCGTTTGCCTCCTCTGGTACCTCTCCCCGCTCTGCTAGTCGTTTGGTACCTTGACCTGGCCTGTGAAAAACCTGGGGGTTAGGAACCGGAGGGCCTGGATAATAGGACGAACCCATCCTGTCAATCATATAAGCTGATGGTGGACCAGGGGTACCTCCTTCCCCGGGGTAAGGGGAATCAAGTGGACCCACATCACCCTCTAAAGGACCAACAAGATCCCGTAAGGGGTAAAACCGATTCTGGGTAGTACCCCCATAACCAAAATAGTTATCAGTAGTGGGACCAACCAATGGACCATTTGTAGGAACACCTGACATGTGAGAGTACTGATCATTAAGGTAGATAGAATAATCAATATTATTATGGGGGGGAGGAGCCTCTGACATTCTCCCACCAGAGTGATTCCCCAATCGGGGTGGGGGACCCCCCCTGGGGTTATACCCACCACTCGATTGTGGGGTGTCTAAAGGGTAAGAACCCCAACTTTGATTGTAATTGTGTCCCCACAGTGTATTGGGTGGATTCCAATGAGAATTGCGCTGAGGGGCATTGTGATTTCGACCACCTCTCTTATTATTATAAGGTTTGAAAGAACCCTTGGGGGGTCCTGATTGGTAATAAGGGGGTGGTGGTGGTCCCCCTCTATTGGGGTATTGTTGTCTCTGAGGGGACTGACGAAAACCTTGTGAGCTAGTGTCTCTAGTCCTCTGTACATTATTAGGCACAGGCAATTTATTTACATTGGAGTTGACAGAAGTGGAAACTTCCATGGCGGTATTGTCTGAGGTGGTATTGTCAGCATTGACTGCCAGTAATTTTTTCTGCCATTCAAACACAATCCCACCCTGATAATCAGCAAGATCTCTATTATATTTTTTCTTTTTTTTATAAGTTTGTTCCCTATCTTCCTTCTCTAGGAGATTTAATAATGACTGGGACTTATCTTTGTATTCGGTTGTATCCTGTAGAGGAATAAACTTTTCTCGAAGAGTTTTTATCTCTTCGTCTAACCTGGATAATTTGTGTAACTTCCTATCAATGAGGAATCTGAGGAGCCCAACCCCAGCCTCATTGAAATATTTATACCATTCATCCAACTGGATGTCACCCTTCTGGGGACTAACCTCCCACCTAAGGCTCCGAGGTACCATGTTAGATTTGACATAGGTCTCCAGGTAGGCCACATCCCATTTGGTGTGAATTTCTGAGATGGTAAGGTTTTTTAATCTAATGAAGAGGCCACCCAAGTCCCCTTCTTCATTTTTGTAGGGTTCAAAAACCCCACTAGTGTTGACCTTCTTGGAGACCCTATAGTCAAAGATATCCATTAAATAAATGTGATGAATAAAGCAGCAGTGTTGATGTATCAAATGTAACAAGTAAAGAGGAAATCACCGCGCTATATGATGTATACAATAGGCAATCAAGTAAATAAACAAATGACAGACAATTAAAGGGAAGAGCAGCTGTGGTGTGGTGAAGGTCCATCCAGTTCCACCTTATTTGCCTATAAGGGGCTCAGTTGCCCGGTTTATCCATTGCATCTTGAAGATTTCTTTTCACCTATTGGACTTTATTTGGCACTTGATTGTTTTGGACTTTTATTTATCACTATTCACTATTTGTGATTTATTTATATTTTTTAAATTACAGCGCTGCTTCTTTTTGTTTATTTATTGTTTAATGTGTGTATCTCACATATAAGCGGCTGCTCTTCCCTTTAATTGTCTGTCATTTGTTTATTTACTTGATTGCCTATTGTATACATCATATAGCGCGGTGATTTCCTCTTTACTTGTTACATTTGATACATCAACACTGCTGCTTTATTCATCACATTTATTTAATGGATATCTTTGACTATAGGGTCTCCAAGAAGGTCAACACTAGTGGGGTTTTTGAACCCTACAAAAATGAAGAAGGGGACTTGGGTGGCCTCTTCATTAGATTAAAAAACCTTACCATCTCAGAAATTCACACCAAATGGGATGTGGCCTACCTGGAGACCTATGTCAAATCTAACATGGTACCTCGGAGCCTTAGGTGGGAGGTTAGTCCCCAGAAGGGTGACATCCAGTTGGATGAATGGTATAAATATTTCAATGAGGCTGGGGTTGGGCTCCTCAGATTCCTCATTGATAGGAAGTTACACAAATTATCCAGGTTAGACGAAGAGATAAAAACTCTTCGAGAAAAGTTTATTCCTCTACAGGATACAACCGAATACAAAGATAAGTCCCAGTCATTATTAAATCTCCTAGAGAAGGAAGATAGGGAACAAACTTATAAAAAAAAGAAAAAATATAATAGAGATCTTGCTGATTATCAGGGTGGGATTGTGTTTGAATGGCAGAAAAAATTACTGGCAGTCAATGCTGACAATACCACCTCAGACAATACCGCCATGGAAGTTTCCACTTCTGTCAACTCCAATGTAAATAAATTGCCTGTGCCTAATAATGTACAGAGGACTAGAGACACTAGCTCACAAGGTTTTCGTCAGTCCCCTCAGAGACAACAATACCCCAATAGAGGGGGACCACCACCACCCCCTTATTACCAATCAGGACCCCCCAAGGGTTCTTTCAAACCTTATAATAATAAGAGAGGTGGTCGAAATCACAATGCCCCTCAGCGCAATTCTCATTGGAATCCACCCAATACACTGTGGGGACACAATTACAATCAAAGTTGGGGTTCTTACCCTTTAGACACCCCACAATCGAGTGGTGGGTATAACCCCAGGGGGGGTCCCCCACCCCGATTGGGGAATCACTCTGGTGGGAGAATGTCAGAGGCTCCTCCCCCCCATAATAATATTGATTATTCTATCTACCTTAATGATCAGTACTCTCACATGTCAGGTGTTCCTACAAATGGTCCATTGGTTGGTCCCACTACTGATAACTATTTTGGTTATGGGGGTACTACCCAGAATCGGTTTTACCCCTTACGGGATCTTGTTGGTCCTTTAGAGGGTGATGTGGGTCCACTTGATTCCCCTTACCCCGGGGAAGGAGGTACCCCTGGTCCACCATCAGCTTATATGATTGACAGGATGGGTTCGTCCTATTATCCAGGCCCTCCGGTTCCTAACCCCCAGGTTTTTCACAGGCCAGGTCAAGGTACCAAACGACTAGCAGAGCGGGGAGAGGTACCAGAGGAGGCAAACGCAATCGAGCAAAAAAGAAAAAAGCTCTAGCAGGGACAGGAATTTTTAATCTAAGCACCGTGGTTCTCAGTCAGGAAGAGAAACTGGTGCTAGATAAAGGTTTAAAGTTTGCATTACCTAGGAAGTTAAACAAATTTGAGACCTATATGGATATCCACAAATTTGTTCGGAAAATTAATATCAAGAGATATATGCTATCCAACCCAATCCAAGAGAGAAATACATTTCCCAGTGATTACCAACATTCAGGATTGGCTAATGCCTCCCTTTTTAATCCCCCAGGAGCCCTGGCACCTTCCATCAAAGTTTTTAAGGAGGTGGTATTGAGGGACTTAGAAAAGATGCCCGTCAAAAGAGCTAAATTAGATCGTGAACTCCTTACTGGCCTTGATTCCCTTTGCAATAACAAAGATTTGGTTATTAGACCCGCGGACAAAGGGGGTGGCATTGTGGTCCTTAATAGAGAAGATTATTTTCAGGAGATGTATAGGATTCTCGGAGATAGGGAGACATACACCCCCCTTGGATCAGACCCCAAGATTCCATATCTTAAAGAACTTAAAAAGGTGGTTGAGTATGGTTACAGCCAAGGGATTCTAAATAAAAAAGAAAAGACCTATTTGGTACCCAAGGCCCCCCGCACTCCCCTTATATACTACCTACCGAAAGTACACAAACACCCTACCTGCCCCCCGGGACGCCCCATTGTAAGTGGAATTGATTCCCTTACGTCCCGGGTGGGCAGGTATATCGACTTTTTCCTACAACCCTTGGTGGGAAAAATGCCCTCCTATGTTAGAGATTCTAAATACATTATCAATTTACTTACCAATTATACCCCCACCCCTACCATGTGGATAGTTACAGCGGATGTAACGTCCCTATACACGATCATTCCCCACGAGTTAGGTCTTTATGCAGTAGAATACTACCTAAGAAGGGATTCAGGTTTATATGATGAACAAATCAATTTCATCATGATACTTTTAAGATACGCTGCGTCCCATAATTATTTTTGGTTCAACCAATGCTTTTACCGACAGGACCGTGGAGTCGCAATGGGGGCTAAATATGCCCCCAGTCTTGCGAACCTGTTTATGGCCCTGTGGGAGGAGGATGTCGTCCATGTTTGCCAGAGGCCCCAGCTCAAGCTGTGGGCTAGGTACATCGACGACATCCTCCTCCTCTGGGATGGGAATCGCAGCGATCTTGACCTCTTTATGGAGGAACTCAACCAGAATAATAGGGGTATTGTACTTAATTTCGAGGCTAGCCAATCTAATGTTCAATTTTTAGACCTCAATATCACCATTCAGGACGGCCAGTTTATGACCTCTACGTTTTTTAAGAAAACGGATCGTAACTCCTATATCCCTCTAAGTAGTTGCCATCATAGGTCCTGGCTTCGGTCTATACCTAAGAGTCAATTCATGCGACTTAAACGCAACTGTTCTAACGATTCCCAGTTTTTACAACAGGCCGGAATTTTGATCAATAGGTTTATTGAAAAGGGGTACACCAAAGAATCTCTGACTCATGCTTTGGAGGGGGTTAAAGCTATAGATAGGAGACAACTATTGAGCGAGAGGGTGGGCCCTAGAGAGAATTCTGTCACCTTGCCCTTTATTACCACCTATTCTATCCAACATGATAACATTAAAGGCCTGTTCAATAAACACTGGCACTTATTGGGCAATGACCCCATTCTAAGAGGGGTTATCCCAGATAAGCCACAAGTGATTTTTAAGGGAGCACCATCCCTCAGGAATAGATTAGCCCCAAATGCTCTTGACCCCCCCGTTAGGGGGATTCAAGGCCTTTTTGATAATCTGAAGGGGTATTACAAATGTGGGAGGTGCCGGGTCTGTAAGCTAAATTCTGTGCCATCTAGACGTACCCTCAAATTTACCTCCTCCAGTACACAAGAGGAGCATGACATAAAACCCTTCATCACTTGTACCACAGAGGGGGTCGTCTACCTACTACAGTGCCCTTGTGGCCTACAGTATGTGGGCAGGACTAGACGACCCCTTTCTGTTCGCTTGAATGAACATATTACCAACATTATCAATGGCTTTCCCAAACATTCTGTTTCAAAGCACTATCTGATTTCTCATAACAAAGATCCCTCTAAAACTTTGTTTTTAGGGATCGATAGGTACCGGCCCCACTGGAGGGGGAGTTCCCTGACTAGGAGCATTTCTAAACTTGAAATGATGTGGATACATAAAATCAGGTGTTACGTCCCACATGGACTTAATGTCGATACTGACACCAATGCCTTTATTGACAACTCTTAACAAAACCTCCTGGTTTAGTCCATTGGTTTCACTATCGATTAATAACCATTGCTGTTTATATTCTTATGGGCTTATACTTCCCCTTTAATGATTTTTTAGGTTGTTACTTATCCCAAGTAGGTAGGTTCTGGTGTTTGTGTACTCTCTCTATATATATATATTTTTTGACCCCCTATATATTTTATTTTTTATTTGTGTGGTTCAAGCTCTCTTTGGGTTGGTTACATCTCAATGGGCTGGTTCTGGTGTTTATGAATTTACCATAAGCTCTGTCCCCAATTTCAATTTTTATGTGATGGGGGCTTTTTGCCATTTACTATGTTTACATATATTTTTATTCTTGCTTTTCATATGTATTCAATTAATATGTAATAATTGAGTTACTGTTTAATAGTACCCCTGTTTCGAACTGTTTGGTATATGAGGCCGAGAAATCATCTTTCCCTCCGGCTGTACTATCTGGAATTTTGTCCTTGATTATGCCAACACCAATGGGACTAATTAATATATCCATTGATCTTGGCGTCATAACTGTGCCCAGGTGTGCCCCTCACTGGTGCAAGCTGGGCCCTCGTAAAACCAATTCAATTGAATCCAATTTGTATTTAGCCTGATATAATCTAAATTGGTATCCGTTTCCATATGTGTTACCGATGAGCTTATTTTGTTTGTTCTTTGTCTGCCCCCGTTTCCCCTTTTATTCCCAATAATTTGCAACGTTTACTATACTAACTGAACGGTATCCATTAGAATATGGGATCCCCTAACTAAGATGGCGTTTCTATATCTTCCGCCCTTACTTGGCGGAGCGCAAGGTGATTTCCGGCCTTTGTTGATTTCGAGGCTTGGTTGTATTTGTTTGGTATATATGTGCGACACGTCAGTGCGTCGCCCGTGCCCCAGACGACGTCAGAAGTGTGACGAAACGTACGTCGGGCGTGCTGACGTGCCGTATCCACCGTCTGTAGGACGGGTGTTCGTGCTAGCCGGCCGGCTTTCCACGCTGTTTTTTATCTAACACACTGTAAGTGTAATTTTAAAAGTCTTTTAAATAAATATCCATCCAGGATTACGCTATGTTGCTCTTCCTTCTTTTTTGGGGCATTGTTTGTGAGATTAACTCCAGGTTATGGGCATAGCCTTCCCTGCATCCTGGTTTCCTTTGCGGAGGATAGTGAGCCATCCACGGTTTGAGGAAGTGTCCAAACGGTGTCCCCTTCTCAAGAAAGGCCCCGACCGGGTTAAGGTCACAAGCTCTTTAAGCTTGCCATTTGGTAAGCGCCCATTTTATACTTAACACTGTGGTGTGGTGAAGGTCCATCCAGTTCCACCTTATTTGCCTATAAGGGGCTCAGTTGCCCGGTTTATCCATTGCATCTTGAAGATTTCTTTTCACCTATTGGACTTTATTTGGCACTTGATTGTTTTGGACTTTTATTTATCACTATTCACTATTTGTGATTTATTTATATTTTTTAAATTACAGCGCTGCTTCTTTTTGTTTATTTATTGTTTAATGCGTGTATCTCACATATAAGCGGCTGCTCTTCCCTTTAATTGTCTGTCATTTGTTTATTTACTTGATTGCCTATTGTATACATCATATAGCGCGGTGATTTCCTCTTTACATGTTTTGAAACATGCCTATTTATGTCCAAAAAAAAATAAATTTCAAGGTAAAACTTTATAAAACCAAGATGTTATTTTTTTTTACCAAAAAAGGTTTTACAACGCACATGTTCATGTGCACAGAGTAAAAGGCTTTCTACTCAACAATGTGTGGCTTCTTCTTTCAATGCTCAATACCACTTTTTGTATTAAGTTGGTGTTTACAGTGACAATAGGTGTTATTTACATAATGTAAAAAAAAACTTGGCACTACAAGTGCACTAGGAGAACCTAGGAGACAGCTAAAAGAAACACAAGCAGTAAATCAAATTCAAGATTTTATCATATCATTTTTTTTTTTTTTTGAAAATATTTAAAAATGTGTTGGCATAGCAATGGCCCCCCTACCCGTAAAATAATAGACATATTTTTGACGCACTTCACGGGCGCTTTGGGGGGGGGGGGGCAAGCCAGGACAGCCAGCTTCCAGGGCCGTCAGCGTTGGTTCATGAAGTCTGGCCTCAGGCCCAATTGAGGCTACATAATTAGGAGCTTTTCTCTTTAAAAAGTTGTGCAGTATACAGCATACCACGATGTGATTACGTTTGTACTCCACCATATTTATTGCCGTTAGAAATAGGCGGAACCGGCTGGCCATTATCCCAAAGGTATGCTCCGTGACTCTTCTGGCTCTGGCCAGCCTAAAATTAAAAACCCTCTTATCCGGGGTGAGGGTCCTCTGGGGGAATGGCCTCATCATGTGATCACCCTGACCAAATGCTTCATCAGCGATAAAAACAAATGGGAGTCCTTCGACGTTCTCTCCTGCAGGTGGCAATCCCAAGCCACCACTCTGGAGACGTCGGTAGAACTCTGTCTGGGCAAAGACTCCACCATCTGACTATTCTTCCCCACGTCGACATATAAAAACTCATATGTCGCCGACACCACCGCCATCAACACAATACTATTGAAACCCTTATAATTAAAATAGTATGACCCCGAGTGGGGTGGTGGGACGATGTGGACATGCTTCATATCGATTGCCCCTCCATAGTTGGGAAAGTCCCAACGTTCGGAAAACTGGGAGGCCACAGTCTGCCATTCCTGCGGTGTTGAAGGAAACTGTGGAGTCAAACCAGAAAAAAAACAAATTAGTACTTTTGTGTGCCCACCCATGACCATCAGGGATGCCAATCACTGCCCATAAATGATGCAAATCAGTGCCTCATCAGCAATGCCTATCAGTGCCAATTGTGCCACCCCTAAGTACCCATCAGTGCAGCCTTTCAGCGCCCAGTGTCGCCTATCAATGCCACCTATGAGTGCCCACCAGTGCCGCCTATCAATGCCCGTCAGTGCTGCATACCAGCGCCCATCATCAGTGCCACCTCATCAGTGCCCGTCAGTGAAGGAGAAAACGTATTTATTTACAACATTTTATAACGGAAACAAAGAAAAAAAATATTTTTTTGCAAAATTGTTAGTATTTTTTTGTAAAAAATAAAAACCCCAGTGGTGATCAAATACCACCAAAAGAAAGCTCTATTTGTGGGGGAAAAAATGATAAAAATGAGTTTAGGTACAGTGTAGCATGACTGCGCAATTGTCATTCAACGCGTGACAGCGCTGAACACTGAAAATTGGCCTGCGCAGGAAAGGTGGGGGGCGGGGAGTGCCCAGTATTGAAGTAATTAAATGAGCCCCTTTCTCATAGCTCAGGGAGAGAGGTGTGTGGGGGGAGCCCGTCAGGAGAATGGCGGAGGTCAGCCTCCAGGGTCCGCTCATGAATTAGAATGGCTGGAATACGGAAGGCTCGGAACCTCCTCACTCCATAAGGGGATGTGTGTCCAGACCGGTGTATGGAGCGAGGAGGTTCCGAGCCTTCCGTATTCCAGCCATTCTCATTCATGAGCGGACCCTGGAGGCTGACCTCCGCCATTCTCCTGACGGGCACCCCCGACACCTCTCAGCTCCGCATTTTAGCGGCTCTTCCGGCAGGTCAGAGGCTGTCATGACGTCACTTCCGGCGCGGGGGCCGCCGGGAAGCCGAGTCGCCCGCCCTTTCCCCACAGCCATCCATAGACAGGAGGAGGAGGCCGCGGGCAGCCAGTCTCGCCGGGGCCGGTGAGTAGCGGGCCGGTTCCGCTCTGGAGAGCTCCGGCCGGGAGGGATGGTCGCTGCGCGCTTACACACCGGCCGGGCGGGAGACCAGGGGGGGATTTTTTAATGCGCGATTTGATGACGTAATAATGGCTGGCGCTGCTGCTGACAGAGCTGCAATGAGCCGGGCGCGCTGGGGCGGCCTGAAGGGAGCGGGCAACGTGGTTTGGGGGCTACGAAGGAGGAGGGAGGGACGGGGCCGCCGGCTACATCTGGCGGCGTGCCGGTTCCTAGCTTGGGACCTGGGGGGGCGGATGATGAGGAGGAACGCAAGGAGAGTAGGCCTTCCGGTTCTCAGTGCTGATGTGTGATTGGACAGAAGCCGAGGCTGACAGCGAATGAGGGATGAGAGGGGGCGGGAACGGAGAGAAGAGTAGTGACAGCTGATGGAAGTGTACACACGTGTGGGATGGACACTGGGGGCCCCGGGCTTCCAGGGACGCTTTCTGTAGGGGGATGGACACTGGGGGCCCCGGGCTTCCAGGGACGCTTCCTGTACGGGGATGGACACTGGGGGCCCCGGGCTTCCAGGGACGCTTCCTGTACGGGGATGGACACTGGGGGCCCCGGGCTTCCAGGGACGCTTCCTGTACGGGGATGGACACTGGGGGCCCCGGGCTTCCAGGGACGCTTTCTGTAGGGGGATGGACACTGGGGGCCCCGGGCTTCCAGGGACGCTTCCTGTACGGGGATGGACACTGGGGGCCCCGGGCTTCCAGGGACGCTTCCTGTACGGGGATGGACACTGGGGGCCCCGGGCTTCCAGGGATGCTTCCTGTAGGGGGATGGACACTGGGGGCCCCGGGCTTCCAGGGACGCTTCCTGTACGGGGATGGACACTGGGGGCCCCGGGCTTCCAGGGACGCTTCCTGTACGGGGATGGACACTGGGGGCCCCGGGCTTCCAGGGACGCTTCCTCTAAGGGGATAGACACTGGGGGCCCCGGGCTTCCAGGGACGCTCCTGTACGGGGATGGACACTGTTGGGCCCCGGGCTTCCAGGGACGCTCCTGTACGGGGATGGACACTGGGGGCCCCGGGCTTCCAGGGACGATTCCTGTACGGGGATAGACACTGGGGGCCCCAGGCTTCCAGGGACGCTTCCTGTACGGGGATGGACACTGGGGGCCCCAGGCTTCCAGGGACGCTTCCTGTACGGGGATGGACACTGGGGCCCCGGGCTTCCAGGGACGCTTTCTGTAGGGGGATGGACACTGGGGGCCCCGGGCTTCCAGGGACGCTTTCTGTAGGGGGATGGACACTGGGGGCCCCGGGCTTCCAGGGACGCTTCCTGTACGGGGATGGACACTGGGGGCCCCGGGCTTCCAGGGACGCTTCCTGTACGGGGATGGACACTGGGGGCCCCGGGCTTCCAGGGACGCTTCCTGTACGGGGATGGACACTGGGGGCCCCGGGCTTCCAGGGACGCTTTCTGTAGGGGGATGGACACTGGGGGCCCCGGGCTTCCAGGGACGCTTCCTGTACGGGGATGGACACTGGGGGCCCCGGGCTTCCAGGGACGCTTCCTGTACGGGGATGGACACTGGGGGCCCCGGGCTTCCAGGGATGCTTCCTGTAGGGGGATGGACACTGGGGGCCCCGGGCTTCCAGGGACGCTTCCTGTACGGGGATGGACACTGGGGGCCCCGGGCTTCCAGGGACGCTTCCTGTACGGGGATGGACACTGGGGGCCCCGGGCTTCCAGGGACGCTTCCTCTAAGGGGATAGACACTGGGGGCCCCGGGCTTCCAGGGACGCTCCTGTACGGGGATGGACACTGTTGGGCCCCGGGCTTCCAGGGACGCTCCTGTACGGGGATGGACACTGGGGGCCCCGGGCTTCCAGGGACGATTCCTGTACGGGGATAGACACTGGGGGCCCCAGGCTTCCAGGGACGCTTCCTGTACGGGGATGGACACTGGGGGCCCCAGGCTTCCAGGGACGCTTCCTGTACGGGGATGGACACTGGGGGCCCCGGGCTTCCAGGGACGCTTCCTGTACGGGGATGGACACTGGGGGCCCCGGGCTTCCAGGGACGCTTCCTGTACGGGGATGGACACTGGGGGCCCCGGGCTTCCAGGGATGCTTCCTGTAGGGGGATGGACACTGGGGGCCCCGGGCTTCCAGGGACGCTTCCTGTACGGGGATGGACACTGGGGGCCCCGGGCTTCCAGGGATGCTTCCTGTACGGGGATGGACACTGGGGGCCCCGGGCTTCCAGGGACGCTTCCTGTACGGGGATGGACACTGGGGGCCCCGGGCTTCCAGGGACGCTTCCTGTACGGGGATGGACACTGGGGCCCCGGGCTTCCTGTGTGGGGATGGACACTGGGGGCCCAGGCTTCCAGGGACGCTTCCTGTACGGGGATGGACACTGGGGGCCCCGGGCTTCCAGGGACGCTTCCTGTACGGGGATGGACACTGGGGGCCCCGGGCTTCCAGGGACGCTTCCTGTACGGGGATGGACACTCGGGGCCCCGGGCTTCCAGGGACGCTTCCTGTACGGGGATGGACACTGGGGGCCCCGGGCTTCCAGGGACGCTTCCTGTACGGGGATGGACACTGGGGGCCCCGGGCTTCCAGGGACGCTTCCTGTACGGGGATGGACACTGGGGCCCCGGGCTTCCAGGGACGCTTCCTGTGTGGGGATGGACACTGGGGGCCCAGGCTTCCAGGGACGCTTCCTGTACGGGGATGGACACTGGGGGCCCCGGGCTTCCAGGGACACTTCCTCTAAGGGGATAGACACTGGGGGCCCCGGGCTTCCAGGGACGCTCCTGTACGGGGATGGACACTGTTGGGCCCCGGGCTTCCAGGGACGCTCCTGTACGGGGATGGACACTGGGGGCCTCGGGCTTCCAGGGACGATTCCTGTACGGGGATAGACACTGGGGGCCCCAGGCTTCCAGGGACGCTTCCTGTACGGGGATGGACACTGGGGGCCCCGGGCTTCCAGGGACGCTTCCTGTACGGGGATGGACACTGGGGGCCCCGGGCTTCCAGGGACGCTTCCTGTACGGGGATGGACACTGGGGGCCCCGGGCTTCCAGGGACGCTTCCTGTACGGGGATGGTCACTGGGGGCCCCGGGCTTCCAGGGACGCTTCCTGTACGGGGATGGACACTGGGGGCCCCGGGCTTCCAGGGACGCTTCCTGTACGGGGATGGTCACTGGGGGCCCCAGGCTTCCAGGGACGCTTCCTGTACGGGGATGGACACTGGGGGCCCCGGGCTTCCAGGGACGCTTCCTGTACGGGGATGGACACTGGGGGCCCCGGGCTTCCAGGGACGCTTCCTGTACGGGGATGGACACTGGGGGCCCCGGGCTTCCAGGGATGCTTCCTGTACGGGGATGGACACTGGGGGCCCTGGGCTTCCAGGGACGCTTCCTGTACAGGGATGGACACTGGGGGCCCCGGGCTTCCAGGGACGCTTCCTGTACGGGGATGGACACTGGGGGCCCCGGGCTTCCAGGGACGCTTCCTGTACGGGGATGGACACTGGGGGCCCCGGGCTTCCAGGGACGCTCTTGTACGAGGATGGACACTGGGGGCCCCGGGCTTCCAGGGACGCTCCTGTACGGGGATGGACACTGGGGGCCCCGGGCTTCCAGGGACGCTTCCTCTAAGGGGATAGACACTGGGGGCCCCGGGCTTCCAGGGACGCTCCTGTACGGGGATGGACACTGGGGGCCCCGGGCTTCCAGGGACGCTTCCTCTAAGGGGATAGACACTGGGGGCCCCGGGCTTCCAGGGACGCTCCTGTACGGGGATGGACACTGGGGGCCCCGGGCTTCCAGGGACGCTTCCTGTACGGGGATGGACACTGGGGGCCCCGGGCTTCCAGGGACGCTTCCTGTACGGGGATAGACACTGGGGGCCCCGGGCTTCCAGGGACGCTTCCTGTACGGGGATGGACACTGGGGGCCCCGGGGTTCCAGGGACGCTTCCTGTACGGGGATGGACACTGGGGGCCCCGGGCTTCCAGGGACGCTTCCTGTACGGGGATGGACACTGGGGGCCCCGGGCTTCCAGGGACGCTTCCTGTACGGGGATGGACACTGGGGGCCCCGGGCTTCCAGGGACGCTTCCTGTACGGGGATGGACACTGGGGGCCCCGGGCTTCCAGGGACGCTTCCTGTACGGGGATGGACACTGGGGGCCCCGGGCTTCCAGGGACGCTTCCTGTACGGGGATGGACACTGTACGGGGATGGATTACTGTATAGATGACACTGACAGGGAAGAGGGTTAACACTAGGGGCCGATCAAGGGGTTAACTGTGTTCCCTGGGTGCATTCTAACTGTGGGGGGGGGGGGGGGCTGCCTGGTACATGACAGGCCAATATGTATTCTGCTATGTATTTTTGGTAACAAAATTCTCAATAAGCCTATATTGATTGGTTTGCGCAAAAGTTATAGCATCTACAAACTATGGGATATATTTATGGAATGTTTATTTTTTTAACTAGTAATGGTGGTAATTGGCAATTTTTAGTTGTATTGCGGCAGACAAATCTGACGCTAGGTGACACTTTTTGGGCACCAGACCCGGCAATCGAAATCGCGTACAGGTACGTGATTTCGTGCTAAAGGGCCACCCTGCTGCAGTAAATGGGTGGTCCGGAACTTCGCTTTCATCACTTAAGTGAACTTTGGCCCTGTTCTCCTCTGTCATTACAATATGCTCCTCCGTAAACGTTAGTCTAGCCTTTTGATTCTTTCTGCTAATGAGGTTTGGTCAGTGCAGTTAGCTTTCAGTCCAAATTCTCAAACGGCGAGACACTATGACGAGACCGATCCTTACTCTGGTTAGCGCTGAACTGGGCGAGCAATTGCAGCTGCAGTGTTGAACCGATTGCCCATTGAGTTTCTCCGCATTATCCTGTCCTCTCTTGCATTTGTCTTTCGTGGACGACCAGCCTTCTTAGGGGACTTAAATGAGTTTGTGACGTTGTAAAGATGCAATATTCTAGAAATCACAGATTTGGAACGACCAGCTTTTCTTGCTATGGCTGAAAGGGTCATCCCTTTGGCCTTCATCTGGACAACCTGCTGCTGGAGGGTTTCAGTCACTTCAGAGTGGCTCGCCATCATGCAAAGTCAGTGAAAACTGGAAAGTTAGGCTGCCAGTTACGTAGGGGTTTGTCAGATGATTAAAGAGGTTGTAAACCTCTGGGGAAAAAAAACAAACCCTGCAAGACAGTCATAATGAGCTAGTATGCATCGCATACTAGCTCATTATGAAATATTTACCTCAGAACGATGCCCTGAATCGGCGTCGGCACTCCGAGTACACTGCGGACATCTTCCACCAAAGTTACTTCCGGGTTCGCAGCTCTGGCACTGCGATTGGCTGGAGCTGCAAAGACGTCACTCCTGCGCATGCGCACGGTAGCCGCGGTCACGGCGCGGGTTCTTAAACGGCACTAGCGGCCCGTAACTTTAGTGCGCATGCGCTGATGAGGTCAACAGCAGTGCATATACTGAATATCTCCTAAACCTGTGCAAGTTTAGGAGATCTTCAAGGTATCTACAGGTAAGCCTTACTATAGCCTTACCTGTAGGTAAAAGTTGTGTAACAGAGTTTACAAGCACTTTAAAGAAATTGGCACAAGGTGCCAGATTAACACCAATAACTTGGAGGAATCTTAAAGTGTTCTCTAATTTTTCAAATCTCATTGAAGCTTTTATTCTGTGCTACGTAATTCTGTGATACGTAACTCCTAAAATATACTTAACAAGAACTGCTCTTTTACTCCTATTTAGATAATTTCAAATGGGACTAAGCAGTGACCTTGACATTTAGGAAATTGTAGGTTGTCCTCTAATTTTGATCTCAAGTGTAAGTTTTCCCACTTGCAAAGAAATGAAGGGTCTATAATTGTTATGGTGGGTGTTTTTTTAAATGATAGGGACAGAATATCAACCAAAAATCCAGAAACAAAACACATAATACAAATGTTATAAATTAGGTTGCAGTTCAGGGAGTAAAGGTATTTCCTAACAACCAACAATAATTATGTCTCCCATAGACTGGCTACAGTATGTGCTCATGTGGTACACAGATTAGTCCTGTCAATTTAAGAATGTGTGCTCCTAACAACTCATTATGTGTATAAAAGACACCGGTCCACAGAATCTTTCTTCCATTTAATCCTCACCATCATGGACAAGACCAAAGAGCTGTCCAAGAATTTTAGGGACACGATTTTAGACCTGCACAAGGCTGGATTTAGCTACAAGATCATCAGCAAGAAGCTTGGTGAGAAGGAGACAACTGTTGGAGCGATTATTCTCAAATTGAAGAAATACAAATTGACTATCAATCGCCCTCGGTCTGGAGCTTCATGCAGGATTTTGCCTCATGGGGTAAGGATGATTATGAGAAAAGTGAGGGATTAGCCCAAAACTACACAGGCGGAACCTGTGAAGGATCTCGAGGCAGTTGGAACCACCGTCACAAAACAAACCTTTGGTAACACAATACGCCGCCATGGATTGAAATCCTGCAGCCCCCGCAATGTCCCCCTTTTCAAGAAGGCACATGTACAGGCCCATCTGAAGTTTGCCAATGAACATCTCAATGGTTCAGAGAACGGTTGGGAGAAAGTGCTGCGGTCAGATGAGACCAAAATTTAGCTCTTTGGCATTAACTCAACTCGCTGTGTTTGGAGGAAGAAAATTGCTGATTATGACCCGAAGAACACCATCCCTACAGTCAAGCACGGAGGTGGAAACATGTTGCTTTGTTGCTGTTTCTCTGCTAAAGGTACAGGCTGACTTTGCCGCACTGAGGGGCCAATGAACGGGGCCATGTATTGTAAAATCTTAGATGAGAACCTTCTTCCCTCAGCCAGAACACTGAAGATGGGTCGTTGATGGATCTTCCAGCATGACAATGACCCAAAACATATCGCCAAGGCAGCAAAGGAGTGGCTCAAGAAGAAGCACAATAAGGTCATGGGATGGCCCAGCCAGTCTCCATATCTTAATCCTATAGAAAACCTATGGAGGGAGCTGAAATTTTGAGTTACCAAGCAACAGCCAAGAAACTTTAAAGTGCATGTAAACTCTCTCCTATACCCAGTAAAGTGAACAGCCTCAGATGATGCACAGAGATTAAAAAAATCTCCCTATGTAAGTTTTACATGTATATCTGCTGTCTTTCCCTTTCCACATTCTTTAGACAGTGCACATCGTGTTAGAAATCTTTCTTCCTCATTCAGCAGTGAGTGGGGATACTGGGCATACGCTGTGTGTAAGCTGATTGGAGGAAAGGCACATACACCCCCTCCACATAGGCAGAGGAACAAAGAAACTTGCAGAGCTGCTGTGTGAATAGACAAGCTCTCTGCTTGTCTATCTCTAAGTTGCCTCCCCGACACAAATTTCCATCTGCTTTTATCTCGGTTGTCGGAGAATTTGTCAGAAGCTATCATGCTGAAAACAGAAGAACGGAGCAGCAGAAAGACGCGTAACTCAGAGCTTTGGAGAGAAGTAAATAAACACTAGAGATATATGTGCCCAGGTCAGATTTCTTGAATAGGGTTTACAACCACTATAAGGATTTAGCAAAGATCTGTAAAGAAGAGTGGACCAAAATCCCCCCTGAGATGTGTGCAAATCTGGTCACCCAACTACAATAAACGTCTTACCTCTGTGTTTGCCAACAAGGGTTTCTCCACCAAGTACTAAGTCATGTTTTGCTTGGGGATCAAATACTTATTTTACTCACTGATCTGCAACTCAATTTAGAACATTTTGTATCATCTGTTTTTTCTGGATTTTTGGTTGATATTCTGTCTTTATCATTTAAAATACACCTATGAGAAAAATTATAGACCCTTCATTTCTTTGTGGGCAAACTTACAACATCTGCAAGGGATCAAATAATTTCCCCACTGTAGTTTCAGCCATAATTCTGGTAAACCACTTCAAAGCCGCAACGTATATAAAAACCCGTATTGCAGTCTTAAAGTGGCTAATTTTGTACACTAGTGTGTTTACATTTGTGATTGGTCATCACAGCGAGCTACTCGGATCGGCTCTGTATACTGCGTCTGTGAACTGAGATGGCCAATAACAGCTTGAACCTATGCCCAATGGTCTTTCTGCACTGCTGCTGATCAACGTAAGTGCAGCAAAAGATCAACTACCACTTTACCAGTTTTAAAAGGAACTGCAGCAGTAAAGTAGTTAAAGCGAAATTCCTCCCAAAAATGGAACTTCCACTAAGTGTTGGTGACCCCCTGACATTTCACATTTCACATGTCATTTATTTTGGGGGAGGTTTTTACAGGCTCCTCCCTGGTGGCGCTGGAAGGAAGATCACCTCTCCCCCTCCCTGCAATCTTTGTCACAGGTCCCAGAAGATTGCCCGGCCAATCACAGCGCGTTGCTCGTGCATGCGCACTCGGCTGTGAAGCCGGGTGCCCACAGTTAGAATGCCGGCGCCGTGGAGAGGAACGAGGCTTTGTATGCCTGCATTGCTGGACTGTACGACAGGTGAGTGTCTGATTATTACAAGTCAGCAGCTACACTTTTTTTTTTTTTTTTTTTTTTTTTTTTTTTTTTTTTTGTAGCTGCTGACTTTTAAATGGGTGGAACTCCGCTTTAAGCTGGTCACAGATGCAGCTATGAGTTTACATAAGGTTTCAATGAATGATGCAGGAGTCGGAGAGTCCATTGTAGGAGCTTTCTGGTGCTTCACGAGAAGTTATCAATTATTATTTTTTTTTTTTTTTTCATTAACTATTATGCTATAGAATAGTTACATTTTCTCTAATTCATTGTTCTGTCCAACTGTTCAGGTATGGAAGCTGAAGAAACGATGGGCTGTATCCAGGAATTTCCAGATCACTATAAAGTAATGATGGACAGGCTAAATGAGCAGCGGGAGCATGACCAGTTTACTGACATCACTCTAATTGTGGATGGTAAGGTTCAGTTCTGTCCCCCTAACTTATTAATTTATTATCCGGGTGTGACTGTGTTGCAGTATTTCACACTTTCGTTAGATTAACTCCACTTTTGTTGAGAGAAAAAACAATTCCCCTCTGGGTGATCTATGTACATTGCACAATCACAAAATGCCACAAGAGCAAAGGGAGCTGGAAATTCACAAAGTTCATTGTCACCAATAATTTGGTGAGGGGTGTGTGTAGCTAAATAGACTAATACCAAAAATGAGTCCGCTGCATAGGACAGACTGATAGAGTAGGTAATAAAGACACTCTTGCAGTTTAGCTAATAAAAATGTAGAAAACCATATTAATTACAAATTTTGGTAAAAACCTTTTTTAGGAAGAATACGTATAATCAAACCTTCCAACAGCAGGGTAACAATATTGTCAGCCCTTATATTGAATCCAGATAACATGTACATTGCAAGAATTTTAACAAACTTTGTTGCAGATTCCTACCTTTTTGTTTTTCAAAATTTGCTGTTTGTCTGTCTGTGTCCATATTCTGTATGGGAGTGGTTTTATAATTCTCAATCGGCTGCTGCACCTGTAGGGCTCTGAGGAAAGTGGCATGGTTTGCATTTCTCTACCCCCTTCCTGCCCAGGCCAATTTTCAGCTTTCAGCGCTGTCACACTTTGAATGACAATTGCCCAGTCATGCAACGCTGTACCCAAACTACGTTTTTTCTTTTCCTCTCACAAAGCTTTCTTTTGGTGGTATTTAATCACCACTGGGGTTTTTATGTTTTGCTAAAGAAACAAAGACCGAAAATTTGTGGGGTGGAGGGGGGTGGCGGAGAAACATTTTCCATAGTTTGTTATAAAATTTTGCAAACAAGTAACTTTTCTCCTTCACTGATGTGCTGATGAGGCTGCACTAATGAAGCGGCACTGATAGCCAGCACTGTTTGATGACACTGATTATGAGGCACTGATTAGCAGCACTGGTGGGCACAGATTGGGACCAATGTCCCTGTAACAGAAGTCGGTTACCGGCTTTCTTCCATTCTCCTCACACTGATCGTGAGGAGAAAAAAAGCAGGTAACCGGCTTCTGTTTATTTTTGTGATCAGCCCTTTACCCTGTTCTGTGAGCAGCCGAGTCTAAAGGACTCAAAGTTTACAGCACGATCACATGATGATGTCTATTGATGCCCTTATGGCACTGGAAGCCTGCGCTGTAGCCGTCTTTCAGCTATAGCACAGGCGGAAAGTGGTTAAACCTGATTTCCCTTTGAGAGTATAACGCATGACATTTTGCGAAACATCTGACTTGTATCTCAGTGCAGACTTCTGGGAAAATCCGTAAGCCAATCACACAAGTAGGAAACAACATTTTCAGTGGGTGTTCTGTACACCATCTGTGTACAGAACATCTCCAGGTAGCCATATTGTATTGCAGTTTACAGATGATTACAGTGCTGCAGATTGGAAAGGTAATTTTTCCCATGTCCTCTGCCAGGACGGCTTAACCACTTCCGGACCGCCGCACGACAATGTACGTCCAAACTTTGAAGGGGGATACCGGGGTTATGGCAACAGCTAGCTGCCATAACCCTGGTATCCCCGTTTTAGTGCGGCGGCCGGCTTTCAGATAAAAGTGGTCCCTGCGGCGGATTCGGCGCGAGATCACTTTTATCGGTGGCGGGAGAGGCCCCCCCCCTCCTGCCGCGATCCGGTGCCCTCCACCGCTTACCGGACCTGTTTGTAGCAGCGGAGACGATCGCGTCCGTCTCCCTCCAGTGCCTGGAGACGAGTGAGGCTAAGATGGCGCCCACTCGTCTCCATGACACTGCTGGGCGGAAGCGACTTCAAAATGTCACTTCCGCCCACGCCTCTTAAAGGCATATTTTTTTCAATGTCATTTTTTTAAATGACTTTTTTTTTATTTATTTTTTTTATTGCATTTTAGTGTAATTTATGAGATCTGAGGTTAAAAAACCCCCGTCTCGACGAGCTCGCGCACAGAAGCGAACGCATACCCGAGTAGCGCCCGCATATGAAAACGGTGGTCAAACCAAACATGTGAGGTATCGCTGCGACCGGTAGAGCGAGAGCAATAATTTTAGCCCTAGACCTCCTCTGTAACGCGAAACATGCAACATGTAGAATTTTTTAAACGTCGCCTATGGAGATTTTTGAGGGTAAAAGTTTGACGCCGTTCCACGAGCGGGCGCAATTTTGAAGCGTGACATGTTGGGTATCAATTTACTTGGTGTAACATTATATTTCACAATATAAAAAAAATTGGACTGACTTTACTGTTGTCTTATTTTTTTTATTCAAAAAAGTGAATTTTTTCCAAAGATTGTGCGCTTATAAGACCGCTGCGCAAATACGGTGCAAAAAAAAGTATTGCAACGACCGCCATTTTATTCTCTAGGGTGTTAGAAGAAAAAACATATATAATGTTTGGGGGTTCTAAAGTGGGGTTCCACCCAAAAAACAAAAATACCTGGAAAAATTCTATAAAAAAAAAAACAAAACATTTGGATATTTTTTTTTTTTTTTCACTTACCTCTAAATGCCTGTTGCTAGGTGGTCCCTCGTAGTCTGCCTGTTCCTTTTGCCTGGGCTGGTGACATCACTTCCCCCTCGGCACAGGAAGGGCTCCGCTCTGCTCCCTCCCTCCTGTCAATCATCTGGGACCCATTACAGGTCCCAGGTGATTGAGCGGCCAATCACGGCGCGCGGCGCCGCTTGCGCAGTGGGTGCCAGGCTGTGAAGCCACAGCCCGGCGCCCACAGTTGAAATGCCGATGAGCGGAGGGGGGGGACGAGCGGGGCTTTGATCCCCCGCATTGCTGGACCCAGGGACAGGTAAGTGTCCAATTAAAAGTCAGCAGCTGCAGTATTTGTAGCTGCTGACTTTTAATTTTTTTTTTTTTTTTTTTTTTTTTGACGGCCCCCCTGGGTGGAACTCCTCTTAAGTAATTTTCTAACAAAATAAAACCTGTTTTAAACATTTAACACCTAAAATCCAAAACGAGGCTGGTCCTTAAGTGGTTAAAGAGAGAACTGACGCCGTCCTGGAAGGTTAATGGAAAAGCAAGTCAACGGGTAATAACACTGTTTTCCCTGGAGTGCCGTGGTAGTTATTCTTTATTCTTCCTGTCAGTGTATCTGGTTTCTCCTACGATATGTACAGGCACACAGATACACTGACAGATCTGCAGGATCCTGCACATCAGCAGCGATCTACTGATTGTGGGTGCAATGCTTTACAGGCTCCAAAATAAATAAATGCAATTTGCACATTTATTTATTTTTTTTGCAGGTAAAAAAAAAAAAAAGTATTTATTTTTTTTAGAAAAAGTTAACCTTTTAAAGCGGAGTTCTAGTCCACTTTTTTAAAATGCTCCTCCATACTTGTCAAAACATATACAGCAACATTTAGAAGATGTCATATGTGTGGTTCTTGTAGTTTATGTTAAAATTTTTGAATACTAACCAGATCTTGGAAGCAGGCAGGTTTCATGTCGGCTGTGGGCATCTAACGCCCTCTTTTCATTTCCGGGATTCTGTGCAGCTGGCTACCCAGCATGCACCTCACGATCTTACGCCTGCGCAGTAATGCCGGTCTGGAAATAGCGCGAGATTCCGTCACTAGGCGATTCGCATGGACTCCAGGGATACATGACGCCGCTATCACAGGAGTCCTTGTGAATCACCTAGTGACAATAGCGCCAAGGCGGGCGCAGACGGTAGTCCTGCTGAAAGCGCAAGCATAAAGATATTTACCTAATAAAATTAAAAAATGCCATTGGTAAGGGCATTCTTAATGGCCATAAGGTACATTGCACATGTAAAAAATGGGTGGAACTCCGCTTTAACCACTTGACGACCGCCTCACGCCGATGTACGTCGGCAAAGTGGCACGGACAGGCAAAATCACATACAGTGTACGTGATTTGCCTTCCGCGGGCGGGGGGTCCGATCGCGGTCGTCCTTTGTGCCCCGGCGATCGGTGGTGAGGGGGAGACCATCCGTTCGTGGCCCCCCCCTCGCGATCGCCGCCGGCCAATCGAATCATTCCTTTGCTGCTGTATGCTAAACAGCAGCAAAGGAAATGATGTCATCTCTCCTCGGCTCGGTATTTTCCGTTCCGGCCCGAGGAGAGAAGACATCAATGTGAGTGCACCAACACACACACACACAGTAGAACATGCCAGGCACACAAAACACCCCGATTCCACCCCCCCCCCCCCCCCCCCGATCGCCCCCCGATCGCCCCCCGATCCCCCCCCCAATCACCCCCCCCCCCCCCCCCCCGTCACAAACTGACACCAGCAGTTTTTTGTTTTTTGTTTTTTTTTTTCTGATTACTGCATTGGTGTCAGTTTGTGACAGTTATGCCGCGTACACACGGTCGTACTTTTCGTCTACAAAAGTCGGACAGCCTGTCCGACAGACTTCCGGCAGACTTTCGGTGGACTTGCGGCGGACTTGCGGCCTACTTTCTAACGAACGGACTTGCCTACACACGACCACACAAAAGTCTAACGGATTCGTACGTGATGACGTACACCGGACTAAAATAAGGAAGTTCATAGCCAGTAGCCAATAGGTGCCCTAGCGTGGCTTTTTGTCCGTCGGACTAGCACACAGACGAGCGGATTTCGGGGTCCGTCGTAGTTACGAAGTAAAGTTTTAAAACATGTTTCAAATCTAAAGTACGTCGGATTTGAGGCTAAAAAAGTCAGTTGAAAGTCCGGAGAAGCCCACACACGATCGGATTACCAGCCAGCTTTAGTCCATCAGCGTCCGTTGGACTTTTGTAGACGAAAAGTAGGACCGTGTGTACGCGGCATTAGTGTTGGGACAGTGAGTATTACCCCCCTTTAGGTCTAGGGTACCCCCCTAACCCCCCCTAATAAAGTTTTAACCCCTTGATCACCCCCCGTCACCAGTGTCACTAAGCGATCATTTTTCTGATCGCTGTATTAGTGTCGCTGGTGACGCTAGTTAGGGACATAAATATTTAGGTTCGCCGTCAGCGTTTTATAGCGTCAGGGACCCCCATATACTACCGAATAAATGTTTTAACCCCTTGATTGCCCCCTAGTTAACCCTTTCACCACTGATCACCGTATAACCGTTACGGTTGACGCTGGTTAGTTTGTTTATTTTTTATAGTGTCAGGGCACCCGCCGTTTATTACCGAATAAAGGTTTAGCCCCCTGATCGCCCGGCGGTGATATGCGTCGCCCCAGGCAGCGTCAGATTAGCGCCAGTACCGCTAACACCCACGCACGCAGCATACACCTCCCTTAGTGGTATAGTATCTGAACGCATCAATATCTGATCCGATCAGATCTATACTAGCGTCCCCAGCAGTTTAGGGTTCCCAAAAACGCAGTGTTAGCGGGATCAGCCCAGATACCTGCTAGCACCTGCGTTTTGCCCCTCGGCCCGGCCCGGCCCAGCCCAGCCCACCCAAGTGCAGTATCGATCGATCACTGTCACTTACAAAAGACTAAACGCATAACTGCAGCGTTCGCAGAGTCAGGCCTGATCCCTGCGATCGCTAACAGTTTTTTTGGTAGTATTTTGGTGAACTGGCAAGCACCAGCCCCAGGCAGGGTCAGGTTAGCGCCAGTACCGCTAACACCCACGCACGCAGCATACGCCTCCCTTAGTGGTATAGTATCTGAACGGATCAATATCTGATCCGATCAGATCTATACTAGTGTCCCCAGCAGTTTAGGGTTCCCAAAAACGCAGTGTTAGCGGAATCAGCCCAGATACCTGCTAGCACCTGCGTTTTGCCCCTCCGCCCGGCCCAGCCCACCCAAGTGCAGTATCGATCGATCACTGACACTTACAAAACACTAAATGCATAACTGCAGCGTTCACAGAGTCAGGCCTGATCCCTGCGATCGCTAACAGATTTTTTGGTAGCGTTTTGGTGAACTGGCAAGCGCCAGCGGCCTAGTACACCCCGGTCGTAGTCAAACCAGCACTGCAGTAACACTTGGTGACGTGGCGAGTCCCATAAGTGCAGTTCAAGCTGGTGAGGTGGCAAGCACAAGTAGTGTCCCGCTGCCACCAGAAAGACAAACACAGGCCCGTCGTGCCCATAATGCCCTTCCTGCTGCATTCGCCAATCCTAATTGGGAACCCACCGCTTCTGCAGCGCCCGTACTTCCCCCATTCACATCCCCAACCAAATGCAGTCGGCTGCATGAGAGGCATTTTCTTTATGTCCTCCCGAGTACCCCTACCCAGCGAACGCCCCCAAAAAAGATATTGTGTCTGCAGCTAGCGCGGATATAGGCGTGACACCCGCTATTATTGTCCCTCCTGTCCTGACAATCCTGGTCTTTGCATTGGTGAATGTTTTGAACGCTACCATACACTAGTTGAGTATTAGCGTAGGGTACAGCATTGCACAGACTAGGCACACTTTCACAGGGTCTCCCAAGATGCCATCGCATTTTGAGAGACCCGAACCTGGAACCAGTTACAGTTATAAAAGTTAGTTACAAAAAAAGTGTAAAAAAAAAAAAAATATATATATATATATATATAAAATAAAAAAAAATAGTTGTCGTTTTATTGTTCTCTCTCTCTCTCTCTATTCTCTCTATTGTTCTGCTCTTTTTTACTGTATTCTATTCTGCAATGTTTTATTGTTATTATGCTTTATCATGTTTGCTTTTCAGGTATGCAATTTTTTATACTTTACCGTTTACTGTGCTTTATTGTTAACCATTTTTTTGTCTTCAGGTACGCCATTCACAACTTTGAGTGGTTATACCAGAATGATGCCTGCAGGTTTAGGTATCATCTTGGTATCATTCTTTTCAGCCAGCGGTCGGCTTTCATGTAAAAGCAATCCTAGCGGCTAATTAGCCTCTAGACTGCTTTTACAAGCCGTGGGAGGGAATGCCCCCCCCCCCCCCCCCCCCACCGTCTTCCGTGTTTTTCTCTGGCTCTCCTGTCTCAACAGGGAACCTGAGAATGCAGCCGGTGATTCAGCCAGCTGACCATAGAGCTGATCAGAGACCAGAGTGGCTCCAAACATCTCTATGGCCTAAGAAACCGGAAGCTACGAGCATTTTATGACTTAATTTCGCTGGATGTAAATAGCGCCATTGGGAAATTGGGGAAGCATTTTATCACACCGATCTTGGTGTGGTCAGATGCTTTGAGGGCAGAGGAGAGATCTAGGGTCTAATAGACCCCAATTTTTTCAAAAAAGAGTACCTGTCACTACCTATTGCTATCATAGGGGATATTTACATTCCCCGAGATAACAATAAAAATGATTAAAAAAAAATAAAAATGAAAGGAACAGTTTAAAAATAAGATAAAAAAGCAAAAAAATAATAAAGAAAAAAAAAAAAAAAAGCACCCGTCGCCCCCTGCTCTCGCACTAAGGCGAACGCAAGCGGCGGTCTGGCGTCAAATGTAAACAGCAATTGCACCATGCATGTGAGGTATCACCGCGAAGGCTAGATCGAGGGCAGTAATTTTTGCAGTAGACCTCCTCTGTAAATCTAAAGTGGTAACCTGTAAAGGCTTTTAAAGGCTTTTAAAAATGTATTTATTTTGTTGCCACTGCACGTTTGTGCGCAATTGTAAAGCATGTCATGTTTGGTATCCATGTACTCGGCCTAAGATCATCTTTTTTATTTCATCAAACATTTGGGCAATATAGTGTGTTTTAGTGCATTAAAATTTAAAAAAGTGTGTTTTTTCCCCAAAAAATGCGTTTGAAAAATCACTGCGCAAATACTGTGTGAAAAAAAAAAATGAAACACCCACCATTTTAATCTGTAGGGCATTTGCTTTAAAAAAATATATAATGTTTGGGGGTTCAAAGTAATTTTCTTGCAAAAAAAAAAAACTTTTTCATGTAAACAATAAGTGTCAGAAAGGGCTTTGTCTTCAAGTGGTTAGAAGAGTGGGTGATGTGTGACATAAGCTTCTAAATGTTGTGCATAAAATGCCAGGACAGTTCAAAACCCCCCCAAATGACCCCATTTTGGAAAGTAGACACCCCAAGCTATTTGCTGAGAGGCATGTCGAGTCCATGGAATATTTTATATTGCGACACAAGTTGCGGGAAAGAGACAATTTTTTTTTTTTTTTTTTGCACAAAATTGTCACTAAATGATATATTGCTCAAACATGCCATGGGAATATGTGAAATTACACCCCAAAATACATTCTGCTGCTTCTCCTGAGTACGGGGATACCACATGTGTGAGACTTTTTGGGAGCCTAGCCGCGTACGGAACCCCGAAAACCAAGCACCGCCTTCAGGCTTTCTAAGGGCGTGAATTTTTGATTTCTCTCTTGACAGTTTCGGAGACCATGGAATGCCCAGGTGGCACAAACCCCCCCCCAAATGACCCCATTTTGGAAAGTAGACACCCCAAGCTATTTGATGAGAGGTATAGTGAGTATTTTGCAGACCTCACTTTTTGTCACAAAGTTTTGAAAAAAGAAAAAAAAAAAAGTTTTTTCTTGTCTTTCTTCATTTTCAAAAACAAATGAGAGCTGCAAAATACTCACCATGCCTCTCAGCAAATAGCTTGGGGTGTCTACTTTCCAAAATGGGGTCATTTGGGGGGGTTTTGTGCCACCTGGGCATTCCATGGCCTCCGAAACTGTGATAGGCAGTGAAGAGTGAAATCAAAAATTTTCACCCTTAGAAATCCTGAAGGCGGTGATTGGTTTTCGGGGTCCCGTACACGGCTAGGCTCCCAAAAAGCCCCACACATGTGGTATCCCCGTACTCAGGAGAAGTAGCTAAATGTATTTTGGGGTGCAATTCCACATATGCCCATGGCCTGTGTGAGCAATATATCATTTAGTGACAACTTTGTGCAAAAAAAAAAAAAATGTGTCACTTTCCCGCAACTTGTGTCAAAATATAAAATATTCCATGGACTCAATATGCCTCTCTGGAAATAGCTTGGGGTGTCTACTTTCCAAAATGGGGTCATTTGGGGGGGTTTTGTGCCACCTGGGCATTCCATGGCCTCCGAAACTGTGATAGGCAGTAAAGAGTGAAATCATAAATTTACGCCCTTAGAAATCCTGAAGGCGGTGATTGGATTTCGGGGCCCCGTACGCGGCTAGGCTCCCAAAAAGTCCCACACATGTGGTATCCCCATATTCAGGAGAAGCAGCAGAATGTATTTTGGGGTGCAATTCCACATAGGCCCATGGCCTGTGTGAGCAATATATCATTTAGTGACAACTTTTTGTAAATATTTTTTTTTTTTTTTGTCATTATTCAATCACTTGGGACAAAAAAAATAAATATTCAATGGGTTCAACATGCCTCTCAGCAATTTCCTTGGGGTGTCTACTTTCCACAATGGGGTCATTTGGGGGGGTTTTGTACTGCCCTGCCATTTTAGCACCTCAAGAAATGACATAGGCAGTCATAAACTAAAAGCTGTGTAAATTACAGAAAATGTACCCTAGTTTGTAGACGCTATAACTTTTGCGCAAACCAATAAATATACGCTTATTGACATTTTTTTTACCAAAAACATGTGGCCGAATACATTTTGGCCTAAATGTATGACTAAAATTGAGTTTATTGGATTTTTTTTATAACAAAAAGTAGAAAATATCATTTTTTTTCAAAATTTTCGGTCTTTTTCCATTTATAGCGCAAAAAATAAAAACCGCAGAGGTGATCAAATACCATCAAAAGAAAGCTCTATTTGTGGGAAGAAAAGGACGCAAATTTCGTTTGGGTACAGCATTGCATGACTGCGCAATTAGCAGTTAAAGCGACGCAGTGCCAAATTGGAAAAAGACCTCTGGTCCTTAGGCAGCATAATGGTCCGGGGCTCAAGTGGTTAAACAGATCTGGATGCAGCCTATGGTCTTCTATGCACGTTTGTACACTTGCTGTTTTAGAAGCCTTTTACAAGCTAAATTTTAAATGCAGCTAACAAATCAAGAAAAACTTACATTCATGGTCCACTTAGAGTTGGTGTTGCGTAGTTAAATCTAAACGCATCTAATCCTGGTTTAAAGCACGAACATTAAAATATCTGGGAAGCAAAAACCTTGTTTATACCTTCCAGATAACTTTGGAAAAAGCTAAAGGTATCAGTTGTCCACTGTGTCCATGGTGCAGCCAACAGGATATCATTCCAGCCTTCTGGGCTGTGGTGTTTGTTCTTGTAGCACATTTGCCACTGAATGAGACAACTGACTATTAGAAAATGACCAAATAGATTGAAAAAGTTATTTTCTATTCATCATGGTACGCAGCTGACAAAGATGTGATCCCGTTTGCTTTTACTTATGGAATTCGCATGGGAGGGTAACCTTTGAAAAGCTCATTGTTTGTTTTCCTACAAGAGCTACAACTGATGATCACCCAGAAAAAACTGAAAAAAAAAGATGTGGTGTTTATCAATTGATACAACTTACCAATGTTCTTTTCTCCACTCTTATGTGTAGGGCACCAGTTTAAAGCCCACAAAGCCGTCCTTGCTGCCTGCAGCCATTTCTTCTTCAAATTTTTTCAGGATTATACTGAAGAACCCTTGGTGGAGATAGAAGGTATTTGAGTTTGTGTTCTGTATAGGCTAGCAAACTTTCTGCCTGAATATTTGCCTGCTGTTTTTGGTTTGTGTCTGATGCAGGAGCCACAAAGAAATTGTTTAAAATACTTCCTAAAGTTTCCAGATGCATTTTTTGCATTTAGGCACATAAGGGAGGCATTATTTGTATATTGGCCTGTTAATACCGTCTCATACACTATTCACTGCTGTACTTGTGCAAACTAAAATGTGAGAACTGTCATTGTCACTGAACTTTTGTTCCAGGTCAGGGATTCGCTAGGTAAAGTGTAACTTCACCCAAACGGAGAAGTTCCACTCTTCCGCCTCCCTTCTTTGCCATGTTTGGATTTATTTATTTGGGGTGGGGGGTGGGGTAACTAGCTTCGACAGGTACCTGCTCCAACTTTGCTCAGGTTGCCTTGGTGATCTGAGCGAAAGTTCCCCCCCCCCCCCCCGGCCACAACCTTCTGGGACATGTCGCAGGTCCCATGAGGCTGCAGGACCATTCACAAAGTGCAGCGCAGCTTTCACAGTGGGCAGCCGACTGAAGTCATAAGGTGTCACAGGCGACTGCCCACAGTTAAGATACCTGCACTGAGAACCGAGCACTGGTGAAGAACCTGGGTTGGGTGAGGACAGCATTGGATCCCTGGACAGGTGAGTGGATGTTATCCTCTAAGCCAGGATCAGGATAACAGCCATTTTTAAAACAAGTCTAGCTGCTCCCACAATATTATCCCCACAGGTTCTGATTAAAGGGATTAACTACAAAGATTGGGATAGAGCTCTTTAGACCAGCCATACTTGGTTCCTGGTGAACCCGCTGAGATTCGAACCGTTAATGGGCAGGCTGAATGTACCAAGTGGATCCATCAACTTGGGTAACACCAACCTGCTGCATTCTCTTGTGATTATCACAAGTGGCTGTTCTAGCCCCTAGCGATAATCACGGTCAAATCCCAGCAGGGACAGCTTCCCCTGCTCGTAGAAGACAATTGCTAATTTCCTTCTGTCAGCACGGTCTGTGTTGATGGGGCAATCGTGCAAATTTCTTTTCTGCAACCCATGGTTGCAGGAAAGAAATTTGCACCGTGTATGGCCGGCCTTGGTCTGTCTTCTCTATCTGCCCTGGTCCAGTGACCTGTACATCTGCAAAGTCCCAAAATAAACATTTCCTCCAGGACATTTCTCTTCAACAGAACTATGTTTTGTTTTTAGGATAAATTTAGTGTTTACTGAGGACCACACCAGTTTAATTCCAGAGAGACTATAGCACTTTTGTACCCTGCATTATACTTACAATTGAAATTTGTTGAAAATGTTCTACCAAAGAAAGCAGCCCTAATGAATCTCAAAAGGGAGTTGCTAAAATTGCAAAATTTAGAAATGGAACTGTAACTTTTATTAAAGGGATTCTAAAGGCTCTTTTTTTTTTTTTTTTTAAATAAAACATTTTATGGTTTTGCACAGAGCAGCCCGAATCCTCTTCTGAGGTCTCCCCCCGCTGGCACTCCTGGCTCCTCCCCTCCACTGAGTGCCCCCATAGCAAGCCAGTTGCTATTGGGGCAGTCATGCGTTCTTGCTCCCAAGCTGCACTTAGAGTGTACATAAGAAACATGGAGTGGAGCTTGACCTTGCAACCCGTTCCCTCCTCGCTGTATCTGAGCCAATGAAAAGGAAGAGAGCCGAAAGAGCCTCTGCTCTCGTACACATCGCCGGATCGAGATCAGACTCGGGTAAGGATTTAGAGGGGAGCTGCTAGCAGAAGGTTCTGCCTATAGAACCAATTTAAATGTAAATTAGCTGGTGCCTCGTTCATTTTAAATTTAGTCCACTGAGATTTGTATGCAGCACACAAACAATGCTGGTCTGAAACGCCTGCTGTAGCGTAAGCACAATTTTGTAAAGTTAAAAACGTTTACATTTAGAAAAAACCTTTCAAATAAGGCAGTAAACCAGTTACTATAGTCATAGCAGGAGAACCACATTGGCTCCTGTGTGGTACATAACTAAGACTTTTAGGTGCTAGTTCAATTGCTCAAGTGTAAAGGGGGGAGACTAGAGTATCATTTACTAATTTTTGTCTGTTTATGCATAAATACACTTATGTTTTTTTTTTTTTTTTTGTTTTTTTTTTTTAAATAGGTGTGGGCAATATAGCATTCAAGCACCTAATAGAGTTTACATACACAGCTAAACTGATGTTACAAGGTGAAGAGGAGGCCAGTGACATCTACAAAGCAGCTGAATACTTACAAATGCATGAAGCCATCAAAGCACTTGAGATCAGGTATTGCAGATTTGCTTTTTTGTGTGTGTCGCTGTATTGTTTACATTATTTATTCTAAACCGTGGGCTGCTGGTGTACTGCAAACGGTGCTGATATTCCTCATCTCCTTCAACCTTTCCTGGAAGCTTTGTGTTCCATCCCAATGACTCCACTCCCCCTCTCTGGTCCTGACATCCATCATATTCCTGGCAGCGACTGTGGAAGCCTTGCATGACCTGCATGGATTGTCTTTGAAGATTCCTCTAACGTCACAACAGAGACTATACCATCCTCAGAGTAAACCCCTGCAATAGAAGGCAGTGTATATTCAGCTCTGTTGTGGCTTATTTCTCCTACCGCTACAACCTCGTAAAGTCTCTTCGTTATTTGATACTTCAGGAGTGTGCCATGCAAGTTTCTGCGCCACATGCCAGTTCCTTTCTTCAAACCCCCATGCCGCAGGACACAGCAGTGGCGCATTGGTTGGAGGAAGGAACTATAGGGCACTATGGGGGGGGGGGCACAAGCATTAAACACTCCTGGAGGTGTCAAGCGATTAGGAGGCTTTCTGGGGCTGCAGAGTTAAAAGAAACAGACTGCTGAAGAGAGTGTACACTCAATTTCAATTGCAGATGAGCAAGTAATATTTTTTTATAAAAGAGGAGCTCCACCTTAAAAAAAAATTATTAAAAGCCAGCAGCTACAAATACTACAGCTGCTGACTTTTAATAAATGGATACTTACCTGTCCAGGGTGCCCGCAATGTAGCATATGACGAGCAATCGCTCGGTTCTCGGCTGCCCCCGCCGCCATCCCCAGTCAGGGAATCAGGAAGTGAAGCGTTGCGGCTTTACTGCCCGGTTCCCTACTGCGCATGCGCAAATCGCGCTGTGCATCTTCACTGGTCCCCGTTGTGTTGGGGCATCTGCGGCTAGCTATTCCCGGAAGCGGGTGCAAATACCTGTATTATACAGGTATCTGCACCCCCCTCCCCCCTGAAAGGTGCCAATTGTGGCACGGGAGGGGGGGAGGAATCCGATGAGCGGAAGTTCCACTTTAGACCCCTTTCACACTGAGGGCATTTTGCAGGCGCTATAGCGTTAAAAATAGTGCCTGCAATCCGCCCTCAAACAGCTGAAGCATTGTCTCCAGTGTGAAAGCCCGAGGGCTTTCACACCGGAGCGCTGCGCTGGCAGGACGTCAGGAAAAGTCCTGCTAGCAGCTTCTTTGGAGCGGTGAGGGAGCGGTGTGTTTACCGCTCCTCCACCGCTGCTCCCCATTGAAATCAATGGGGCAGCGCTGGGATACCGCCGGCAAAACGCCGCTATTGCAGCGCATTGCGGGCAGTTCTAACCCTTTCTCGGCCGCTAGCGGGAGTAAAAGCGCCCTGCTAGGGGCCAAAATGCGCCGCTAATCCGACGGTAAAACGCCGCTAAAAATAGCAGCGTTTTACCGCCGACGCTATGGGCGGCTCGGTGTGAGAGGGGTCTTGGGGTGGAGCTCCGCTTTAACCACTTCAGCCCCGGAATGACCAGGCCATTTTTTGCGATACGGCACTGCGTCGATTTAACAGCCAACTGCGCGGTCGTGGGACGCTGTACCCAAACAAAATTGCATTCTTTTTTTTTTTTTTTTCCCCCACAATTAGAGCTTTTTTTTGGTGGTATTTGATCACCTCTGCGTTTCTTGTTTTTGTTTTGTGTTTGTTTTGTTTTTTTTATTTATTTTTTGCTCTGTAAACAAAAAGGCCAACAATTTTGAAAATAAAACATGTTTTTTACTTTCTGCTATAATACATATCCAAAAAAAATATAAAAATACAAATTTATTCATCAGTTTAGGCCAATATGTATTCTGCTTCATAATTTTGGTAAAAAAAAAACACGCAATAAGGGTATTGATTGGTTTGCGCAAAAGTTATAGCGTCTGCAAAATCAGGGATAGATTTGGGGACTTTTATTTATTTTATTTTTTACTGGTAATGGTGGTGATCTGTGTTTTATTTATTTTCAGGACTGCGACATTGTGGTGGACAAATCTGACCCCAAGTGACACTTTTTGTGGACCAGTGACATTATTACATTGATCAGTGCTATAAATGACACTGGCAGGCAAGGGGTTAACTGTGTTTCCTGGGTGTGTTCTAACTGTGTGGGGGCTGGGCTGCCTGGGACAACAAAGAGATCCCTGTTCCTGATCATTAGGAACCGCAGATCTCAGAGTTGTCCCCTGTCAAAACGAGGATCCGCCTTGTTTACATAGGCAGATCCCCGTTCTGCCTCTCCTCACCGTGATTGCGGGTGGCTGGCGGACATCGAGTCTGCAGCATGCCCACAGTTTCACATGCACCGTACGGCGGTTTGTGCAGGAGAGCCGACCTGCCGCCGTATATATACAGTGACTGGTTGGGAAGTGGTTAAACTCCCTGTTGGGTAAGGAGGTGCAATCTGGCTGCTGGATGAAAAAAAATGCAGAACATCTTATTTTTCTTTTATTTCTCCACCATGGAAATGTCTGCCGAAACTGTCTGCTGAGGTCTCTGATGCCCATTCTTATTATCACCATTTTCTGCCAACTGTGATAGGTCTGTGCATTTCTGGTAGAGTATCACATTAAGGCTAGGTTCACACCTATGCGGTTTTTAGTGTGGTTTGCAGAAATGCACTACAGTCCATTTAACATGGTTTCCTATGGTACACATTCACATTCATGCGTTTTTCATAAGGTGTATTTTTGGAAATGGTCAGGGACTTTTTTCCCACAGTAGATTGCGTTTTGTGTGTAATATTCCTTAATAGACATGCTCCAAAACAATGCAAATGTTGAGGTTTTTTAAATGCTTCTTGCATTTTTTTTTTCTCTTTAACAAACTGTGAATAGCTGGTTAAGGAGCGTGCTGGGAAGTCGGCCGCCACATCCTTAACAACAATGAGTCATCAGCTGCAAGCAGGATTCCCCACTGACGGCTGAATGTAAAAAAAAAAAAAATTACAGCAATTAAAAAAAGGGGGAAAAAATGCGCCCCCCCCCCCCCCCCCCAATCCATACTAGACCCTTATCTGGGCATGCAGCCTGGCAGGTCAGGAAAGGGAGGAGACGAGCGAGCCCCCTCCTGAATCATAGCAGGCCACATGCCCTCAACATGGGCACCACCACCTTGTGATGTCGTCGGCTAGGGGCATGTTGGGCCAAGAACGCCACAAGGTGGGGCACCCGGTGACATCAGTGGGTGACCCTGCCCCTTTGTTATTTTAAGAACTGTCAAACAGCGGGAGCAGATGTATTGGTTTATTTTCTTTTTCCGTGGCGGCGGCCATTGTGATTCCCTTTTTTTTTTTTTTAACTGGCTTCCTGGCCCGCGCCTTAATAACCAGCTATTTACAGTTTGTTAAAGGAAAAAAAAAAGCATGAAAACTGCATGCAAAAGGCATCAAAATTGCCGGTTCAAAAACGCAGAAAGCGCCAGAAAGCCGCATAAATCACAACAGAGTAGATGTGAACCTAGCCTGAAAAGATACCGATGCCTATGTGCTCACAGGTGCAGTCAATTATCTTGGTGTACCTTCAGTGATTTTACATTTTTTCTAGGAACAAGGAGACTGTTTTAATTGACGGGAAACCCGAGGAAGATGAAAGCCTTAAAAAATGGGATGTGGAGGATTCCTCTGGCGTTCTTTCAGAGACCATGCCATCTCCAGAGGGTGAACCAGTGGAGATTGAAGTTGAAATAGCCGAAGGAACAATTGAGTTAGATGAGAACATCGAGGCTTTGGAAGCAGTGACTTCGTCTGACCAATCTGTCAAATATATCCAGGCTACCAGCACATCGGATGACTCGGCTCTGGCACTCCTGGCAGACATTACAAGCAAGTACCGCCAGGGGGAGAGAAAAAGGCAGCTTCAGGAAGACATTGCCAATGAAAATGATGCTGCTGGCAAACAGGTAGAAGGCATTGAAATTATGGAAGTTCATCTGTCAAATGTCAACAACATGTTCCATTGTCAGAAATGTAATCGTTCATTTAAATTGTTTTACCATTTCAAGGAACACATGAAAACGCACACCGCGGACAATTTTAAGTGTGAAATATGCAATAAAAGTTACGTACGGGAGGTTGCCTGGAAGCAGCACCTAACCTGCTACCATCTGGACGAAAGCGGGTCCGCCAAGAGGCCAAAGCCAGGCAAAAAAATCCACGTTTGCCAGTACTGTGATAAACAGTTTGATCATTTTGGCCATTTTAAGGAGCATCTGCGGAAACATACAGGTAACAGCCAGCCTTGTCATGGTGTAGTTCAGTAGAAGGCATTATTCAGCAACTGTAAGACAAGCTGCATAGCACCCTGCTAACTGCTTACAGTGACTTTTGCTAAAATAAAATGGATACAGTAAAAGACTCCCTGCAAATGAGACATGAAATGCTCCGTTCATGCTGCTGATCTCTGCAGTAGTAAAAAGAAAACGCCAGCTGAAGTTCCTGCAGAATTGTAATGCTTTTGGATGTGTTGGTAGCTCGGTCCCACATGGAGTTCAGTAGACCAATCCGCCCAATGTTGGTGTATACTGTACACTGTAGGGGCCAGTGGGGACCAGCAAATTGACACTCCAGATTCTATAGGATCTTCAGCTCTTAATTGTACAGTTTTATTTTTGCAGAGTTGCTTTAATGTGTTGGCAGATATTGGGGTTGCAAGGGTTTCCAGTGGGTGTCCTCATCTGTACTGGCCTGCTGGGTAAATACTTTTAATTGGTAATTTTTGATGGCTATTCCTGATTTTGTCTTAATTTTTGCATAGGGATCAGGCCATTGTACTAACTTCCAGTAAAACTTTTTGGTTTGGATCTATTTATTACATGGAAGTGGAAAGCGAAGTAGAATTTTTAAGCAAGTAAAGTATGCAGCAACTTTTTTTTTTAATTTTGTTTTCAGTTGCTATGCAAATGGGAACAAACCTTAAGGTTATCCCATTATAAAGTGTTATACAATTTGGCTGCAAAACTGGAAATCTAGTTGTGGTATTTAAAGGTTCGGCTTTTTTAAAAACAAACCTGTCAAACTTACCTGCTTTGTGTGATGTTTTTGAACAGAGCAGCCTCGATCCTCTTTTTCTCTAGTCCCCCGCTGGTGTTCCTGGCTCCTACTCCTTGACCAGTGCCCCCAAAAGCAAGTCACTTGCTATGGGGGTACTGGTCTTGGGACAGCAGAGGTTCTCGTACACATTGTTGGATCGCGAGGGAGCTCAGGTGAGTATTAGGGAGACTGTGGGGGGAGCAGCACACAGAAGTTTTTCTACCTTCATACATAGAATACATGAGGGTGAAAAACCTTCAGCCTTTACAACCACTTTAAAGCTCAGGTTTGGGAAAACTAAAAGTCCTCCCTTGCCTTGGGGCTACGCAAACACTCTGCAAGGGTTAAATGCTTGTATCTAGGGGATGGGAAAAGCACTTATTCATAACGTTGTAAAGCGCTGTGCAAACTGTTTGGTGCTATATAAATCCTGTATTATAATAATAATAATTGAGCATCTGCTTCACCAGCAGCCAGTGCTCTCTTCTCCCCTACACTCCAGCAGTGGGCTGTCTCCCTGCGTCAGAGCATAGAGGAGAGAAGAGGTTGAGAGGACTGGTCTAGAAGAGCGGAGGATTGGGTAAGTAAAACTGTTGTACTCCATTCCCCTAGACATAAACATGCAGTTAAAGTGGTTGTAAAGGCAGAAGGTTTTTTTTATCTTAATGCAGTCTATGCATCAAGATAAAAAGCCTTCTGTGTGCAGCAGCCCCCCCTCCTTATACTTACCTGAGGTCCATCTCTGTCCAGTGATGTCCACAAGTGTCTCAGCCATCTGAGATTCTCTTCCCTAATTGGCTGAGACACAGCAGCAGCACCATTGGCTCCCGCTGTTAATCGGAGTCAGCTAGCCAATCAGGAGAGAGGGGTCCCCATGTCTGAATGGACACAGGGAGCTGTAACTCAGCTCGGGTACACCCATAGCAAACTGTTTGCTGTGGGGGCACTCGACGGGGGGGTGGGGCAAGAATCACAGAAGAGGGACCCCGGAAGAGGAGGATACGGGCTGCTCTGTGCAAATCCACTACAACGGAGCAGGTAAGTATAACATGTTTGTAGGGAAAAAAACGAGACTTTACAATCACTTTAACCTTTGCAGTGCAGGCACAGCCCCATTTTCCCAGAGTTCAGTTTTAGAGAGAAGCAGTCACCAAAAGGTATTTGTACTAATCTGAACTTTTCACTTTTGGATTGTTATAGTTTAGTCCTAACTGCCGGGGATTATTTGTCCTCTATTCTCTCCCTCTGTTTGCTAAAATGTCTCCCCCCCAGGATGGGGCTGACAGGCTACCCTATCTTCCTCCTTGGTGCGCTGGTAACAGAATGTCTTAAAATTGTCAAATGGCAAAGGTGCTGTCAAGAGTGCTTTAACCACTTCAATACCGGGCACTTTCCTTCCCTTTCTGCCCAGGCCAATTTTCAGCTTTCAGCGCTGTCACACTTTGAATGACCATTGCACGGTCATGCAACACTGTACCCATATTTTTATTAATTTTTTCACTCAAATCGAGCTTTCTTTTGTTGGTATTTAACCACCACTTTTTTTTTCCTTTTTCGTTTATTTACCAAAAAAAAAAATTGGGGGTAAAAAAAATATTTTTCTTAGTTATCGTTATAACATTTTTCAAATAAATCTTTCTTCATATATTTAGGCCAAAATGTATTCTGCTACATTTCTTTTGTGAAAATAACCCCAATCAGTGTATGTTATTTAGTGTGTAGGAAAGTTTTTTTACAGTCCACAAACTATGGCATATATTTGAAAATTGGGTCTGAAGTATTGATGGCTGATCTCATTTCCTGAGACCTGAAAACACCAGAATAGTACAAATAATCCCCAAAATGACCCCTTTTTGGAAAGTAAACAGTCTGGGGTATTTAGTAAGAGGCATGGCAGGTTTTTGGAGTTGTAATTTTTGTTATCACAATTTTTTGGAAATTTGAAAAATAAAGATAAAAAAAAGCTTTTTTAAATTTTTTTACTATCACCAGTGCAGTACAGCATCAATCCTATAACTGGTATGGTGGTGACGAGGAATACTGACTGGTGACGGTATGTAAAAAAAAAAAGTATTTTTTTCAGAATATTTATATATAAATATATTTTACATACTGTGACCAGAGCAATACTGTTGCTATAGTAACACTGTACCACTTTGGGGAGTTGATCAGTGTGTGTGTATATATATATATATATATCTCTTATAGCCGTGAATTTCACTGCTATAAGCAAACATTTTTACTGAATGTGTGTATTGTTGTGATTTATTGTGATTGGCCATAGCTAATCACTTGGTACAAATCGGTTATGATTGGTCTGTACTATGTGATCACTGTGACTAATCACAGCTAGCAACACAATTGTATACAATGAAAGGAAGCCATTCATGGTTTACAACTGTCATGTGATCTGCTGTGATTGGTCATAGTGATCACGTGTTACCGGCAGCAGGCGGGTGACAGATCGTGTCGGAGCGCAGCCCGTTCTCTGAGGACATCATATGACGTCCTCCCAGAACAATAAGTTTCCCGCCCAAACCTCATTTTACAATGACCCGGACGGGAAGCAGTTAAAGTGGTTGTTAACCTCAGACATGGAATATTAAAAAAAACATCTTTCTCTATAAGGTATACTTGTCCCAATCCAGAGCACAAAGTGTCATTTCTGTCTGCTGCTTTGTTCCTTGGCTATAAGTGTGAGTCACTTCTTCTGACAAGTTTTCCTGACACCAAAAGAAAAACGGTGACCGGAGAGGGACCTCCAGCTGATTGATAGCCTCAGCTCTGTTCCTGTGAGCTGTGTGAAGGGTGGAGGTGGAGCTCCAATCGGCTCTCCTCACTGAGCTCTGCAGAGTGTAACTTCAGCTCTCCGCCCCTTTTTTCTGAAGTCTCAGACAAGCTTTATAAATTCAGCGCTTTGAACAGATGTAGAAAAGAGAAGGCGCCCATTATTGGCTACCCTCTCTGCTGATTTAGAGAAATGGAAATACCTGGTAGTCTCCTGATTTGGCAGATGTAATGTCTTGAAAATGAACATCATGCCACGTCTGTTATACCTTTTAGAAGCTTTGCAGATCACACTGCCACAAGGGTTTTTTTGGAAAATCTGAACGGCCTCTAGTCGATATGTTTGGCAAGGTAAACCTTCCCGCCTCAAGCAGGCACTCTTACAAAGATCCAAGCTCAGAGGTGGTGTTGGCCTCCCTGACCCTGCCTTATACTGTACAGCGGTACATATGGCCACAGTGGTTGATTGGTGTAGACACGCCTCTCACAAACTTTGGGTGTCTTTGGAACAGGAATCGGTAGCTGCCTCGCTAGCCGGCCTTTCATAAACAGGAGTCCAACACTCTCGACTGGCACCTCCCCACTCCCTGTTTGAAGCCACCCTGATAGAGCTCTCTAGATACTACAGATTGGCAGCGACTTCTAGCTTCCCCTCACCACTGACTCCTATCGCCGGCCACCCGGACTTCGTTCCGGGTCTGAGAAATCAAGCCTTTAAACTCCAACATGATCTAATCGAAGCTTCTTTGATCCATCTGGATGGGTCCGTCCATCGGAACGGTTTGGCTCCTTTAACTGTTCAGCACTGGGCCAATGGAAATTGTTGCAGTTGACCTACTTCCTCCGCTCCCTTCCCGATCATTCCAGGTTTCAAAGAAAACCCACCTCATTTTGAAGACCTTTGTTTGGGAGAGGGGCCAATTTTGAAATCTGTTTCTTATATGCAGCCACATCTCAGCATGACCCACCATATTTGTTCAAATGGGAACGAGACCTAAATACTTCGTTCTCGGATAATCAGAAGAGCCGAATATTATTTCTTGCTCACAAATCTTTCCTTTTGTAGCCAATATCAAGAGACCTCTTACAAAATCTTAACGCGTTGGTATCGAACCCCTTCTGTGTTAGCGGCCTTCTTACCTGGACACAGCCCATTATGTGGGCGTTGTGACATCCAGACTGGCACATTATTTCACATTTTCTCTGACTGTCCAAAGATTCGCCCCTTCTGGAATTAGGTACTACAAATCGTACACAAACTCAGGGACCACTCTTTTCGACAACCCTGCTGCAGTGCTGCTTAATTTTACCCCTATGTCGAGTAAGATACCGTAACTCCCTTTAGAAGCATCTGCTGAATACCGCCAGGGCATGTATTCCCAGTATGTGGAAACAAACACCACCCCTTATATCACAGTGGTTTGCCAGGGTGAACAATGTCCAGCAGATAAAATGCCTCACTGCAGTCCCCAGGGACAAGAAGGAGGAACACAATATGTATTGGCTATATTGGGACATGTTTCATTACTCAGAAGAACATATCCTTAACTAACTGAGGGTATTCAGCCCTGAGAGCTCGGTTCACTGCTGTCAACCCCACAGAGATCCTCTTCCTCTCCTGTACTACACCCCCCTTTCTTCTTCTTTTTTTTTTTTTTCTTCTCCCCCCCCCGGCCCTCTCTCCATTGTCCTTACGTCTCTTCTCATCTTTTCCACCTCTCTTTTTAGGCACCTAGTGTGTCCAATTTTCTTTAAAAAAAATTTAAAAATACACCCAAAAATGCCATTTGGTATGCACTGACCATATGGTACAACGTGGCGTGTGTTTGTTTTTTTTGTTTTTTTTAGCTGAGCAGGTTACCCCCTTTTATGAAGGGTGTCTTCGCTTGCTTTTTCATTGCCAATACTGCGTGACTGTAAGTGATCTGATCCTCTCAGCATGTACATTCGAGTTATGATCCTGCAGTTACTTTGCTACTTATGGTTATACGAATTGACATGAGGTATATGGACTGGTTAATAATAATAATTAACCTATTTTATTTCTCGAACATCATGGGACACAGAGCCACAGTAATTACTGATGGGTTATATAGGTATCACTGGTGATTGGACACTGGCACACCCTATCAGGAAGTTCAACCCCCTATATAATCCCTCCCCCTTGCAGGGATACCTCAGTTTTTACGCCAGTGTCTTAGGTGATGGACGTGTAAAGATGTCCTGTGCTGAGCTCCAAAGGGAATATCCTAAGATCCTATACTGGGGCAAGCCAGGCGAACCGGATCCATTCAAAGTGTCTTTTCATGGCCGAATTGAATGGTACCCGAGCCTCGTGTCCGAAGAAACGAGGTTTTACCCGTAATGCTTCTCTTTTTAGAGAGCTGGACCCCGCAGATCAGAAAATGGCTTTAAACTTCCTAATTTCTGGCGAGGTGCTTTACGGTCCCAGAACTGTTGGATCCCCCTACTGATGGGGGCCCCAGTCTCTGACGGTTTTTTCAAACGGAGCCCACCGTGAGAGGTGAAGATTGGGTCTGTGTAAACAGCACCCTGCGGCTGGATAAGGTAAGAGGAGATTCCACAGAATTTTTGAGTTCTAGTGGTTTTTCTCCTTTAAGGTAAATGCATGCTATGCCTATTGTGACCACCGGGGGCTGCCAAGAGCACAAACCTAAGCATGCTGACTGACTGTCTCAGGTGTTCAAGTGCTGATTATGTCCCAGCATCTCAAAGCAGGCTGCAAGCAGGTAAGGTGGAAAGGGGGATTTCTCATGTTTGAATGTTCCCCCCCAGGCTAGAGAGGGGCCACAGGGGTCTAGAAAGTGGTTATACCACCCGGGCTCTGTGGCCTAATGGCCACCATCTCTGAAGATAGCCGTTCAGGCAGATCTTGTTACCTGTCTCCCTCCTCCCCCCCCCCCCCCCCCCCCATTCCCAGCCTTTTCTCCGGGGAGAGTCGGCAGTGCGGGAAGCGCTCGTTTTTTTCAAAACTCGAGGGGGGGGGGCGGTAGAGGAGGGGGCGGGATGTCAGCACAGAGTGCTTAGACTCCCACTCAGGCCAGCTGCAGGCTGTGGGACACAGGCATTCTCCTAGGCAGCATTTACTGAAGTAACACCAGACTGAGCATTGGGTAGCAAGGCTTTTAGCCAGACTACATCGCTCAGCGGGCAGTGTTCATTTGTATACCTCACACCTTGTTGCTTTGCACTATGGGTAGAAGAGGTTCAAGCACCCCAGGAACCAGAGACACTAGGGGATCTCGTTCAGGTTCTGAGGGCCCCCTGTTGGCAGCATCCTCCCCCCCTAAAAGACGGGCCAGGGACGGCTAGCCAGGGAGAGCCATCGGGGTCAGGGGCTACACCTGCTTCTGGCACTTCAGCCCCTGTATATATTACACAAGAGGTTTTTTTCCTCAACCATTAATGGTCTAAAGGAAAGATTAATGGCCGTGATTACGTCTTCACTCAGTGGAAGAAAACGCACTAGGCTTTCCTCTGTTCCCCAAGACCCTCAGACAGAGGAGCTCTGGGATAAAGGAGATGAATCCCTTCCAGAGGATCGGGATGGGATGGATGATTCCTCTTCGGAGGATTCAGGTGGAGAGGGACCCTCTGCGACTTCCCAAGAGGAGAAAGTCTTAGTGCAGATCCTCACTGGATTGGTCCGCTCCACATTTAAGTTGCCCATACCTGAAACTGCTAAAGAATCCTCTTCTGCTTTGGGGTCACTGAAACCTTTCCAAGCAGCACATGCTTTTCCTGTTCATACTTTACTTGAAAAGCTTGTTTATTCTGAGTGGGATCACCCAGACAAACGTTTTTTTCCGCCGAGAAAGTTTTCAACACTTTATCCGATGGAAGAAAAGTTTATTAAAATGTGGGGAATACCGGCTATTGATGCCGCCATTTCCTCCGTAAATAATAGCCTGACTTGTCCTGTAGACAATGCTCAGATGCTCAGGGATCCTGTAGATAAAAGGATGGAATCCCTATTGAAGGATGTTTTCTCCTTAGCAGGATCAGTGGCCCAACCTGCAGTAGCAGCGATTGGAGTCTGTCAATACTTAAGAGACCATGTTAAGCAGGTCATCAAAGTATTACCTGAACAGCAGGCCCAGGGGTTTGCTAACCTTCCAGCGGCCTTATGCTTTATGGTTGACGCCATTAGAGATTCGTGCAAACCTCCCGTCTTTCACTGGGGTTGGTGCATATACGTAGAATCCTATGGTTGAAAAATTGGTCAGCCGAAGCACCATGTAAGAAGCTACTGGCTGGGTTTCCATTTCGTGGTGCAAGGTTGTTTGGAGAGGACTTGGATAACTATATCGAGAATCTCTTGTGGGAAAAGCACTCTCTTACCTGTCAAGAAGAGTAAGCGTCCCTCTTTCAAACTGACTCTTTCCCCAGCGCCGGGGGGCTTCAGCCTCCAGGCAGTCTCGACGGCCGCCTCCATTGGGGTCCAGAGACAAGAGTCAACCCCAGGGACAAAAGAAGTCCTGGGGAGCCTACTAGGCAAAACACTAAGACCTCTGCATGAGGGGGCGCCCCCGCTCACTCGAGTGGGGGGAAGACTGCGACAGTTCTCAGAGCTCTGGCACGAGGACTTCCAGGATAGATGGGTAATCTCCACGGTAACCTTAGGGTACAAGCTGGAGTTTCAGGAATTCCCTTCTCCTCGGTTCCTCAGATCAAATGTTCCCAGAGATCCAGAGAAGAAGCAGTCGCTCCTTCTAGCGTTAGAGCGACTTTTGTCGCAGGAGGCCATTATGATAGTTCCCGCAAAGGACCAGGGATTGGGCTTCTATTCCAACCTTTTTACGGTCCAAAAGCCAAATGGGGCTGTCAGGCACATTTTGGACTTAAGGGATCTGAACCGATTCCTAAGGATTCAATCCTTCCGCATGGAATCAATTCGAACAGTAGTTCCCACCCTGAAGGGAGGAGAATTTCTGGCATCAATAGACATCAGAGATGCATATCTGCATGTGCCCATTTTTCCTGCTCATCAGAAGTTTCTGCGCTTCGAGGTAGGAGGGCGCCATTTCCAGTTTGTGGCTCTGCCTTTCGGGATAGCCACTGCACCTCGAGTGTTCACAAAGATCTTGGCTCCTCCTCTGGCCAGATTAAGGGCTCAGGGTATAGCTGTCATAGCATACCTAGACGACCTGCTCTTGATAGACCGGTCGGTAGCCTCTTTGAATGGAAACTTGAGGACCACGGTCAGGTATCTAGAACACCTAGGTTGGATCCTCAACTTAGAAAAGTCTTTCCTAAAACCAGTAAGAAGACTGGAGTATTTAGGTCTGATTATAGATACAAGCCAGGAGAAAATATTTCTACCTCAGGCAAAGATCACTGCTTTGAGAGAGCTGATTCTGACAGTAAGGACCAAGAAGGGTCCCTCAGTCCGCCTTTGTATGAGGCTACTAGGGAAGATGGTGTCTTCATTCGAAGCAGTTCCCTATGCTCAGTTTCACTCAAGAATGCTGCAACACAGTATTCTGTCGACCTGGAACAAGAAGGTTCAGGCATTAGACTTTCCGATGCACCTGTCGCATGCGGTGCGTCAGAGCCTCAATTGGTGGCTCATACCCGAAAACCTGCAGAAGGGGAAATCCTTTCTACCGGTTACCTGGACGGTGGTAACAACAGATGCCAGTCTGTCAGGTTGGGGAGCAGTTCTGGAACAGGCTGCGGTCCAAGGGATATGGTCCAAGACAGAGAGGACCTTACCCATCAACATTCTGGAGATCCGGGCGATACAACTAGCTCTAAAAGCCCGGACTATCAGGCTACAGGGTTGTCCGGTCAGGATCCAGTACGACAATGCCACAGCAGTGGCTTATGTCAATCATCAGGGAGGCACCCGGAGCCGAGCTGCTCAAAAGGAGGTGAACCAGATCTTAGTCTGGGCAGAGATGCATGTGCCATGCATATCGGCAGTTTTCATCCCGGGAATAGAGAATTGGCAGGCGGACTATCTAAGTCGCCAGCAGTTACTTCCAGGGGAATGGTCTCTGCATCCCGACGTCTTTTGGGCCATATGCCAAAGATGGGGGGTTCCAGATGTAGATCTCTTTGCATCCCGATTCAACAAAAAGATAGACAGATTTGTGGCAAGGACAAAAGATCCTCTTGCATGTGGGACGGATGCGTTGGTGATTCCGTGGCATCGGTTCTCACTGATTTACGCATTCCCGCCTATTCTGCTACTACCACGACTCCTCCGCAGGATCAGGCAGGAAAGGAAGTCGGTACTTCTGGTGGCCCCCGCTTGGCCCAGAAGGACTTGGTATGCAGAAATAGTAAGGATGACGGTGGGTTCCTCGTGGACCCTACCGGTACGCCCAGACCTGTTATCTCAAGGTCCAGTGTTCCATCCTGCCTTACAAACGCTAAATTTGACGGTTTGGCTATTGAGACCCACGTTCTGAAGAGTCGTGGGCTCTCAGGTCCTGTCATATCTACCTTGATTAATGCAAGGAAGCCAGCTTCCAGGATGATTTATCATAGAGTCTGGAAAGCTTATATAACCTGGTGTGAATCCAGAGGTTGGCATCCCAGGAAATACGTCATAGGTAGAATTCTTGATTTTCTACAGATGGGATTAGAGATGAAACTGGCCTTGAGTACCATCAAGGGCCAGGTCTCTGCTTTATCAGTATTATTTCAGCGGCCACTTGCTTCGCATTCTTTGGTCCGAAACTTTATGCAGGGGGTGATGCGTCTTAATCCTCCGGTTAAAGCGCCCCTAAACCCCTGGGACTTGAATTTGGTACTGGCTGTGTTAAAGAAACAGCCTTTTGAACCAATAAGTCAGATTCCTTTGGTCTTGTTGACAGGGAAATTAATTTTTCTGGTGGCCATCTCTTCTGCTAGAAGAGTATCAGAATTAGCAGCTCTTTCCTGTAAGGAGCCTTATTTGATTATACACAAGGATAGAGTGGTACTACGTCCTCATCCTAGTTTTTTTACCGAAGGTGGTTTCTGATTTTTCATTTAAACCAAGATATTGTTCTACCTTCCTTTTTTCCAGATCCCTGTTCTCCGGAAGAGAGATCTCTACATTCGTTGGATGTAGTAAGAGCAGTTAAGGCCTATCTAGGGGCAACTACTCAGATCCGCAAGACGGATGTTTTGTTTGTGCTGCCAGAGGGTCCCAATAGAGGACAGGCAGCATCAAAGGCTACCATTTCTAAATGGATTCGACAGTTGATCATTCAAGCTTACGGTTTGAAACAGAAGATTCCTCCATTTCAGATCAAGGCACATTCCACAAGGGCTATTGGTGCTTCTTGGGCAGTGCATCACCGGGCCTCCTATGGCTCAAATCTGCAAGGCCGCAACCTGGTCTTCAGTTCATACATTCACCAGATTCTATCAGGTGGATGTGAGAAGGCATGAGGATATCGCCTTTGGGCGTAGTGTGCTGCAGGCAGCGGTACAGGGTCCTCAGGTCTGATAGCACCCTACTTGGTCGTGGTTCCCCCCCCTCAGGTAGCATTGCTCTGGAACATCCCATCAGTAATTACTGTGGCTCTGTGTCCCGTGATGTTTGAGAAAGAAAATAGGATTTTTTAAAACAGCTTACCTGTAAAATCCTTTTCTTTCGAAGGACATCACGGGACACAGAGGTCCCGCCCCTCTTCTAAAACACTATATTGCTTGGCTACAAAACTGAGGTATCCCTGCAAGGGGGAGGGATTATATAGGGGGTTGAACTTCCTGATAGGGTGTGCCAGTGTCCAATCACCAGTGATACCTATATAACCCATCAGTAATTACTGTGGCTCTGTGTCCCGTGATGTCCTTCGAAAGAAAAGGATTTTACAGGTAAGCTGTTTTAAAAAATCCTATTTTATTTTCATTTCTGTCATATCACTGCTAATATTCCTTATCGGAACTGTGCTGACATGTCGTCATAATGTGTTATGTTGCATACCTTTTTAAATAAAGAATAAAAAAAAAAAAGAGAAGACTACAGATAGACAGACAGGTACAACTTGTGTAGAAGGATTTGTTTAATCTCTGTATCACCCAAGGCCAGCCCCTTCACTGGCCCAGTTCACAACCCTCCTTTAGCAACCCAAATGAGAATTTTTGTCTTTAGCACTGGCTTCGGACAGGAGAGAGGACAGCTGTTATGGGGTCCTACAGCTCCAAACTGAGCCACGTACACTGCTCTAGGAATAAAAAAAAATGCAACTTATCAGTAACTGCCCGAATGGTACCCCTTTTCATAGTGTCTTCACCCTTCATATGTGTGACATTTAAAAATTACCATTACAATACCTTTTATTTCTATAAACACACAAATCCTCATTCTGACAGGAGTAGAGACAGATCTGCTGTTTGCAGTAATTGCAAACAGCGATATGTCTCCTCCCCCAGTCAGTCTCATCCCCCCCCCCCCCCACAGTTAGAAATACTAACGAGGGAACACATTTAACCCCTTGATCACCCCCTAGTGTTAACCTCTCCCCTGCCAGTGACCTTTACACAGTAATCATTTGGTAGTGCCTTAAAAGTCCAACCCTTAGGGGTTTCCTCCTTTTTACACAGTAATCAGTGCATTTTTATAGCACTGATCGCTGTATCAATGGTCCCAAAAAAGTGTCCGATCCGTCCACCGCAATGTCGCAGTCCAGCTAAAAATCCCAGATCACCGCCATTGCTGGTTAAAAGAAAAAAATAATAAATGCCATAAATCTATCCACTATTTTGTAGATGCAAATAACGTTTGCGCAAACCAATCAATATACGCTTATTGGATTTTTTTTTTTACCAAAAATATGTAGAAGAATATATATTGGCCTAAACTGATGAAGAAATTTTGTTTTTTAAAATGGTGTTTTTATTTTTTTGGCTATTTATTATATTAAAAATATTTTATTAACTTTTATTTTTTTTTATAGCGCAAAAAATAACCGCAGAGGTGAGCAAATACCACCAAAAGAAAGCTCTTTTTGTGGGGAAAAAAAGGACATCAAATTTTGTTAAGGTACAGCCTCGCATGACCGCGCAATTGTCAGTTAAAGCGACCCAGTGCCATATCGCAAAAAATGGCCTGGTCATTAAGGGGGCAAATCCTTCCTGGCTGAAGTGGTTAAAGGATATGTAAAGGTTCGTTTAAAAAAACAAAAAAAAAAGTCATACTTTCCTCCTCTGTGTGGTTTTTGCACAGAGTGGCCCGATCCTCCTCTTCTGTGGTCCCTCAGCGGTGCTCCTGGCTCCTCCTCTTTTCGAGTGTGCTGTTAGAGAGCCGCTCTCCCTCGGGACACTCGTGCGGGCGTGCTCCTGTGTCCTGCTGCGTCTATTGGCACAGACAGCAGGGCTCGGCCCCACCCCCGGCTCCCACGTTATCGGATTTGTTTGACAGCAGTGGGAGCCAATGGCTCCGCTGCTAGCAATCTATTCAATCAGGACCAGAGACACCGGCTGGAGCTGGTGTGCTTGTCCCCGTCGCTGGAAAGACTGGGTTCAGGTAAGTAAAAGGGGGGAGGCTCTGGGGGGGCAGCTGCATCACAGGAGGTTTTTCAACTTAATGCATAGAATGCTTTAAGGTGAAAAACCCTGAGGGTTTACAACCCCTTTAAATAAAATAGTGAATTCATACGGTGAATACTATTGTTACATAAATTGTCTACATATACGTCTGAGGATACAATATTTTAGATGATCCTTATCCTTTAGTAACGGGGCATATAGATAGTCTTAATTTAAAGCGGGGGTCCACCTATCTATCGTTTTTTTTTTTTTTGGAGTTCATTCACAAACTTTTCTTCTCATGATTATCTACTCACATGTTCTGTGTAATAAGTCCGCCTGTGTCCGATTTCGTTGTAAAGAATAACTTATAAAATTCACTGAAGGTGGTTTCCATCTTCATTGTGGGCATTTGAAGCCCACAAGCATGTATTTCCTGGATGCGGTGAATGCTGTGCTCCCAGCATTCACCGAGTTGTTGTGATGACGCTGTTGCACAATGCATGCTGGGAAGCCTGAGACTAGCTCCCAGGGGGCTGTGGGAGGTCTGGGAGAGGCTAGAAACACGCCTACTCCCATGGGAGGAAAATCAGGAAGTGCTAAGAAGATTAGAAAAATAAAGGTAATTACGGCAATTTAAATTTTTTTACACAGCATGTCAGCATCTAGGCAAGGAAGAGAATGCATAGAGATAATGTTCAAAATTTGGGTGGAACCCTGCTTTAAGAGGCTGTACTGTCTTAACCAGTATAACTGTTTGCTGACTGCCTTATAGCAGTTTTACTGATACAGGGTGACAGCTGTGTGCTGGACAACGTGTGTGTATGTATGTATGTATATATGTGTGTGTGTGTGTATGTGTGCGTGTATATATTATATATACACACAGGATATCGCCTAGCACCCTGGCATGCTGGGATGGGTGGATGGTTTTGACATTGCTCTTGACAGATAAGTCAGGGGAAGCGACGTGGGGGAGGAAATATTATAAGCTCGGTTTTGGACAAGTTGAGTTTGAGGAAGTGGTGTGACATCCATACAGATATGTCTGTTAGTAAGTTAGTGATACGTGAGGAGACTGATGGAGTTGTGGGGTGGAGAGATAGATATATAGATGGAGATAGATTATATATATATATATATATATAATCTATCTAGAGATAGAGAGAGATATATATATATAGATAGAGGAAAAAACGTGGATTGATGCAAAAAAAACTCCTTTACTTGAAAGTTATAATCATACAGACATTGAACGTGCAGACGTGCAAGCCACTGTACAGTATCGAGCGTGTGTCGCTCTTCATCAGGCTTCTCTGGCTGTGTGTGAAAAACCTACCCTCATTAGCTTCTCATATCCACATCCAGGGAACCGCCACACACGTGTGTTACATCAAACAAATAACTTACTAATTACCCACATTTAGGTGATTAACCCGTATTCCATAAACATGTCTGGTAAAGACCTAACATTTCTATATACAACGAATATTTACATAAAAATATTTATTTACACCTACTGATCTCTTATCATGTATCATCTTCTACTAACTTTGGTCAAAGAAAGTATACCCTCTCTCATTCCTATGTTGCTCTTATCCATATCTTATTTAAACAAACATTGCCATATATTGATATAATGTCTCAGATTTCGTAATAAGTTCCAGCTGATAAAGATGTAAGCTTATTGTCCCAACAGGGGTTCATTCCACTGAATCTGAAAGGAACATAATGTACATAAGTCACAAAAGGCTACCCTGTATCCAAATCCTATACAAACTGATATAAATCATAATCCTTATTCATCCCATTAGGATGTAAAGACTGTAGTCTGTTGATCCACCAAACCTCACGTTTTTTCAATTTAAGAATCCTGTCACCTCCTCTTTTATCACAAGGAATTTCTTCCAGTACCATGAAACGTAAATCAGTATCCCATCTCAGAAAAGTGACGCGACACAGGGAGACTTGACTGTGGATGTCGAATAGTGCTGCGATGCTGTGCAATACGATCCTTTATTTTCTGGGTAGTCTCACCCACGTAAAGGAGATTTCATGGGCACATGAGAATATAATTACATATGAAGACTGACATGTATAGAAGCCATTCACTATTATCCTATTCCTAGTAATAGGATGAATAAAGCGATTCCCGAGGACCCACAAATTTGCATTTTAAATTGAATATTGGGCGAAAAGCTGTTAATCATTTCATCAAAAGTGGTGGCAGTATATAGATGACATTTTTGCTATATGGCGGGGCAACATTGAATCACTTAGAACTTTTGATGAAATGATTAACAGCTTTTCGCCCAATATTCAATTTAGAATACAAATTGGTGGGTCCTCGGTTCCTTTTTTGGATGTACGAGCTTATATCAAACAGGGACGGATTGAAACCGATATATATACTAAACCCACAGATAGGAACCAATTATTAGGTTTGATAGTTATCATCCCCCTCATGTATTTAGTTCCATCATTAGAAGTCAACTTTTTAGAGTAATGCGGATTGTGAGTAATACTACAATAAGAGACAGCAGATTGGATGAAATGTGTTGCAAGTTTAAAGAACGAGGCTATCCAGAGGATTTGATCAGACAGGAACTAAAAAAGATCCTAAAGCCAATTAGCACGTGTAATTATAAAAAATATCGACCTGATAAACCTAGGATTCCATTTGTTTTTCAATTCAATAGTTACAGTGACAAAATCTTTAATGTATTGAGGAAACATTGGCCAATTTTGAGACAATCATATCCACAGATAGAAGAGTTCCAGCTAAACCCTATGAAAGCTTATCGACGCAATAAAACTTTGCGCGACTCTTTGGTACGATCTGAATTCAGACCCGATACCCAGGAAGAGTAAAAAAAATCTTTTCTTGGTAAGGAAGGGGTGCTATCCGTGTTTGAATTGTATCCAATGTAACCTAATGCTGAAAGGGAATCACTTTATTCATCCTATTACTAGGAATAGGATAATAGTGAATGGCTTCTATACATGTCAGTCTTCATATGTAATTATATTCTCATGTGCCCATGCAATCTCCTTTACGTGGGTGAGACTACCCAGAAAATAAAGGATCGTATTGCACAGCATCGCAGCACTATCCGACATCCACAGTCAAGTCTCCCTGTGTCGCGTCACTTTTCTGAGATGGGACACAGGGATACTGATTTACGTTTCATGGTACTGGAAGAAATTCCTTGTGATAAAAGAGGAGGTGACAGGATTCTTAAATTGAAAAAACGTGAGGTTTGGTGGATCAACAGACTACAGTCTTTACATCCTAATGGGATGAATAAGGATTATGATTTATATCAGTTTGTATAGGATTTGGATACAGGGTAGCCTTTTGTGACTTATGTACATTATGTTCCTTTCAGATTCAGTGGAATGAACCCCCGTTGGGACAATAAGCTTACATCTTTATCAGCTGGAACTTATTACGAAATCTGAGACCTTATATCAATATATGGCAATGTTTGTTTAAATAAGATATGGATAAGAGCAACATAGGAATGAGAGAGGGTATACTTTCTTTGACCAAAGTTAGTAGAAGATGATACATAAGAGATCAGTAGGTGTAAATAAATATTTTTATGTAAATATTCGTTGTATATAGAAATGTTAGGTCTTTACCAGACATGTTTATGGAATACGGGTTAATCACCTAAATGTGGGTAATTAGTAAGTTAATTGTTTGATGTAACACACGTGTGTGGCGGTTCCCTGGATGTGGATATGAGAAGCTAATGAGGGTAGGTTTTTCACACACAGCCAGAGAAGCCTGATGAAGAGCGACACACGCTCGATACTGTACAGTGGCTTGCACGTCTGCACGTTCAATGTCTGTATGATTATAACTTTCAAGTAAAGGAGTTTTTTTGCATCAAGCATCCATCCACGTTTTTTCTTCATAATTTATGGTGGTAATTTGGGAGTCCACCCTGATGGTGCTGTGATCGAATTAAGGATCAAAGAAAAGAATGTGTGTATGTATATAATATATATATTATATATATATATATATATCTATATAGATATATCTATATCATCTCTATATCTATATATCTCTATCTATATCTCTATATATAGATATATATCTATATCTATATCTCTCTCTCTATATATATATATATATATATATATATATATATATATATATATATATATATAGATAGATAGATAGATAGATAGATAGATAGATAGATAGATAGATAGATAGATAGATAGATAGATAGATAGATAGATAGATAGATAGATATAGATATATAGATATATCTATATATATATCGTAGACTTGGTGTTTGCCGGCACCCGCCGATTGTATAGTACACAGGCAGAATGGCGATCTGTCTATGTAAACAAGGCAGATTGCCGTTCTGTCAATAGGGAAGGCACGAATCTTGTGTTCCTGCAAAGCAGGGACACAGATCTATGCCTTCTCTTGGTAAAAGCACCTCCCCCACAGTACACAGGCACTGGCTAAGGACACGGTGAACCCTTTGATCGTGCCTGATGTTAACCCCTTCCCAGCTAGTCTTAGTACAGTGACAGTGCATATTTTTAGCACTGATCCCTAAAAAGTGTCAAAAGTGTTAGTGTCCAAATTGTCCGCCGCAATATTGCTGTCCCACTTTTTTGGTCCCTGAGTGCCGCCGTTACTAGTAAAAAATAAATAAAAATATCCCATAGCTTGTAGATGCTATAACTTTTGTGTAAACCAATCAATATACGCTTATTGGGATTTTTACCAAAAATATTTAGCAGAATCCATATTGGCCTAAATTAATCAAGACATTTGGGGGGGGGGGGGGGGGGTCTTTTTTTTATTTTTTATTTTTTTTATTGGATTTGTTTAATAGCAGAAACTACTGCTACCATCACCAAAAGAAAGCTATTTGTGGGGGGAAAAAAGGACATACGTTTTATTTGGGTAGAGCATCGCATGGCCGTGCAATTACCATTAAAGTAACACAGTGCCGTGTTGTAAAAAAATGGCCTGGTCAGGAAGGAGTAAATCTACTGGAGGTCAAGTGAATAATGTGGAGATTCAGGTTATTTCAGATGCTTGTTGACTAGGTTGTCTCAATCCATATATTGGCAAAGGAGCATCACCGATGCTTCTCTTCCTGAAAATTCGACACGCTGACACCCTGACCTCAATACTTTAATCACTGACCCAGGATAACATGCAGCAAGTGACGTTGGCTTTAATACATTCTGAATTGCTAATCCAAGAATGCAGACCTGAGGTTAAATTTACGTGCTATATTCTTTACTGGGTCAATAACTTGAAGTCAGAGGGGGTGAGCGTTCTAACCGGGCAACTAGAATATTTTGGAGGATGTCAACATTGGCAATATTATATGTTCAATTTCCTCCTTGGATTAAAAATAATTAATTTTGACATGAAATTAGGTGACAATGATTACCACAAATGATTGATGAAGCTTTGGGCATTGAATTGTCACTTTCCAGTTCCTATGATCGCATTGTTTCATGTATGCATTTCTTTTCTGACCAGGAGAAAAACCATTTGAATGTCCAAACTGTCATGAGCACTTTGCCAGGAACAGTACTCTTAAATGTCACTTATCGGCTTGTCAGTACGGAGTTGGTGCTAAGAAGGGAAGGAAGAAGCTGTATGAATGTCAGGTGAGTTTTCACTGTAATAGAAACTAAAAAAGGGTTCAGGTTTTCCAGTGTTCCTTTTAAAGAGGGCCTGTCTTCTTTTAGAAAATGTTCTATTGGGGCATCTCTCTTATGCAGCAAGGAATAAGTGTAAGTGATGAGAATCAAGGGAAGAAGTAGAGAGGTGGAGCAGATTATATTTTGCCTTCCCTGGTCCTGCAACTTATACAGTTTTCCAAGGAACAGTTGAGGATGTTGATAGGGTTGTTAATTTGCATTTTTTGTGGTGTTTATGTAACTGCAATTTCAATATTTAAAAAAAAAAAGCCGGTTACCTCCTGTATTCAGGATTGTGTACAACGTGGTTTTAATTTTTAGTCCAAAATTATTTTTATTTACAGAAGTTAAAGTTGCAGTGTTTTAAATGTGAACAGGACACCGTTGTAATCTGAGCGTATACCTCCACGTAACCTTTTTATGATTTTGTCTGTTTCCAAGGCTCGGTTCACACTTGTGCGACTTTTATGCGACTTTACCCCCTCTGCCACTCAAGTTGCAAGAACATCGCAATGTTCTCATCCAAAGTCGCATAAGTTGCACTAGTGTGAACGGAGCCTGAAGCTGGATACACACTTTATTTTATTTTTTTGACAATTTTCTTTAGATTTTTTTTTTTTTTTCTGTTGTAGATTTACTAAATCTAAAACCATATAATATGAGGTCAAACCTAAACACTTTCAATTTGTATGCGATCAGGCAGGCCCTTGCACTACATAGTCAAAGGTAAATTTAAAGGTAATTGAACAACAAAAGTTGTAGAGTGTGTGTCCAGCTTGAAGTGCCATTTACAGGCAAATTAGCCGATCTCTTGTACTGAACATTTGGAATTGTGTGCTGTCCCCGTACACAGCCTGCTTCAGAATCTCTTGTGTCTCTGCCCACCGCTCACATTGCTACATAATGAGGAGGCACAGGAAGGAAAGTTATAGATTCATGGGTGCAACTTTTTTCACTTTCAGTAAATTTTTATTTAAAAAAAATTGTGGTATAAAACAAAGCTTAAAAACTTTTTGAAGTAGCCAAGAATCATGGATGCAACTTTTTTTAAATTACAAGTACACATGTGAGACGTATACAGTTGTTACAACCAGTAATGATCACCACTTTACATTGTTACAAGAAGTAAGGATCACCTTTTTTTTATTGCAGAAGAATAGAATTGAATGAAGGCAATCTTGAGTGAAAGTGTTATTGTGTAAGGATGGCAGTCTCATACTGTATATCTTCCATTATATATGGTATAGTCTGTCTATTTTGTTACGTGGTATAGGGAAATTTATGTATTTTTTTTGGTTTTCTTCTGATAAGTGGTTACACATGGGTCCCAGTTTTTAATAACTCCACACATGCATGACTGTTGGGTGCAGAGAATTAACTGGTTTATATGTGAACTGATTTTCCCCTTGTGTTGGGGATTGACAATCTGTTTCCTTTCTCCCCATGTTTGAAGTGGAGGTGCAGCATTATGCATCATCTGTTTCCCGGCTGAAAGAGAATGGTTGGTTGGATCTTGATGGAAGGGAGTAAATCTTCACACTATGAGAAAAATGTAGGGTGATTGAAAGTCTAGACTCTAGCTGAACTTCAACAGCCAGTGCAAGCCAAAGACCAACACAATGGTGCTGTTCACAAATGACATGTGGAGGAAACTGACAGTATCAGGGAGAGGGATTTTTTTTGTTTTTTTTGTTAACCACTTCAGCCCGGGAAGGGTTTACCCCCTTAATGACCAGGCCATTTTTTGAGATGCGGCACTGCATTACTTTTAACTGACGATTGCGCAGTACCTAAATAAAATTGATGTGTCCCCCTCCCCCCAAATAGAGCTTTCTTTTGGTAGTATTTGATCACCTCTGCAGTTTTTATTTTTTGTGCTATAAACAAAAAAAATCCCAATAAGCCTATATTGATTGGTTTGCGTAAAAAAAAAAAAAAGTCCCATAAAGCATTGCAAGGCTGACAGGTACAAGCATGACTACCACAGGCAGAGGCATGATGGGACTTGTAGTTTCGCAACAGCTGGAGGGCCGCCGGTTTGAGATCCCTGGTCTACAAACTATGGGATAGATTAATGGTCTTTTAATTTTTTTTATTATTATTATTTTTTTACTGGCAATGGTATTCTTTTTCAGGAGTGCGAATTTGCAGCGGACAAATCTGATACTAAGTGACACTTTTTGGGGAACAAAAAGGTTGGGTACTCTGATGGGCTGGTGACGGGTACTCTGATGTGATGGGTACTCGGATACTCTGATGGGCTGGTGACAGGTACTCGGGTATTGGGTACTTCGATGGACTGTGACAGGTATTTTGATGAGTGGTGACAGGTCCTCTATTAGTGGGGGTGGTGGTAGGCAGGCAATCAGTGTGATTGGTGTACACCGTAAGGGGTAACGAGATATTGCCGCAATCTTTCTCACACACGATCGGTGGGTGAGGAGGAGAACCCAGTAACATCTCGTTACCGCGGTTTGATGACATTCTGTGACCGGCTGTGATTGGACACAGCCAGTCATGTAGTAAAGAGCCAATTTCATTGGCTCTTTACTGCGATCGGGGTTGGGCTGTGTCAGGGTGACAAGCCTCGTCCACATGTGCCGTGCATGTGGACAGTACATGTGACCGGCTGTAATTGGGCAGAGCTGGTCACGTGGTAAAGAGACATTTTATTGGCTCTTTACACGGATCTAGGATGGGTTGTGTCTGAGGGACACGCCTCATCCCCGATCGTCGTGCTGGGGGCCCGCAGGAGCGGTGAGAAGCAGAGGACGTCATATGACACCCGCCCAGGATGGGAGATCCCATCTGCGGATGTCATTTGACTATGGCCCGGTATTGAAGTGGTTAAAACCAATGAATAGTTTCACACTGAGGCGGTGTGCATTTGTTGCGGTGAAAAAAAATCCTACTTGCAGCATCTTTGGAGCATGTTTGGGGAGCTAAAAAATTGGACCAAAAACGCTCCTCACCATTGAAATGAATAGGAACTGTCTCAAAAACACCCCCACTAAGCATTTTTGGTGCAGTTTTTGAGTCGCATGTCCTTTAAAAAAAAGCACCAAAAGCGCTCCATTAACGCATAGGCATTTTACTGGTAGTTTTGAAGCGAACTCGTGTTAAAGTGCCCTTATGCCGCGTACACATGAGCGGACTTTCTGTCAGAGTAGACTCTGACGGTCTTTCCAATGGAGTTCCGCTGAAAGGGACTTGCCTACACTTGATCACACCAAAGTCCGATCGTTTAGAACGTGATGATATACGACGGGACTAGAAAAAGGAAGTTCAATAGCCAGTAGGCAATATCTACCCTTGCATCGTTTTTGGTCCGTCGGACTAGCATGCAGACGAACAGTTTTCTTGATAGGGATTGAGTCTGTCGGAAAGATTTGAAACATGTTCTATTTCTAGGTCTGTCTGAATTTTCGGGGAAAAAAAGGTCCGATGAAGCCCACAAATGATTGGAATGTCCGACGGAATTATTCCATCGGACCTTTTCTGCCGGGAGGTCCGGTGGTGTGTACGCTGCATTAGGCTCGATTCACACAGGGGCAAAACGACTTCAGCGCGACTTTGCAAGGTGACTTCAGCGCGACTTTGCAAGGCGACTTTAACGCGACTTCAGCGCAACTTTAAGCAGCTTACAACGCGACTTAAAGTCGCCTCCAGGACAGGCGACTTTGGCTGTGGCCAATCACAGAATAATCAGCTCTCTGGGAGGGAGGGGTTTGCCTGGGTAAACTAATTTCTTTTCCTGTAAAGTCGCTTCAATATAGATGGAGATCCGACTTGGAGGCGACTTCCATTGAATTCTATGGGTCGGTTCACACTAGGACGACTTGGGATCCGACTTGTAAGCCCTCAAGTCGCCCCAAGAAGAGATTTGCATTACAGTGAATGAGAGCGTCTTAATTTACACTACTGAAGTCGCTCCGACTTCAGAAAAGTTTCCTGTACTACTTCAATCCGACTTCTAGGCGACCTGTACCCATAGAATTCAATGGAAGTCGCCTCCAAGTCGGATCTCCATCTATATTGAAGCGACTTTACAGGAAAAGAAATTAGTTTACCCAGGAAAACCCCTCCCTCCCAGAGAGCTGATTATTCTGTGATTGGCCAAAGTCGCCTGTCCTGGAGGCGACTTGAAGTTGCGTTGTAAGGTGCTTAAAGTCACGTTGAAGTCGCCTTGCAAAGTCGCGCTGAAGTCGTGTTGCCCCTGTGTGAATCAAGCCTATGGGTACAGGTCGCCTAGAAGTCGGATTGAAGTAGTACAGGAACCTTTTCTGAAGTCGGAGCGACTTCAGTAGTGTAAATTAAGACGCTCTCATTCACTGTAATGCAAATCTCTTCTTGGGGCGACTTGAGGGCTTACAAGTCGGATCCCAAGTCGTCCTAGTGTGAACCGACCCTTAGAGTGTGTGTGTTTATTTATATTTTTAAGCTTTTATTTGAAGAATCAGCACGACTTTACAAAATACATATCGCAACATAGGATACAAAAGGCGAGACACTGCGTGACACCTATTTTTAGCATGAATATGACGAGTGCAAACACAAGTTAGGTGGCCATACGGATCCTCCCTTTTTATTGGGTGTGGGGGGATGGTAAATATCAAACCCCAAGTCGATAGGAGAAGAGGACGAAAGTAGGGGGGGGGGGGGGTTAAATAGGTGGAAGAGGGTACTAAAAGGGAGGTTAGCTAGTCCCTCCCACCCCCCTGCTCTATATTGCCATACTGTGGTGTCTGTGAGTATCTGCCTATTGCTGTTGAGAAGGAAGAGGTGTTTGGTCTTTTATAGAAAAAGTATGAAGTCCAGATTTTACAATACTTCTCTTCCTTTGTTCCTTTTAATGTCATAGTTAGATTCTCCATTTGCTGAATTTCGAGTGACACTGCGAATTGTCAGATGGGTTAGGGCTCATCCACGGTGCAGGAATGCAAGCTTTTGCTGCATTGAGGAGATGCTTTAGTGAATGTTGGTATCGCTTTTTAGAAAGTGGGTGTCTTGTTTTTCACTGTCACTTTCACTTGTGTGGAGGTGGACAGAGGCAAGGCTTTGCTTCCTCATGTCAGAGCATCCAGCAAGGAAAACAGTGGTCAGAACAGCCAAATCTCACTCCAAATCTCCTGAGACTAGTAGTCAGATGCAGCATTGCTTGCAGATACACAACTCCCTGAAGCTTTAGGCAAAGCTGTACCTAGACACCCTCCCACACTAGGCAGTGCACTGTTCTTTTCCAGAAGGAATTTAAAGAGGAGCTTCACCCTTTTATACTTATTCCTCGGATCACAATGCCCATCCGCAGTACAGTGCTAACTGGATCTTCGCAATTTGTTAAATTATTTATAAAGACCTTTTCTAATGTAATTTGGCGGGCATTTCTGGTCCCGGCTGCCTAGGTGATTATGTCATTGGGCAATTCCCTTGGACTCCTGAAATAGATGACTCCCATATCCCAGGAGTCTTCAGGAAGGCTAATAGTGTAAACTCATAGTAATTCGCCGCCGTTGCTATATCAAAATGTGCGCTGGGCACTGTCACTAGGTTGTGTATACATTTGCCAGCACACCTTGGATTTTTAAGTTGTCCGAACAGATTTTTAGAAGTAGGATCACATCACAAACAGGAGAGCGCAATGTTTCAGAGTCACGCAGGACCCCTTCGTCGGGCATGTGATGCGGGGGGGCACCGTCAGTAGTGCGCATGCAGGAGATCGGGCGGTGCGGTGCATGCTGAGTAAACCAGCTGCACTACATCCCGAGACTCACTGGTGCCAGCTTCATATGGCTGCCGCCAGCATGTTATTAGGGGCAACTAACCCAGACATATGGCACGTAAGCAATTTAATTACAATATCCAAATAACATTTTAAAAAGTTTGTTTTTTTTGTTAAGGATCACTGAGATGTTTTTATTGCATTTTGGAGTAGAAGACTGTAGCTCCTCTTTAAGGAAGAAAAATATGTAAATCTGTCAGGGTTTTGCTTGGGCACAATCATAATCTCTAAGACCCCTTTCACACTGGGGCGGTAGGGGGCGTCGGCGGTAAAACAGCGCTATTTTTAGCTCTGTTTTACCGCGGTATTCGGCCGCTAGCGGTGCAGTTTTAACCCCCCGCTGGCGGCCGAAAAAGGGTTATAACCCCTCGTATAGCGCGGCTATAGCCGCGGTATTACCGCGGTATAGCCGCGCTGTCCCATTGATTTCAATGGGCAGGAGCGGGGAAGGAGCGGTGAATACACCGCTCCTTCCCCGCTCCAAAGATGCGGCTAGCAGGAGATTTTTTCTTCTCCTGCCAGCGCACCGCTTCAGTGTGAAAGCCCTCGGGCTTTCACACTGAACAAACAGCGGAGGCTGTTTAGGGTCGGTTTGCAGGCGCTATTTTTAGCGCAATAACGCCTGCAAACCGCCCCAGTGTGAAAGGGGTCTTAATAAGCACAATAATATAACAAATCTTCCCCTTTTTTATGTACAAGTTATGTGGTCATTTTCACTCTGCAAAGCGCATTCAGTGAAATTCATAATTAACAGAAATGTGTTTGTTTTCAGGTTTGCAACAGCGTCTTCAATTGCTGGGACCAGTTCAAAGACCACCTGGTTCTTCACACAGGAGACAAGCCCAATCACTGTACACTGTGTGATTTGTGGTTTATGCAAGGCAGTGAGCTGAGGAAACACCTTCGTGAAATACATAACATCTCAGAAAGAATAGTGACCGAGGTCATGCTTCCTTCTGACTCGGCAGAAATGGACACTGTGCCTTCAATGACCTTTGTGGAGCAGGTGGAACAAGTCCATGTGGTGCCAGTAGATCAAGTTATCCAAGTGCAAGTGGATCCTCCTCAGCTGACGGTAGGTCAGTTGCACCAAGATCTTCTGGAAGTAAATCAAGTGAAAGGCGCCCACATACTAGACCTACAGACACAGGTACATATGGGTCACATAGAGGTGGAACATCTTCAGATAGACCCTGGTACAGAGGTTCATGTTGAGGAAGTTCATGTAAACCAGATACACATGGAGGAAGTTGAGGCTGAACTTTTGGATGAAACCAATATTCATCACATTGAACATACTATTGAAGAACATGCCTGCCACACAGAGGAAGCAGAACTTCACCAAATTGTCCACACAGGAGCTGAAAACTTACAAATCAGGCAGATGGAGATAACACATTTGGAAGCTGCTGCTGAGTAGAACATTGCACTGAGAAAACGGAGGGACAGACATGTGTTGATTAGGGTTGGCTTTGTTTCTTGATAACTTGTATTTTGAGTTAGAGAAGTGATATATTTGGCAGACAGCCATTGGATATTCCCTAATTTTTTATAAGCTGTGGACTTTCTGTGGAAAGTATGTGAGCACCAAGAATTAAATTGCCTTGAGAGGAAATTCTTTGGATTGAATAAACCAACCAGATTCTACCTGTCACTTTTACCATCCATGCCCCCTGACAGCATTCGCTCCCAATTCAAACCTACTTCTCAATTAGGAAAGGATATTGTGTTCCAACATCTGTGCCATAACCCAGATTATTACCTTTTTTGTCCTCTCCCAAGGTGCAGATTGAGGTAATATCTGTCCATTTTGGGACAGTTTTGTCAATGGTTAAGACCAGAATATCTAAGAGCTTCCACGCCTATACAGATACTTTATTTATGGCAGGAGCAAAGTTCTCACCCAGCATTTTCTGTGGTAAATCTTTGTTTGATGTTGAAGTGCACATGTGCTCAGACTATGAACAATAAAGTATTTTATATATACCCGGTCTCTCTGCAGAGGCCTAATATACTCCCCTGTTGACTCAGACCTGTAGCTGCGCAATCAGAAAAGCTTATGCTCCCTGCTGATTGGAAAGTTCTAGCTCTGACTCAGTAAGGATGTGTCCAACCTCTGCAGACAGACAACCGCTTTACAAGAAGAGTAAAGTTGGCTACACATTTGACTTTTTTTTTTTTTTTCAACTTACCAAAACCATACAATATGAGGTCAAACTTAAACATTTTCAAATTGTATGCAATCAGGCAGGCCTTTGCACTATATTTAACAAGAATAAGCCCTCATGCACACAGGCTGTTAAAAAAACGTTATGAAAACGCCAGTATCTTTGCAGTGATTTTTTTTTAAACTTTTTTGAGCGTTTTTGCAATAGCGTTTTTCCGCGTTAGCGTTTTTGAGCGTTTTTTTTTTTTTTTTCTTTCAATTTTTTTTTTTTTTTTTTTTTCAATGGATCAAAAACGCTAAAAAACGTTGGTGAATGACGTTTTTGAGCGTTTTTCAGCGTTAGAGCGTTTTTACAGCTGAAAAACGTCTTTCAGAACCCACTGGTCCTGGGTTTTTTTTACAGCTTAAAAACGCCTATGCCACTTGCAGCTCAAAAACGCCTAGGTGGGCATGAAGCCATAGACTAACATAGACAGGCCTTTTTAAGCTGCAAAAAAAGCTCAAAAAAGCAGCTGTAAAAATGTCCGTGTGCATGAGGACTAATAGTGAAGTGCTACCTCACCCAACTGCTCCTTGTTAAATTCAACTCGGTGAACAAATCTTTGTGTAAAAAAAAAAAAAAAAAAAAAAAAAAAAAAAGCAATATGCAGTAACCCATAAAAATCACAATCGCAAAAAAAAGTCCATATGTATATAACAGTTGATATAGATGATAAACTCAAAGCAGTCATTCATCAATTCCCACACTGAAATTGCTTTCTTCTTAGTGCAAGTGTCTTTGTATCCAATAGTGACAGTCCAAATATTAGTGACTATGCACACCAGTGTCCTCCACCAGTATCTCTGCGATCACCTCGCAAGAAGACCCACCATAGGGTCTAATGGCACCTTCCCCTTAGGGATAATAATCCAGCAATCTGCCATCCCTCTATCTCCAATATGGACTCCCAATCACTTCGATAGCGTTCCTCGTAAGTAGGTGTCATAAGGGTAGGAAAGAACTCAACATCGTGTTTTACCGTTTACGGTTTTATTAAAAAGATGGTTTTAAACAACCCACATTTGCAGATGCACTTTTCCTGGTGCACACAGGTGAATCGCTTATATGGTTAGGGTAGGTAATCCCTTGATCACTAAAAACAGCCGCAGATCTTTGGCGCTGTGCCCCCAGCGGCTCGTTTTCTGTTTCCTGACTGTGCGATGACGTCACAGGCTCTGCCTCGACGCATTTCGTCACTACCCCCATGACTATATCGAGGTATGAGTCTCAGTCTAGTGTCATCGCATTGGTTATTTATAGTCAGTACAGCCAATGAGAAATGATTCCCATGGGCTATTTTATTATAGCCTGTCATGGTGGCCATTTTGTTGTGGTCACTTTATAGGTAATACAGCCTATGAGAAATTCATCTTGTCGGCCATTTTTATTGTAGCCCGTCACAGGGGCCATCTTACTATAATCCATCACTGAATGTGAGATAATCTGAAATGTTGATATAAAACTACTTGAACAAATGGCAATGATTAAAATTTACTGGTCATCCTGCTGGATCATGACCAATAAACAATGGCTATTTTAAATTAAAATTCCCACTTGTATCTGAGGGTGAACACCGTTCGTGGTAATAAATGTAAAAACCATTGCGGGCACAGTCCCGCATAATCCACTCATAGAGACTTCTACTAAAAAGAGCACTTTCATTGTGGAATTGATGAACTACCACTTCAAGTTCATCATCTATATCAACTGTTCTTTATATATGTACTTATTTTTTGCACAGCAATTGTGATTTTTATGGGTTACTGTATATTGCTTTTTACGCTGATTTATTTGTTCACCAAGTTGAACCCAACAGGGAGCAGTTTGGTGCGGTAGCGCTTCACTATTATTTTTGTTATATCTATTTTCATATGGGAACACATTCTGTGTTGAGCAGCACCTCTTTTACCTTCACACGTGTTTTAATATATTACACATAGTAGCGCAGAAGTATTTTTATTTTTACTTTGCACTATAATAAATTGTATAATGTGTAGCCAGCTTAAGGCTGGCCATACATTATACAATTTTCCTTCCTAGATTTACCAAAACCATATGAGGTCAAACCTAAACACTTTCAATTCATAGTTGAAGGTAAATCTAAAGGAAATTGAATAGGAAAATTGTTTTAATGTATGGCCAGCTTAAAGTAGAATTAAAACTTTTTTTTTTTTTTCTTTTTGGCTAGAGTAATGGAGGGTTATAACCCCTGTCAGTTTATTTTTTTTTCCCCACCTGCGTCCCATCTGCGATATTTTCCTTCACTTCCTGTCCCAAAAGCCAAAACAGGAAGTGAGATAAAATTCCTGCAAGGTAAGGGAATTCCTTGGGACCCCCAGGTCACCAGAACTAGTGTCCCCATTAGAAGATTACCTCTCGATTACTTTTCTGGGGAAGGCCCAAAAATTCCTCCTTTTACTTTTACTTTACATTTCAATAGTAATGGTAAACAGGACAAATAGAGAGGGTGAATCTCCCTAATGGGTGCACAGACAGCAATAAAAACCTAATAGGTCTTCTAATCCATCTCCACTCTATCCTAAACCAGTAAAAAAAAAAGTTTTGGCTCTTTAGTTCTACTTTAAGGGTCCCACTCTGCAGCATTCTTTCAGGGGTCAGGCCTTGCTACTACTGCTGTGGCCACTTCAGAAAGACAGCAAACTGTACGACATTTTGCTTTGATGCACCTGGAATGTATGTAGCTGATTTAAGCTGAAGGTTCAGTTGGGCTTTATTACAAGTCCTTAGTGGCCTCTGTGGCTGCAGGTACTATGGAGTAATTCATCCTCAGATCACAACTGTCTGGCTTCAGTTTTTTCATTTTTTCCTGCTTAGAAACGCCTTGTTTGAGGGCTTTGTTTACATTAGAGTGTCAGGTGGCAAAATCTCTGCTGCCAGAGAAAATAAGAGTCAAGGCGCAGTCATTTTAATGCCTTTTATTATGAACATTGGCCTGCAACTCCGGAGGTTAGTGAGGGCTTGTTTTTAAAGCTTTTACTGCTTGAAAAAATATTTAAATACTTTTAAAGCGTTGTTAAACCCAAAACCAAAAATATAAATCTATTTCAGCTTACCAATCCTTACAAGTGGTGGCTGCATTCGTCGTCCTCCTTTTTGGCTTTTTTTTTCTTCCCCATGAATATCTCTTTATAAGACTCTTTGGACAGGACCTCCTTGTATTCCCTGCTCTCTGTCCAGCTAGTAGGTGGGAATAATTCTCTGCGGTGCTGTCATGTGACATTCATGGAAAATGGATTACCAAGAAATGTCATGTTTAAGCTTGTAGTGCAGGTTAGAAGATGATTGGTTGCTATGGACAGCAGAAGCAGCTTTCCTCAAACGTTGTACTTAATAGCCGACGTCTCCTGAATTCCTTCTTTATTGCAGATTGACTACCATATGTAAAAACTTGTATAGAATACCATTTAAGCTGCAGAGAGGTGCTATTGGGTGAAGCAGACAATGCAGCTGGGTTCAAAGTAGCATAACAATTCAAATAATACTGTTAAGCTGACTATCTGCATGGCCTCTTAATTTATTTTTTTGAGGCATGAACAGTAAAAATAGCTTTTCAGTTCTCATTGTGCCATCTAAGGATTCCAGGACCTGCATGTTAGGAATATCAATGGTTTGCATGCGTTATAACGACCCCCCCCCCCGCCCATTTTTTTTTTTTTTCCGGATATCCAACCATAATATTAATATAATGTCTCCTACCAAAAGGACCAAAAGCACAGCCTAATCGATGCTCAGTGTCTTATTCCACCACTCACCATTTTGTTTGCATTTTCATTACTTAAAGGGGTTGTAAACCCTTGTGTGTGTGTGTGTGTGTGGTGTGGTTTTTTTTTAAGTCATACTTGCCTCCACTGTGCAGTCCATTCTGCACAGAGTGGCCCCGGTCCTCCTCTTCTGGGGTCCCTCAGCGGCGCTGGTGGCTCCTCCCCGCTTTAAGTGTCCACGTTGGAGAAGCGCTTTCCTAAGGTGGACACCCCATGCGGGCTCGCTTCCGAGTCCCGCATCTGTGTCCTTTCACACAGAATGCAGGACTCTGCACCGCGTCATTGGATTTGATTGACAGCAGTGGGAGCCAATGGCTGCGCTGCTATCTATCCAATCAGGACACGAGACACTAGGTAGAGCTGGTGTGCTCGTTTCCGGCCGGACAAAGATCAGGGTCAGGTAAGTAAAACAGGGGCTCAGGGGGGCTGCAGCACCACAGAAGGTCTTTCACCTTAATGCATAGAATGCATTAAGGTGAAAACCCATGAGGTTTTACAACCCCTTTTTAAGTTATTATTTTCACCTGCTGATCCTTTAAATAACACAATTCCTTTCCCATTGGGTCCTTTCACACGGGGTGGACTCCGCCTGTGATCCACTTTCTCAGCAGGGGATCTGTCCACTGATCCCAGCTGAGCAGGTGGATGGCTGGTCCATGTCTGCTCTGCTTATGCAGAACAGATATGGACACAGCCAGCTTTCCTCTATGAGCAGTCTGATGTAAAAGAACCACTTGCCCGTTTACGCCCAACTGCCATCCAAACTGCTAAAAAAAACACCGATCGGCCATGCGGATCTAACGCCATCTAACTTTTTTTTTTTTTTTTGAGTCTGCTGCCTCAGTGGCTAAAGGGGGTACGGATTGGGGGCCATAAAACCGCAATTAAACTGCAGGGTTTTACCATCCCCAACTTTGTGTGAATGAGTCCTAAGGGTGCTGTTGCTGAATGCAAAAAAGGGCTCATTAGCAGGCACTGCTGCTTCTCTTAAAAAGTGATCCAAATGCGTTTAACAGGTGGTGAGGAGGCGATATGTTGCTTCCTCCCCACCTGATTTAAACCCATGATTGCTGTACAATGCATGCAATTGCAACACGTTCATACAGCAATTAAAGGTTTAAATTAGGTGTGAGGAGGCAACACTGTGCCCGGTGATCTTTGACTTCTCCCATATTGTTCAGGTAGATCTCCACCTCTTTAAGGTTGCCTATCCCTGGTCTAATCCTTCTCTATCCAAAAAAGTTTTACATACACTTTAAAGGATAAGTTCACCTTTTACAAAATAAAAATAAATGCACATTTATTTTGCATGTAAACAAATATGCATTTATTTTGTAATGGACCTGTAAAGCATTGCACCCAGGATCATCAGATGGTGGGTGTAATGCCACAGACCTGCAGTCTGTGTATCTGTTTGGCTGTACCTCCTATGCGAGCTAGCAGTTACACTGTGACAGGAAGACTTCATGAACTACCATAGTGTTCAACAGCAGCCGACAGCCGCAAAGACTGCTGGACCTTGTAGTTTTCCTATTCACAGAACACTGTGAATGGATGATGTGGCCAGGCAGGCTGCGTTTTTGGCAGATTGTGACAGCTAGCGGAGGGGAGAAGGTCCCCTGTTAGCTGTCAGAACATGGGAGCGCGGGTCGTTGCATCTGTATCATGTTACACCCTGAATATGGGTGTAACCTGTTACAAAAGGTGAACTTATCTTTTAAAGAGAACATTACATTCCTGGTAAGATCAACAGGTTCTGTACTTTGATGAAAATGTTCCTGGGTTGAAAAAAGAAAGCTAATGGCAGCCACTACTTCTAAGGACTGGTAATCTTATTTTTGGGTTTATATACCCTGTAACAGGGGAATGTCTCCAAACTGGAGCAACTATGTATGGCAACCAATAAGCTTTTATGATACATGCTTAAAGTGGTTGTAAATCCTTAGTTATACACAATGAGTTGAAACAAATCCTCCAAAGTAAGTTGTATCTTTTTTATTTGCAGTCTTCTCTTTATCCATTTAAAGTCCAGCTTGCCTAAGTGCTCAGAAAATAAGGGGGTGGAGAGCTGAAGTCACACTCTGCAGAGCTCAGTAAGGAGAGCTCAGAGAGCTGATTGGAGGGAATGAACACACCCCCCTTACACACAGCACACAGGAACAGAGCTGAGGCTGTCAATCAGGTCCCTCCCCTATCACCATTTTTCTTTTGTTGTCAGGAAAAATTGTCAGAGGTGACTCTTGCTGATAAGAGGAAGGAAGCAGCAAACATAAATTACACTTACTGCTCAGGATAGAGAGAAGTTGACCCTATAGTGCAGGGGTAGGCAACCTCAGACATCCAGCTGTGGGTGAAACTACCAATCCCATCATGCCTTTGCTTCGTAATTCTCGGGGTCTTACAATGTCTCATGGGACTTGTAGTTTCAAAACAGCTGGAGGGCCGAGGTTGCCTACTCCTGCTATAGCAAGATGTGCTTTGTTCATATTTTATGTCTGAGATTTACAACCATTTAAACTTTTAGAAGCTGATAGGATCTAGAGAAACTGTGCCTAGTATCCAGACTGCTCCAGTTGTAATAAATTCCCTCCCAGAGTGTCTGTTAAGAATGGTCTTAGGTGGTCCTGTTTAGCTCCACAGTAACATGAGTTCCCCCTTATGGTATAGAAGTAGCTTTATGGTTGTGGGTCTGCAATGACTGTCTGAAAATGTTTGTCTGTAAGGCAGCTTAAACGATAAGTTCACCTTTAGGAGGATGTTACACAAGTGTTTAGGGTGTAAGACATAACCTGCTCCTACCGTGTTTCCCCGAAAATAAGCCCGGGTCTTATATTTATTTTGGCAACCAAAAGCACACTAGGGCTTATTTTCGGGGGATGTCTTATTTATTTACGGTATGTACCGGTACAATGATCTTAAAGTGGTTGTCGCCCTAAAAATAAAAAAAAATCCTTTTAAAGCATGATCGAATGCTTGTGCTGTGTCATTTATCCATGTCCTGTATCCCCCTCCCCTCCCCGTCAGATCAGGAGTCAGTGTTTTGACATAAACATCTTAAAATACTTATAGAATTATGTAATCCATTTTGTAGGAATTGTGCGGTCATGGGGTACAGCATGTCTCTCTTTGTAATTGTTTTCAGGGAAATACCTTTTGTTACAGCTCCCCTGGGTGACACATGATCTGCCTGAGCTCTTCTCCGCTCCGTGCACTGAAGAGGGAGAGGCCGCAGACGTCAGCCGGGAGGAGAGCAAAAGAGGGAAGCGCCGATATCCCTGCTGCAGACGTCAGCCAGGAGGAGAAAAACCTCAGGCGAGTCTGTAAATAAAGTGTTTGCACAATGCAGTTACAAAGGGAGATGCACACACCTTATAGCGGTGTAATCATTCTGCAAGATGGATTACTTTTTTTTTTTTTATGAACTTTACTAGGGCCTATTTTCGGGGTAGGGCTTATATTGCAGCCCTTGCCGAAAATCCTGCTAGGTCCTATTGGGGTAGGTCTTATTTTCGGGGAAGCACGGTATTCACATGGCTCCCACTGTCAAAACCCCCCTTCCTTTTGACAGCTGGCAGGGGTTTCTCCTTCCCACATCTGCTGTCACATTTTAAAATCGGCATGGCTGTGTGGGGCTCTGCACACACGGCTGCGTAATTCTCAGCAGTCTGTCCCTTCCACTACTGAGGCTGTCAGCTTGTACTTTTCAATGAACTGCAAGAGCGCTGATGAGCACCTTCATAGTTCACTCAAAGCCCTACAGCTTTCAAACTGACAACCCATATGGAGGTACAGGCAGAAAGCTTGTAGGTCTTGTCTACAGGTGCCTGGCATTGTACCCACATGGCTGTGATCGCGGCTGGAATTCTCTGCATTCTCCTGTGAAAAACAAATGTTTCCCTGCAAAAATATGTGCATTTATTTTATTTTTTTCACAAAGGTGGACTTGGCCTTTAATAGCCAAGGAAAGCAAACGTCAGTTATCTTTAAAGCTGAGCTCCAGGCAATTTTTTCTTTTCCCCCATGCAGTTAGTTTTTTTTTTTGTTTTTTTTTTTTACCTTCATACGTTTTATGCATGAAGGTAAAAAATGTTCTCTGTGCAGCTCCCAAGCCTCCCCCCCCAATACTTGAGCCCCATAAGGGATCAAGCGATGTGCACAAGAGCTCTCTGGGGACTCTCGCTCCTGAACCGTGCCCTAGTTCTGACGTGGCTGGTGGAAGTAAACACACTCCCCAAGGACAATGCCTTAGAACAGTGGATGCCAACATGTTATGTCACAGCTCTATGGAATTCAGGATCATTGTCAGCCCTCCACATTTACACATCCCACATGAACCCGAGCTTTGCAGTCAAGTGACGGCATATTACAATTGGCATTTATTAGAAAATATATACGGGGCAATGGGAAGACCATATTTAAAAGTTAGTTTATAGTTTAGCCTTTCCTTATGCTTTTTCTTAATGCATCTTTTTGACCATGTTTCATGTTGCACCCATATTCAGGGTGTAACATGAAGCATGGTCAGAGTCTGCATCTGCCCACACAGTTGCGTCATTCATTCAATTCAAAAGCATTTGTGAATGATAAAACTGTGACTGAGGGACTCAGAGTTCTTAATGGAACCCAAGTTTGTCATCACCACACCCGTAGTCCATTGACACTTTCTGCTGCCCTGTAAACAAAAGTCCATACCTTGGTACATACCATTGGCTGCAGAAATATTCTCCAGGAGCCTGTGCATTGCACCTGCCATCCACTGACCATGGGTGCAATGTTTCCCAGGCCCCTATTTAAAATAAATATATATTTTTTTTTTTAAAGAACATGTGTGTATTTATTATTTTTATAAGGTGGACTTGTTAACCTTCTGCTGAAATGTGAGGATGAATTGCTCCAGGCTTTCTGTAGCTACAAACGCTAGTGAGGGCTCGTTTTGAAGTTCATAAAGTACTTGTCACAAAATTAGGCAATGCAAATTCTGCATATGAAGAAAAAATACTTGTGCGGTTACCTTAAGTGCAAGCTGCTTCAATAAATGATCAATAGATTCAGTGATATGGCCATCTGACATTATAGGCAATTGTCTACTCTTTCTGTAAATTATGCTTATTACTCTGACTCCTTGAAGTGATTCTAAAGGTTGTCATTTAAAAAAAAAACAACAAACATGTTCTACTTACCTGCTCTGTGTAATGGTTTTGCACAGAGCAGTCCGCCCCGATCCTCTTCCTTTTGGGTCCCCCGCTGGTGGTCCTGGCTCCCGCCAGCTTGCCCCAAACTGCAAGCCTTTTGCTATGTGGGCATTTGAGCAGGCTCGTTTCAGAGTCACCCTCCGGTTACACAGAGTAAGGCTTAGCCCCGACCCCGCTCTCTCCTCCATTGGCTCACTGTTTGTGATTGAAAGCAGCAGGAGCCAATTGCTCCTGCTGTTGTGTGAGCTGAGCCAGTGAGGAGGTAGAGACCCAGGAGGGCCGCTGCTCTCATGGACATTGCTCGATTGGGGGGGGGTGCTGCCGCCAGAAGGTAGTGCCCCGTCATCTGTATTAATGGAAGGAATGGTGCCCCGTCATTGGTGTCAATGAGAGGAATTGGGCCCCAGCATTGGTATTAATGGGAGGAATAGTGCCCCATCATTGGTACTAATGGGAGGAATAGCGTGCCATCATTTGTCAATGGGAGGAATGGTGCACAATCATTGGTGTGAATGGGAGGAATAGTGCGCCTTCATTGGTGTCAATGGGAGGAAGAGTGCGCCTTCATTGGTGTCAATGGGAGGAATAGTGCGCCTTCATTGGTGTCAATGGGAGGAATAGTGCGCCTTCATTGGTGTCAATGGGAGGAATAGTGCGCCTTCATTGGTGTCAATGGGAGGAATAGTGCGCCTTCATTGGCGTCAATGGGAGGAATAGTGCGCCTTCATTGGCGTCAATTGGAGGAATAGTGCGCCTTCATTGGTGTGAATAGGAGGAATAGTGCGCCTTCATTGGTGTCAATGGGAGGAATAGTGCGCCTTCATTGGCGTCAATTGGAGGAATAGTGCGTCTTCATTGGTGTGAATAGGAGGAATAGTGTGCCTTCATTGGTGCCAATGGGAGGAATAGTGCGTCTTCATTGGTGTCAGCAACAATGAGAGAAATAATGCCCCAGGGGCCTGATAAAAGCAAGCAAAAGGCCACAGTTTGGAGACAACTGCTCTTGACTATTATTAATATTATACATTTATATAGCGCCAACAGTTTGCGCAGTGCTTTACAATATAAGATAGTGGGTGTTATGAGTCTAAAAGTAATTTTTTACTGGAAAAAAAAAATTCCCCTTTTTCATCTAATTCTTAGATTGCATTGCCTAGTTTTATGACGGGTTTACTTTAAAATCCGATGCGTCTTAGCAACACCAGCCTGTATGAGATTGTCTGTCTGTTACACTGCAGTTAAGATGCTTCTGAGATTCTGACATTCAGTGCAGTTTAAGGGAAACGTAATTGTCACCTCCGTCAGTCATCATTCCTTCTTGCTCACAATGGTGCGACTGTTCACATGCATGTATTCTTCTTATACTGAGGTAAAGAAGCCGTACCACATACAAATTACACAGGTCATACCTTAGTTTTTAATATGTGTAAATGAATGTGCTTATTTATATACTTTTTGCATTTTTACATAGCAGTTTTGCCGATCGTTTTCTGAATGCTGTTTTAAAAAAAAAAAAAAAATCGCTGGACATTATCGAGCTGTTGTGTACAGTGCACACTAGCCAGTTCGATATAAAGTTTTTTTTTTTTTTTTTCTTTCTTTTTTTTTGTTTGAAAAAGTATTATTTATATTTAACAGGGACAACAGTCTTGCGATAATGGGGGGGAACAAATTGCTCTTGAGACTGATGTACCTTGCCACTAGGTGGCAGTAAACCATTTCATATTCCATCATTTCTAAGATCAATTTGTATTTTTGGTTATTGCTCTTTATATGTGTAGCTGAAAGATCTGCTTTCAGGAGTGCTTGGGACTTTGCTTTTCTGGATGAGAGGATTTCATTAATGTTCAGCGATGAACAAGCGATTAAACAATGAATTGCATCTAAAAGATTGTTAACCTATTTGCTGCCTTGTTTTGCCTTCTTGCAGGGGGGAGGGGGGGGGGGGGGTTCTAGGAATACTGGAAACCATTTTGTTGGGGACCTGTCTCTGTTAACAAGGGGGTGTCCTGATCTCCGCAGCCATCAGGGATTTCTTGGGCCACATACATTTCAGTTGCTGAAACACCAGCTGGTTAAAGTAAACCTTTTAGCCAAATAAAAATTCAGTTCAAAGCTGAAGCTTGGGTATGAATTTTATTTTATGGTTACATGTTTAATTGTACAAACATGAAACTTATTCTCCCTGGAGATAGGAAGAAAACTATTGAGTCTCAGGTAGTTTAAGAAGACACGCAGCCATTCAGTAAAGTTGGAGGAAAAGCGATTTTAAAGGATAAGTTCACCATTTTGCAAAAAATAATATCTTTGTGCAGGTAACAAAAAATTGCATTTTATATATATTTTTTAAATAACTTGGAGCCTGTAAAGCAGGGGTCTTGAATTAAAATTTTTGGGGCTCCGGTCAGCAAAATTTCCTTCCGGCAGAGCTCTGAATCTTGTTAGTATTATAACACCTCACAGTCCCCCCTTACATCATTGTCTTCAGCATACCTTTCACATCATAGTCCTCTTTACATCACAGTCCCCTCTTTATTTAAAGTTCCCCTTCACATCACTGCCCTCCTTATATTGCAGTGCCCTTTACACCTCATAGCACCTCTTAGGGGGAGAGGCTGCAGCTGCTAGAACAGCAGGGTGTAACATGTTCCAAAAGGTGGACTTGTCCTTTTAACCTTAAATGGCAAAAGGGGTCCTTTACAATTAGAGCGGTTAGAATATGGAACACCGTTCCACAGTGTGTGGTGTCAGCATGGAGTGTCAATAATAAAAAAAATTAAAAAATTGTTTAAATGGGCATCTTGGTGAACACAATCTACAGGGATATGGGAAATGGTAATTGCGCACACACCCTGAAATGGATGGACCAGTGTCTTTATTCAACCTTACCAACTATGTAAGTATGCATATTTCATACCTGACCGAGCCCTGTGAAAGCTTGGACCTCAAGCTACTGATGAGGCCAAAGCTGGACCAATGTAACTGCAAAAAAAAAAAAATCATACCTAAACTTCGGTATTGAATAAGATAAAATAAACACCACTCCATGTCAGTCCACACTGATCTGCCACTCACAAATAACTAGGTGTTGGGTCAGCTTGAGACTGCAGTGTAAAAAAATAGGAACTCCAGACAGCCGCACTCTAGTGGCCATCTTTATTGTACAATAAGTCCTTAGAAAACACAGTAGTCACAGTGAAAGTAGGGGAGGGGGAAAGCTGTAACACATTTAATGCTGAACTAGTGCTTAATCATAACTTAAGATGGAATTCCTGCCTAACCATATCTATTTGTAAAAAATGTCCTGCTGCCTATCCTGCCTACCTCATGTAAAATAGCCTGCTGCAGTCTGGTCAAGTGATCCCATAGCTCTGGTTCCCCTGTGTCAGTGAGTGGGCAGCTGCAGGGAAGAGGGAGCGCAGACCATGGTTGGACTTTGGGAGCCAATGGGTGACGTCATCGCTACCAGAATTCCCAGCTGTTCTGGGTCCCAGGAGAGCAAAAGTAGGACCACTTCTGTGACCACAAGAGAAGTATGACCAAAAAAAGCTTTGGCTATACTTTTTTAATGGTGGGCAGCAGAGGCTATGAAATTCGTCAGTTGAGTGATAGCAGCCGTATTTGCAATTTACGTGGCGAGAAGTTGGACCCCTTTGTGGGCCAAGAGGCTCCACAAGGATTGATTTTTTGAGGGCTTATGGGTATTTGTCTCTTTAAAGCAGAAGTAAACCCATCGATTTGATAGTTTCAAAAACCAGTTAACATGCTCCCTGACACATGGGAGCTGAAGCAGAGCAATAATAATTATTTGTTTCACAGGAGCCTGCAGCTCTATGCCCATATCTCTGTATTGGGCTGTCTGTTTCAGGGCTGTAGAAAGTGTCAGTGGACTACAAGTGCATGTTGCTTAGCACGGTCACAGTCCATTCATCACTACAAACTGCCTGCTGCAGTGGAAGACGGAACTTGTAGTTTATGCATTGACAGCTCTCCGTGAATGAATGATGCAGTTGTGCGGGTGAAGCCCCACCGATTTTAAATGTGACTGCAGGGGAGAGGCCGCTCTGCCTGATGTCACAGGGGAAGGGGTGAGGGGAACATGTTCTTAAAGGTGAACCTATCCTTTAAGAATTTCTGAAGGAGTTGTAAAGTCAGAAGGTTTTTTTAAAAAGCCTTTGGGGTGCAGCAGCACCCCCTAATACTTACCTGAGCCCCATCTCTGTCCAGCGATGTCTACAAGTGTCTCGGCCATCCAAGACTCTCCCTCCTGATTGCCTGGGACACAGCAACAGCGTTATTTGGCTCCCGGTGCTGTCAATCCAAGTCCGTCAACCAATCAGGAGCGAGAGGGGGTAGGACCAGGCCGTAGCTCCGTTTTCTGAATGTGACTGCTCGGGTGCCCCCATAGAAAGCCACTTCCTGTGGGGGCACTTGACAGGAGGGAGGGGCCAGGAGAGCCAAAGAGGGACCCGAGAAGAGGAGAATCTGGGCTGCTCTGTGCAAATCCACTACACACAGGAGGGTAGGTATAACGTTCTTTTTATTGAAAAAAAAAAATGGGTCTTTACAATCCCTTTTTAATGGTTAGGCAGGAATTCCACTTTAATTATAAGAGGATGATCTGAAGACAGATTCAGGTACTTAAACTAGTTGCATATTTATAAAATAACGCTTTATAAATGAAATATGTGACTGAATTTAATGGCACTTTTAAAACCGTTCTTTGATGTGGACCTGGCCTAAAAGGGTCTAAGGTGTCAATTATGCAAAAGTACAGCTAAAAACAGCTTCAAATACCTGCATCAAAGGTGCATTTTTGGGTGCAAAAAAACCCCACATATTTACCTCTAAGATCGAGAACTGCAGGATCACATGACCGCTGGTCGCTCAGTTCCCAGTCTATTTGAAGTGGAGGGGTGCTCCTCCAGCACTCACTATAGTGCCAGGCTGGAGTGGAGGTGGGTAGCTGGCTCTCAGGCACATGCTGGGTGGAGCCTGACAAAATGATCGGGATCTTTCCAGAGCCTGGAGCGGCTCCGCCACATCGGCTGACTGGCCTGCTGATTCTGGGTCACAGGAGAGCAAAAGTAAGACCACTTCAGTGACCACAAGAGAAGTATGACCAAAAAAGCTTTGGCTATACTTTTTTAATGGTGGGTAGCAGAGGCTATGAAATTCGTCAGCTGAATGATAGCGGCCGTACTTGAAATTTTACGTGGTGAGAAGTTGGACCCCTTTGTGGGCCAAGAGGCACCACAAGGTTTGATTTTTGAGGACTTATGGGTATTTGTCTCTTAAAGCAGAAGTAAACCCATCGATTTGATAGTTTCAAAAAACAGTTCACATTCCCGGCATGCCGTAAATGCTAGCTGTCACATTGTGCTCTCAACCATACTGTCAAACCATCCAATGGCTGGTGTCATAACGGATCACATGTGCAGCATCACGGCAGTTGAAGATTAAACAGAGGCCAAGATGGCAGCTTCCTTGGCTGAAAATGATAGGAGGGTTTACTTCCACTTTAACTCCTGTTACTTTAGGCCAGTGCCGATTCTTGACAAGTTTCTTTTTAAAATGAATGAAGTATGGAGACTACCAATGCTGACATCCCTCTGATACTGCTAGTTGTCTGACTCTTTTTGTTTTTTTAATGATACTTTCTAGGGCCCTAACCTGTACCATTCAGGCACAGCGTTCAGAGTTCTGACTTCACTCAAACCTTCCAGAGCTTTTCCAAGTCAATATTCAAACGGTACCAAGCCCAAAAGTGCCATCTATTGTCTCCTCAAAAACGATTTCAAGCTTTATGTAAAGCAACTTTATTTACTATTGAGCTTGTTTAAAATCTCATGTAGATACGTTGTTCAAAAAGGATGTATGTATCCCCTGTTTTGTGGAGGAAACTGCTGATTTTTTTTTTTTTTTGTTTTTTGTTTTCAAATTACAGTTCACGTATCTTTGCTTGGTAATGGAATCTTCAAGCCATAACATTTACCAGTACTAAGCAATGGGTTTAAATACAGGATTGTAAATATTTTAATCCATGAAACTGGACAATAAAATATTACCACCTTGACTGGTTTTATTTTTGATTATTTAAAAAGAAAAATGGTGCATATGGTCATGACAATACTCTGGTATGTTGTTGTGGCATTCATGGCTCCAAAATCAAGAGATGATACAAAAGTGTCAAAGCATGACTGTCATTGTTAGGACATCTACGGGGTGTGTTTAAAAAGTTTGGTGAATGGTCCGATATCTCAACGGCAACATGGACCATGAACGTGGCTATCCAGAGGCATGTCGAGAAGTGCCACCTAGCTTGGAGTACACGTGACCCTCAGGGTGAACCCGCTGCGGGCAGTCGAACGTCGTCAGTGTGAGAGGTAGGGTCACAGTGCAATGGAGCAACGAGTGAACATCAAGTTCTGCTACAAATTGGGGAAAACAGAAGCGCGTGTAATGTCGGCGCAAGTGTACAGGACAAAGGGCAAAAAAATGTGTTTATGACTGGTTCAAACGCTTTCACGATGGGAAGGAAACGACTGAGGATGAGCCCCGTTACGTGTTGGCCGTCGACAAGCAGAACCCCAGACACGATCGACCGAGTGCGACAAATGCTGGAACAAGATCGGCGACTGATTCTACGATTGATGGTGGAGAAATTGGCTATTAGCAAGGACATAGTGTGCACCATTGTCTGCAAAGATTTGGGTAAGTGGAAGATCTGTTCTCGGTTTGCGCCGCACAAACTGACAGATGAACAGAAGGCAAAATGGATGGAAACCTCCTGGAGATTTCATTATCATGTGTGACCAGGATCCTGCCTGCGCACTGTGCGACCCGTGTGCACCAATTCTTAGCTCAGCGCAGTGTGCCTGTTCTCACGTACTCCCATAATCTGGAGCCTGCTGACTTCTTACTGTTTTCCCACCTGAAGAGCGAGTGAAAGGCAATCCAAGAATGTGTGACAACGGTTCTGCGATCAATTCCCAAAGAGGCCTTTGCTAACAGTTTCCAGAAGCTTTATGAACATTGCCAAAAGTGTGTTGTGAAGGATGGCGATTTATTTTGAAGACCAATAAAGGGGAATTTGTATCTTCTGTTTTTGTTTGCTTTCTGATACTATTCACCACATTTTTTAGACACGTCTCGTACATGGGGGGGAGGGAGAAAATTCCTCTGAAGTACAAGTCGTACAATGAAAGTGTGTATAGGAAAAGAGAGAAAAGAAAGGGGGAGAAGTAGAAAAAAAGTAAGGGGGTAGATGGGTAGTGGGGATACGACCGACCCCACAGAACAATCCCACATGTCTCCAGATGAACAAATCTAAGGGATGCCAGATTTTATTCAATTTGGATATGGAATTGTGAAGTTGAGCCGTCAAATATTCCATACTGTTGACATCATGGATACGTTTTATAAAGACTGGTTTGGAAAAGTGGTAATTGTTTCCACTTTAACACTATCGAGCATCTTGCAACGGTTAGGATGTGATTAATCGATCTGACAGCTGATTTAGACATGTTCGGTAGGGGGAGCCCTAGAGGGGAAAGTGAACTGGATCTAAAAGAATTTGTGAGCCAAAAAAGAGATTGTAGAAGGGCTCCAGTAGATTCCCATATAAGGCATGTTCGGGGGCATTCCCAATAAATATGATCTAGCATCCCTACAGACTTATGGCATCTCCAACAAGCAGAAGGTAATATTGGATCAATAGTATGTAAGTTATCAGGCGTGAGATAGAAGCTCTATTTTTCACAACAGTGGTTAGTGGAGCCAGGGCTGATCCTAGGGTCACAGGTGACTGGGTGCAGTAATATTTCTGGCGCCCCACATGGGCGTGGTCATCTTACTAACTCCTCCCCTTTACTAATGTTTCTATGGCAACAACTCCACCTCTCCATCTGTAAGCCCCGCTAGCAGCCGAAAAAAGGGTTAAAAGTGCCCGCAAAGCACCGCTGCCGATTTCAATGGCAGGGGGCTCTTTAGGAGCAGTGTATACACTGCTCCTCAGTGGCGGTGCATCCATTAAGGGCACACAGGTGCCGCTCCCTCTCTCCTGCCACCCCCCTCTGTGTATAATGGATAGATTCATGCATAGCATGAATCTATCCATGGCCGCTGTAGCCACCCCCTATTCAGGCACCTGGTCCCTTTTTGGACGCCGGGCTCCTGAATTACAGAGGAGGAGGGTGTTTTTGAAGCACATGATTAGAGCCATAGGCTCTAATATGCTTCAAAAAAGGTGAACTGTGAGCGCAAAGCAGTTCACCCAGGTGTATTAGAAAAGCAAATGAATATTTGCTTTCCTAAGTGCCGGTTCACACTACCGCGACTTGGGATCCGACTTGTCAGACCTCAAGTCGCCCCAAGTCGCTTGACATCTGAAAGTCCATGTAAGTGAATGAGAGCCGTCTATATGTACGCTACTGAAGTCGCTCCGACTTCAGAAAAGGTCCCTGTACTACTTCAAGGCGACTTGTAGGCGACTTGTACCCATTGCTTTCAATGTAAGTCGCCTACAAGTCGGATCGTGATCTATACTGAAGCGACTTCACAGGAAGAGAAGATTTTTTTTTCAAGCAAACCCCTCCCTCCCCCAGAGCGGATTGTAGTTTGATTGGCCACTGGAAAGTCGCCTGTCCTGGAGGCGACTTGAAGTCGCCTTGTAAGTCGCCCCAAGTCGCGCTGTGGTGTCGCCCTCAGGTCGTGTCCAGGTCGCCTCGCAAAGTCGCGGCCAGAGTCGTGTTGCCCCTGTGTGAACCGGCACTCACACTGAACTGCCTCTAAGGCAATTAGGTGCGCGGGTCTGTTGCCTGTCACCTGATTGACTGAAAGGACAGGCGCTACGATTGGACACCTATCGGGGGGACGAGACGCATGGAGGACACAGGAGCCACTGTCTGACATCCTGCAAGGTCTCACTGCCGCCACCCGCCACCACCGAGACAGGGTAAGTGCCGGGCAGACGGCGAGTGGGCTTTCATAGTGGCACAATTTGATGGGCACAGTGACAGCATTTGATGTGGCACTATTAGATGGGCACAGTGGCAGCGTTTGGCCACAGTAGCTGCTTTTAATGGGCACAGTGAGTGCGTTTGGGCACAGTGGGTGCGTTTGATGGGCACAGTGGGTGCGTTTGATGGGCACAGTGGGTGCGTTTGATGGGCACAGTGGCTGCGTTTGGCACAGTGGCTGTGTTTGGGCACAGTGGCAGCTTTTGATGGGCACAGTGGGCGTTTGATGGGCACAGTGGCTGCTTTTAATGGGCACAAACAACTTGCTTCCAAGTTCCTTGACTGGCCTGGACGCTGGAGCAGTGCAGGGACAGGGAGTCACTAACTGTGACTCACAGCAAGACAGGCAGCCGCACCTGAGCAGCTCTGCTCTCTCTCTTCAGAAGCCTGGAGGGGAGTACTTCAGACCAGGCATGCAGCACGAGAACGCTCCGAGTCCACTTCGGCTCAGCTCCCTCTGAGCCACGCTGTCTGAAGATGGCAGAGGTGGGCGGAGCTTGTTTACTAGTTGCGGAGGCGGCGCGCAAAGAATGCTGGGTGCTAGCTAGACGTGAAGTGAGCAACCAGTGCAGTCAGCTTCAGTGTCCCTCTTCTGCAGGCAAATTACAGCGCTGGGGTGCGGTGCACCCCGTGCACCCACCCCGGATCGGCCCTGAGTGGAGCTGTCACAGACAGTGTACACAAAATTTGGGAATTATATTATTCTGAGCTGACCACTATTGCAGAATTGACCTATTCACAAATAACTGGTCTTCTGCTGCTCTGTCTGTCGTTAGTTTATACAAGCTGGTCGGTCGCTGCTACCCTGTTTCCCCGAAAATAAGACCTAGCGTGATTGTTGGTGATGGCTGCAATATAAGCCCTACCCCCCCCCCCAAATAAGCCCTAGTTAAAGTCCTTGTAGGTCTTATTTTCAGGGTAGGGCTTATTTTCGGGGAAACAGGGTAGGGCTTATTTGGGGAGTAGGGCTTATATTGCAGCCATCACCGACAATCACGCTAGGTCTTTTTTTGGGGGAAACAGGGTATTAACATGACCCGGTTATCCCACCGGCAAGAATCTGATGCTGGAATTTGCAGAATGCAAATAATCGGCCGGCCGTGGGAAGGAGGCCTTATTGTTAACAGCATTCTTGCTTAACCGCTTCAGCCCCGAAAGATTTTACCCCCGTTCCTGACCAAAGCACTGCGTCGCTTTAACTGACAATTGCGCGGTCGTGCGACGTTGTACCCAAACAAAATTGACGTCCTTTATTTCCGACAAATAGAGCTTTCTTTTGGTGGTATCTGATCATCTCTCTGGTTTTTATTTTTTGCACTATAAACAAAAAAAAGAGTGATAATTTTGGAAAAAAAACACTATTTTGTACTTTTTGCTATAATAAATATGCTATTTTTTTATTTTTTTTTCTAAAAGCTAATTTTTTTTCTCATTTTAGACCGATATGTATTCTTCTACATATTTTTGGTAATAAAAATCGCAATAAGCGTATATTGATTGGTTTGAGCAAAAGATATAGCATCTACAAAATAGGGGATAGATTTATAGCATTTTTATTATTATTTATCATTTTACTAGTAATGGCGGCAATCTGCGTTTTTTTTTTTTTTATCATGACTGCGACATTAAGGCGGACTTTTGACACATTTTTGGGGCCATTGGCACTAATACAGCGATCAGTGCTATAAAAATGCATTGATTACTGTAAAAATGTCACTGGCAGTGAATGGGGTTAACACTAGGGGGCGATCAAGGGGTTAACTGTGTTCCCTAGTGTGTGTTCTAACTGAAGGGGGGAGGGGACTGACTAGGGGAGATGACAGATCGCTGTTCATACTTTGTATGAACAGACGATCTGCCACTTCTCCCCTCAGAGAACCGGGATCTCTGTGTTTACACACAGAGTTCCCAGTTCTTGCCGTGTTACGAGCAATCGAGGGAGCCTGGCGGTCATCAAAACCGCCAGGCACTCGCATCTGCTCCGGGGGCGAGCTACAGGCATGCGCGCCCCTAGTGGCCACCAGAAGGAGCAACATAACATAACCGATTATGCCGCAGAGGCATTCACTGGGAAAATCGGTGTGCTGCTGCTTCTCCTCTGACCAGCTCTTATGCAGCTGAGAACAGACGGAATGTGATCACTTATATTAAAAAAAAAATGGGGGGGGGGGGTTTATTTATATGTATAAACAAATGTTTTGCCTTTTATTTCTATTTTAAACTGGATGGGTTGTTTTACAAGGTGAGGGTTTACATATATTTTAACTCTATTTTCTTACAGTATATTTTATGAGAGTTTAGTTCTACTTCTAAAACTGAACTCTGGTCTACTTTAAAAAAATGACGTCCGTGCACTCGCACTCCCCCAGAATATAATACTTGTTTAGTCTACGGAGATGTTAAAAAAAAAAAAAAATGAAGCTCTAATCTTTGGTCCTGCTTTATACCTGATGACATTAAAATGAAGGAGGGCGACATAACCACAGAAGAGCAGTTTCATGGGTGTCACTATCAGGGGTCAGCCTCAGAGGCCAGTACAGTGCCTTGCAAAAGTATTCACCCCCCTTGGCTTTTTACCTATTTTGTTACAGTACAGCCTTCAGTTCAATGTTTTTTTTAATCTGAATTATATGTTACATAGTTACATAGTAGGTGAGGTTGAAAAAAGACACAAGTCCATCAAGTCCAACCTATGTGTGTGATTATGTGTCAGTATTACATTACATATCCCTGTATATTGCGGTCATTCAGGTGATTATCTAATAGTTTCTTGAAGCTATCAATGCTCCCCGCTGAGACCACCGCCTGTGGAAGGGAATTCCACATCCTTGCCGCTCTTACAGTAAAGAACCCTCTACGTAGTTTAAGGTTAAACCTCTTTTCTTCTAATTGTAATGAGTGGCCACGAGTCTTATTAAACTCTCTTCTGCGAAAAAGTTTTATCCCTATTGTGGGGTCACCAGTACAGTATTTGTAAATTGAAATCATATCCCCTCTCAAGCGTCTCTTCTCCAGAGAGAATAAGTTCAGTGCTTGCAACCTTTCCTCATAACTAAGATCCTCCAGACCCTTTATTAGCTTTGTTGCCCTTCTTTGTACTCGCTCCATTTCCAGTACATCCCTCCTGAGGACTGGTGCCCAGAACTGGACAGCATACTCCAGGTGCGGGCGGACCAGAGTCTTGTAGAGCGGGAGAATTATCGTTTTATCTCTGCAGTTGATCCCCCTTTTAATGCATGCCAATATTCTGTTTGCTTTATTAGCAGCAGCTTGGCATTGCATGCCGTTGCTGAGCCTATCATCCACTAGGACCCCCAAGTCCTTTTCCATCCTAGATTCCCCCAGAGGTTCTCCCCCCAGTGTATAGATTGCATTCATATTTTTGACACCCAAATGCATTATTTTACATTTTTCTACATTGAACCTCATTTGCCATGTAGTCGCCCACCCCATTCATTTGTTCAGGTCTTTTTGCAAGATTTCCACATCCTGCGGAGAAGTTATTGCCCTGCTTAGCTTAGTATCGTCTGCAAATACAGAGATGGAACTGTTTATCCCATCCTCCAGGTCATTTATGAACAAATTAAATAGGATTGGTCCCAGCACAGAACCCTGGGGGACCCCACTACCCACCCCTGACCATTCTGAGTACTCCCCATTTATCACCACCCTCTGAACACGCCCTTGTAGCCAGTTTTCAATCCATGTACTCACCCTATGGTCCATGGCAACGCACCTTATTTTGTACAGTAAACGTTTATGGGGAACTGTGTCAAATGCTTTTGCAAAATCCAGATACACCACGTCTACGGGCCTTCCTTTATCTAGATGGCAACTCACCTCCTCATAGAAGGTTAATAGATTGGTTTGGCAAGAACGATTCTTCATGAATCCATGCTGATTCCTGCTAATGATATCATTCTTATTACTAAAATCTTGTATATAGTCCCTTATCATCCCCTCCAAGAGTTTACATACTATTGATGTTAGGCTAACTGGTCTGTAATTCCCAGGGATGTTTTTTGGGCCCTTTTTAAATATTGGTGCTACATTGGCTTTTCTCCAATCAGCTGGTACCATTCCAGTCAATAGACTGTCTGTAAAAATTAGGAACAACGGTCTGGCAATCACCTGACTGAGTTCCCTAAGTACCCTCGGATGCAAGCCATCTGGTCCCGGTGATTTATTAATGTTAAGTTTCTCAAGTCTAATTTTAATTCCGTCCTCTGTTAACCATGTAGGTGCTTCCTGTGTTGTGTCATGAGGATAAACACTGCAGTTTTGGTTACTGAAGCCCCCCGATTCACTCGTGAAGACTGAGGAGAATAAATTCAATACCTCTGCCATCTCCCCATCCTTTGTAACCAGATGTCCTTCCTCATTCTTTATGGGGCCAATATGGTCTGTCCTCCCTTTTTTACTGTTTACATACTTAAAGAATTTCTTGGGATTTTTTTTGCTCTCCTCCGCTATGTGTCTTTCATGTTCTATCTTAGCCATCCTAATTGCACCCTTACATTTCTTATTGCATTCTTTATAAATTCTGAATGCTGTGGATGATCCCTCAACCATGTATTTTTTGAAGGCCTTCTCCTTTGCTTTTATATGCATTTTTACATTGGAGTTAAGCCATCCAGGATGTTTGTTCGCTCTTTTAAATTTATTACCCAATGGGATACATTGGCTAATGCCCTTATTTAATATGCTCTTAAAGCAAACCCATCTCTCCTCTGTATTCTTTGTTCCTAATATTTTATCCCAATTTATGCCTTTTAGCAAGGTTTGTAGTTTAGGGAAGTTGGCTCTTTTGAAATTCAGTGTCTTTGTGTTCCCTTCATGTCTCCTATTTGTGTGATTTATACTGAAACTAATTGACCTGTGATCGCTGTTACCTAAATTGCCCCGTATTTCCACATCTGTTATCAGGTCTGTATTATTGGTAATCAGTAGATCTAGTAATGTTTTATTTCTAGTTGGTGCGTCTACCATCTGACCCATAAAATTGTCCTGCAAGACATTAAGGAACTGGCGAGCCTTAAATGAATGCGCGGTTCCCTCCGCCCAGTCTATGTCTGGATAATTAAAATCCCCCATTATGATAACACTTCCCTTCCTTGCTGCTAATCCAATTTGTGATAGGAGATCCGTCTCCACTTCCTCCCTCAGGTTAGGGGGCCTATAGCATACTCCCAGTATTATTTTCCCCTTAGCTTCATCCCTTTGGAGCTCTACCCATAAAGATTCCACCTCCTCCCTAGCCCCCTCAGTGATGTCATCTCTCACATTCACTTGTACATTATTCTTGATATATAGGCATACCCCTCCCCCTTTTTTACCCTCTCTATCCTTGCGGTATAGGGTATACCCTTGAATGTTTGCCAGCCAATCATGAGAGCTGTTGAACCAGGTCTCTGAAATTCCCACAAAATCCAAATCCTCCTTGTACAACAGTATCTCTAGTTCACCCATCTTGTCCGCCAGGCTCCTGGCATTGGTGAACATGCCACATAGTTTAGACCGGTCGCATATTGTCCTCGTATTGGGTGTTTCAAGATTGCAACTTGGACTTGCTACTATACTCACCTTGTGTTTTTGTGCTTTGGTTAACCTACCACTAATGCCCCCAATACTACCCTCTGGAATATCTTCCGCGCTGGCTATCACTGTCTCTGGACCCTCCCCCCCATCGCCTAGTTTAAAAACCCCTCTAACTTTTTGGCCATCTTCATTCCCAGCAGATCTGCACCCTCCTCATTTAGGTGCAGTCCGTCCCTTCTATAGTACCGGTTACCGACTGAGAAGTCGGCCCAGTCCTCCAGGAACCCAAACCCCTCCTTACTACACCAGCTCTTCAGCCACTTGTTTACTTCCCTAATCTCCCTCTGCCTCTCTGGTGTGGCTCGATGTACCGGTAGTATTCCTGAGAACACTACCTTGGAGGTCCAATGTGATTGATCAGAACACAATAGTCTAAGTTGGTGAAGTAAAAGTAGAAAAATATATACATAAAACTATTTTTCAGAAATAAATAACTAATAATTGGCATGTGTGTATGTATTTTGTATATTTGTTATGAAGCCCATAAAAAGCTCTGGTGCAACCAATTACCTTCAGAAGTCACATAATTAATGAAATGATGTCCACCTGTGTGCAATCTAAGTGTCACATGATCTGTCATTACATATACACACTTTTTGAAAGGCCCCAGAGGCTGCAACACCTAAGCAAGAAGCACCACTAACCAAACACTGCCATGAAGACCAAGGAACTCTCCAAACAAGTAAGGGACAATGTTGTTGAGAAGTACAAGTCAGGGTTAGGGTATAAAAAAAATCCAAATCTTTGATGATCCCTAGGAGCACCATTAAATCTATCATAACCAAAGGGAAAGAACATGGCACAACAGAAAACCTGCCAAGAGACGGCCGCACACCAAAACTCACGGACCGGGCAAGGAGGGCATTAATCAGAGAGGCAGCACAGAGACCTAAATTAACCCTGGAAGAGCTGCAGAGTGCCACAGCAGAGACTGGAGTATCTGTACATAGGACGACAATAAGCCGTACGCTCCATAGAGTTGGGCTTTATGGCAGAGTGGCAAGAAGAAAGCCATTCCTTTCAGCAAAAAACAAAATGGCACGTTTTGAGTTTGCGAAAAGGCATGTGGGAGGCTCCCAAAATGTATGGAGGAAGGTGCTCTGGTCTGATGAGACTAAAATTGAACTTTTTGGCCATCAAAGAAAATGCTATGTCTGGCCCAAACCCAACACATCACATCACCCAAAGAACACCATCCCCACAGTGAAACATGGTGGGGGCAGCATCATGCTGTGGGGATGTTTTTCAGCAGTCGGGACTGGGAAACTGGTCAGAGTTGAGGGAAAGATGGATAGTGCTATATACAGGGATATTCTTGAGAAAAACCTGTACCACACTGTGTGTGATTTGAGGCTAGGACGGAGGTTCACCTTCCAGCAGGACAATGATCCCAAACACACTGCTAAAGCAACACTTGAGTGGTTTAAGGGGAAACATGTAAATGTGTTTGAATGGCCTAGTCAAAGCCCAGACCTCAACCCAATAGAAAATCTGTGGTCAGACTTAGTTTGCTGTTGACAAGTGCAAACCATCCAACTTGAAAAAGCTGGAGCGGTTTTGCAAGGAGGAATGGGCAAAAATCCCAGTGGTAAGATGTTGCAAGCTCATAGATACTTATCCAAAGCAACTTGGAGCTGTGATGGCCACAAAAGTTGGCTCTACAAAGTATTGACTTTAGGGGGTGAATAGTTATGCACATTGACTTTTTCTGTTATTGTGTCCTATTTGTTTGCTTCACAATAAAAAAAAAAAAAAATCTTCAAAGTTGTGGGTATGTTCTGTAAATTAAATGATGCAAATCCTAAAACCAATCCATGTTAATTATAGGTTGTGAGGCAACAAAACACGAAAAATGCCAAGAGGGGGGAATACTTTTGCAAGGCACTGTAGCTATAGCAGTAGAGATGCTCCCACTGACCAGCTGGATAAGTGCAGCAGCAGGTGACCCTAGGTTTTGCTGCATGTTAGTACCAGGTCACTGTCCTCAGGATTTCCCCACAAGGAGGTGTGCAAGCCAGAGTCCAGTGGAAGATATAGCAAGTAGGGATCAAGCAGAAGGGTAGTCAGTAAACAAGCCAAAAGTTGGTAACAAGTGGTTGCAGGTTGGGATTAAGCAGAAGCGTAGTCGAGGAACAAGCCAAAAGTCAGTAACAAGTGGTAGCTGAGATATGGACAGCAGCAGGAGTGACAAGAGTGAGATATTGGTTGGAGAGATATAGAGAAAAAGAGGATTCCCCTTGGGGTAGGACTTTAACAGCACTTATATAGAGTCACAAAATAATATAGTAGAAAAAGGTCAAAATTTATTGAAAATACATAAGTAAAAACATGAATCATGGAGTGCACATGTCAACCATAACTGATACTGCAAGTAGTAGAGGTAGACGGTAGTACAATTGATCCTTCACCCAATTGTACTACCTTCTACCTCTACTACTTGCAGTATCAGTTATGGTTGACATATACACTCCATGATTAATGTTTTACTTATGTATTTTCAATAAATTTTGACCTCTTTCTACTATACCATTTTGTGACTCTAAGTGCCGGTAAAGTCCTACCCCAAGGGGAACCCTCTTTTTCTCTATATTTGGATGTTGGCACTGTGCAACAGTCATTGCTATTTCTTCATTATTGGCTGGAGAGAGCACAATAATCTGGCAAACAGGAAGTGTAACGGCATAAGTAGGAAATTCATGGCAGGAGCAAGGAGTTCAAGGTTTAGAAGAGAAGGCACAAGGCAGGATTGTCCAATGGATCAGAGAGGGTGCTGTCCAGCATCTCAGGTTGCTTAGTAAGCAGAGACATCACCAGATACAGCAGAGCTCACAGGTTCGGACCAGGTCCTGACAATGGGACTAGTAGTCAATACCGGAAACCTGCAGGGACCGTGGAGTAAGATAGATAAATTCCCTCTATTGCATCCCCCCTATACTAAACAAGCGTTGTATGCTAAATCTACTGGGTGTGGGACATTTGTTTAAGCTGGCCAGAATTCTGCCGTATTTCCTGAATAACTGCCTGGAAAATTCATATTTCATTTGCCTTATGCTTTTTCTAGGTCAGTCAAGCATGGAAGCCAAGGACATCAAGGCAACTTGCATTTACCATGATCTTCACCATAATGATTTCCATATACATATTTATAGAATAAATCCTCACAACAGTGATTGTATTCTGGGTTTCAGTCAAAGGAAGCTTCAAAGCAAGTTTTGTCTGTTGTGTCATGCACAGCTGTGTGTTGTGGTGTACTATAGTACAGGTGTGTTTTAAGAACTACTGTATTTTTACATTGGGGTATCCATCAAAATTAAACAACACTGCATTTCAACATGCATATACCCACAATATGTGTTCATGTTCATTGCAATAGTATGGTAAAATGTATGTTTAATCCTGCATTAGAACTATGCACTTATATGAAGGATTTCATAAGGATTTCAGTAAATCTGCAAAGCCTGTTACATGCTTTGTCAATGCTTGCTGCTAGCTGCTTAGTATATCATTTACAAGCTGAGCTTAAACAACGCCCGCATGTTTACAACCTCGGAGACATCCAATAAACTTGATGTTCTGTTTTGGCTAAAGTGTAAGCAGAGCAGCTTTGGTCCTAGAGGAGCCTGTGCAAAGGGAGAACTGCAGAACAAATGCACAGACCGTTATCACATTTTATAATAGCAGTCCAAAAGGGGGAACCATGGTTTACAATGCTGACCGTAAGGTCAACATGGGCCTGCAGTACTGCGCTAATGTGTCATGTTACATATGCCTGGGCTCCCACTTTAATAAATATACCATTGGCTAAATGCAGCCACAAGCACAAATATGATGTTACATACAGTAAAAAAAAAAAAAATCAGGAAAAAGGGGGGAAAAGCAAATCTGATAAGTGTAGAATATATGTGACGGGTCTGGTTGCAGGAATAGTACAATTGTGATTCTGTGTACACACAGAATATTGCTATCTCCGCCAAGAAGAGAGTTGCACTCATCAGGGTACTTTTGGAGAATCCTGCGCTGAGGTTGTGGGATAACCGTCCGTAATGATGAGGGAACTTGGACCCAAAAGGTAGGTAGTGGAGGTGTGAGAAAGCACACTTTCTAAAGTATAAGTTGCTCAAAAGTTTCAGATAGAAGAATATGGCTCTTTATTGGCTATAAGATATACACGTAATACCATTAATATCTTTCATGGCTTCTACTGGACACTTCATCAGGAAGGTGAATTATAGACCCTTTAGGAGCTGCTGGGTGGGATTCCTTTTTGCGCAGCATGTGTATCAGGCATGAAAGGAATCCCATCTAAAAGCTTTTAAAGTACACCTTCCTAATAAAGTGGCCAGTAGAAGCCACAAAATGCGTTGACGATGTTAAATGTATATCTTATAACTAATAAAGGCACATATTCTTCTACCTGAGATTTTTGAGCATCTTTGTTTACCTCAACTAAAAGGGGCCAAAAAGTTGCAAAAGTGCAATTAGATTTTTCATCTTGCTCTAATATTGACCATCCTAATACCGTGGTGGAAAGTTGCAGGATTCCTATATATACTATATGGCCAAAATTTGTGGTCACTTGACCATCACACCTATATGAGCTTGTTGGACATCCCATTCCAAAACCATGGGAATTCATATGGAGTTGGCCCTGCACTCGTCCTGGAAGGGTCTCCACAAGATTTTAGTAGTGTGCCTGTGGACATTTGTGTCCAATCAGCCAAAAGAGCATTTGTGATGTCAGATACTGATTGTAGACGAGAAGACTGTGCATCTCAATCAGTGTTCCAGTTCATCCCAAAGGTGTTCATGAGGGCCTTGAGAAGCTCTTGAGTTCCTCCACAACAAACTCATCAAACTATGTTTTTATAGAGATGGATTTGTACAAAGGGGCACAGTCATGCTGCAATAGAACTGTTGGAAAATTGCAGCTGTCCAAAATGTCTTGGTAGCATTAAGGGTAGGGAACCCTTCACTGGAAATGATTTGAAGGGGTGTCCTGCCCACATATCTTTGGTCATATAGTATATGAACCCAGTTGAAGCCTTCAGAAGCAGCTTAAAACAGAGCAGCTCAGTTGGCATGGTCTTTAATACTGTGATATAACAATTCTTTCTCACATAAATTTCTGTAAAGGTGAAATCCGAACTTGCACTATTGTATCTCTCAACATTCTATGGGGTTTTGCTGTTGCCATGTTGCATGACAGGGGGCTGTTCAGTGGTTAAAGTGGAACTACACCGCATCTGAGCAGCACAAACCAAAAACACTAATTTATTTTTAATATGTAGAGCAAACTCCCCCATCTGTTCATATTTCCATGCTTTATTTTGCCCGAAAAAACACTTTGAAAAACACCCCTCTAGCATTTCTGCCCATGGACATCTTGAGTAAGGGCAGGTGAATTTACTTTCTGGAATCTGGAAGCCATCTGCCCTTAGCTCAGGTATGCAGGCAGGAGGATTGTGCTTAGCTGAGAAATCTCCAGGAGACTCCTGGGGTGTATGACATTACCGTATATACTCGAGTATAAGTCGAGTTTTTCAGCACATTTTTTTTGTGCTGAAAGTGTCCCCCTCACTTATACTGGAGTCAAGCACTTTTCTGCAGCAAAACATTTCATTTTCCTAACCGACTTTGGGGCCCCGTATCTCAGGGTCACTTAGTGCTAGGAACCCAAATTTTTGGCTGCAGCTAGGAGGGCATCTAGGAACCCTTAACTACCGAGTTTGAAGTTCGGGGGACCTATGGCTGCAAATGGGCACAGTGAGGCTGCAAATGGGCATTGTTGACCCTCTTTTCCACTTACAGTAGCTGTGCATTTCTCACCCTCGTCTTATACTCGGGTCAATACGTTTTTCCTATTTTTTGTGGTAAATTAGGGCCACGACTTATACTCGAGTATATACGGTATTTGCCTAGGCATAGAGACCAGGAAGTAACTGAAGAAATGTAAAAAAAAAAGTTTAGTACAAATAAATATAATATACTTTCCTATGTTTTCACTATTAGCAGCATAAGATTAAAAATAATCAATGTTGATTGCCAAGTTCTGCTTTAATGGCCCGTACACATGATCCAAATATCGTACGACTGATCGTACGAGCGTTTTCGCTTAATAGTCGCAAGTAGAAATTGAATAGCTAAATAAGGTCACGAAAATTCCTGTACGACAGAAAAAAAAATTGAAAGTGTCATGTGTTGTGTATTTGTGTTGAATTTCCGGACGACAACTATACTGACTAACTGAAAATCGTATGATCTGGAATCGTACGAGGTAAAATTTTCGTGGATGCCTGATCGAATATGATCGGATGAACGGTCGTGATCGGCTGTCGAAAGTAGTGTACACACGATCCGAAAATCTTACGATCCTTCCTCGGACGACCGTTTTCATGGGATCTTCGGATCGTGTGTGCGGGCCATTAGGCAACTAGTGTTTAAGAGTCATCATTGCTGGCCCTTAGGGAAATATAAAGTATAACTATAGGCAAAACTTTTTTCCATTTTGGATAGAGCAAGGGAGGGTTAAAACCCGTCAGATTTTTTTTTTTTTGCCATCTTTGTCCCATTGGGGAGATTTCACTTCACTTCCTATCCCATAGCCAAACAGGAAGTGAGGATGTGGGATTTTCTTTTACTTTTACTTTCAATGATAATGGTAAACCGGACAAATAGAGAGGGTGAATCTCCTTAACGGGGGCACAGACAGCAAAAAAAACTGACAGGTGTTCTAATCCCTCTCCACAAAGTTTTGCCTTTAGTTGTACTTTAAAAATGCTAGCTTCCTGACTGTCATATTGTTTCCAAACTTTGCATGACTTTGAATCACTTACCTGGAGCAAGTATGAAAACCAAGAGCTCTGAATTCACTTGCTGAATGCTTTTTTGGGAGTTAGTGAACCAGAAGGTATTGAAGACAAAGAGAACCAGGCAACTAGTTTTAATAAACAGATGTAATCATCAGCATCCTGCATATCTCGCTCAGTGTTGTTGCCTGTAAGGGAAACCGGAGTTCACATCTGAGTCAGATCAATAGTACTTGGCGATTGCAGCTTGATGTGGAATCTTTTCAGCTGTGAGGATCCAGTACAACTGCTGTTAAAGAGGAGGCAATACAGAACAAAGCTTAGGCTGACATCAGGTTTGTACAGGTACCATTTTGCATATTTTGGACAGAAGCTACGTGGCACTGGGTGGGTTGCATAGTGATGATGTCTGTGGAGCAGAGTTGTAGATGCAGTGCCTTGAAAAAGTATTCATACCCCTTGAAACTTTCCACATTTTGTCATGTTACATCCAAAAACTTATATTTTTATTGCAATTTTATGTAATAGACCAACACAAAGTGGCACATAATTGTGAAGTGGAAGGAAAATGATACATTTTTTTCCAAATAATTATGTGAAAAGTGTGGTGTACATTTGTATTCATCCCCTCTGAGTCAATACTTTGCAGAACCACCTTTCACTGCAATTACAGCTGCAAGTCTTATTGGGCATTGCATTTGCACATCTAGAGAGTGAAATGTTTTGCTTATTCTTCTTTGCAAAATAGCTTAAGCTCTGTCAGATTGGATGGAGAGTGTCTGTGAACAGTAATTTTTAAGTCTTGCCACATATTCTCAATTGGATTTAGGTCTGGACTTTGGGCCATTCTAACACATGAATATGCTTTGATCTAAACCATTCCATTGTAGCTCTGGCTGTATGTTTAGGGTGGTTGCTGGAAGGTGAACCTCAGCCCCAGTCTTAAGTCTTTTGCAGACTCAAACAGGTTTACTTATAAAGCCTCGTACACACGAACAGTTTTGCCGTCGGAATAAACTCCGACGGAATTCCATTCAAACGGTCTTGCCTACACATGTCAAACCAAAGTCCGACCAAAGTCCAACCGTCCAGAACACGGTGACGTACAACACTTACAACGGGACTAGAAAAAGGAAGTTCAATAGCCAGTAGCCAATAGCTTCCATCTCCTACTTGCTTCGGAGCATGCGTCGTTTTTGGTCCGTCGGAACAGCATACAGACGATCGGTTTTCCCAATAGGAATTGGTTCCGTCGGAAATATTTAGAACATGTTCCATTTCTAGGTCCATCAGAATTTTCGAAAAAAAAAGTCCGCTGAGGCCTACACACGATCGGAATAGACGATGAAAAGCTTCCGTCTGACTTTTTCTGTCGGACATTCTGCTCGTGTGTACACGGCTTAAGTTTGCCCTGTATTTGGCTCCATCCATCTTCCCATCAACTCTGACCAGTTTCCCTGTTCCTGCTGAAGAAAAGCATCCCCGCAACATGATGCTGTCACCACCATGTTTCACAGTGGGGATGGTGTTGATTAGGGTGATGTGCAGTGTTAGTTTTCTGCCACACATAGCGTTTTGCTTTTAGGCCAAAAAGTTCAATTTTGGTCTCATCTGACCAGAGGACCTTCTTCCTTGTGCTTGCTGTGTCCCCCACATGGCTTTTTGCAAACTGCAAACAGGACTTCTTATGGCTTTCTTTCAACAATGGCTTTCTTCTTGCCACTCTTCCACTAAGGCCAGATTTGTGGAGTGCATGACTAATAGTTGTCCTGTGGACAGATTCTCCCACCTGAGCTGTGGACCTCTGCAGCTCCTCCAGAGTTACCATGGGCCTTTTAGCTGCTTATCTAATAATGCCCGGCCTGCCAGTTTATGTTGAATCTGGTTTATTAAGTTTGAAACAAAATAAATAATACAATATGAAAGCATGGAGAATCATCCTGACTCCAACAGATATACAAGTATACAATGATATCACAGTAACAACAATAGAAAAAGTATTGCATAAGTACGATAAAATATAGGTATGTAAGACATGGTAAAATGAGCATACTGACTGTATTATTAATTAACCCATAGTCCACCAATGACAAAGTTATAGAAAACCAAGCTCAACAAAATATGGTGGGGCTACCGTGAGGATGACCACGACCTTATGTACATATAAGTGAAAGAAGGGTAAGGAAAGAATGAAACAAGAAAGAAGGGAAAAAAAACAGCCAGATAAGGGGGGGGGGGGGGAATTAGCCAATTATACATGGGAGGGCCCAGGAGGAGCGTCATTAACTGTATCTGCTACAAAATCATCAAAATTAGAGGAGAACAGGAAGTGCAAACATACAGTCCACATAATGGTGTGGGATTCACTCTTCTCAGCATCCCACGCGACCATACGTTCTAGGTCTTGTCCATTTCACAAGCCCAATCAGCTAGAGAAGGGATTGCCATTTGGCGCCACAATCTAGTAATAACTGAGCTAGCAGCCATCAAAAAATGACGAATTAAGTTTTTTTTTTATTTGCTTATAGGAGCCCGGCAACACAGACAGTATAGTTATACGAGGTTCATTTTGGTATAAAAAGAGATATGCACTATGAGTGCATTTAGGTCGCCCTTAATGGATATTTGTACTGGCCAAAAATGAGTATTTATCTCATAGATTATTTTATATAAAAGTGCACTAGAGGGCCATCTTTATTAAACACATTCAATATATAAAAGGTGACAGTAGAGGATACAATTGTATAAAGTGCAAATACAAACACTGTACATTCAATTGCATATAGAGGATATAGCACCCATGTGCCTACAGCCCGCAGCCTGTATGTAGAGGATCAGGCGGATGAGGTGTATAGCACGTGACCCGACATGTTTCGGAAATAGGTATGTATTACTCCTTCATCAAGGGATTTATGATTAGGTGCTCAAATCTATCTGTAAATATCAAAAGACAATAAAAAAGTAGTAGAAAATATCTATATCGTCATAAATTGTATGCGACTGCATTTTTGCAATATATGCGATTTTAGTAATTATTGAAAAAGTAGTATAAGAAAAGTCTAGTATGGACTAATTATACTTACATCAATTTGATTCATAAAAACAAGCAGAAAATGACAAAGAACAGCGGTTTAAACCAGGGAAGCAGGCTGGCTTTTGGTTCACATAGCACAAGGTGGGCAACCAGGAGTGTAATGCAGGGCGTTGCAGCACTTTCACAAGGGATGGCCGATGGAGATCTGTGTGTTTAGAGAGTGATGTTGTAAATGTACAAGGCATATAGTTAAGCCAATGCTTTGCTGAAAGACAAAGTAGTCGTTCAGCTATAGTAAAAGGGAAGAGTAAGCATGTAGGGTAAGTATTTAAGTATATGGAACAAAGTATCTAATCAAATTACCTTGTGGCTGTTTAGTGATCTCTCAAGACTCAGACCTCCAGGCAGCAGTTCAAAGGACTGACAGATGCCAGAGGAGTGTCTGTGTCTTAAATAGGACAGCTGATTGGACGTCAGCCAATCAGTGTCCACTCCACGTAATCAGCTCCATAGCGGGCAGCCATGTGTGGAGATTAGGCATCCCCCAGATGACGAGGCGCGCGGCGTAGCCACGCCCCTAAGGGCGTGATGACGTCACGCGTCTCGACGTCACCGGCGGGTATGCGGTCCCGGCGCGAGTAGCGGAGCTCACACAGGGAACCGTACAGGAGCTCGTCCACATGCAATTCATTTCTTACAGATTATTCAGGATATACACATAGAAGAAGGCACCCAATTGGTAGCCATCGATGTGGAATCCCTGTATTGCACTATCCCCCATGCCAAAGGGCTATCGGCCATACAACACATTTTACAACAATATAGCGACTCTGAACCCAAATACATTGAATTCACTTTGACTTCTCTTGAGTTCATCCTCCACCATAATTTCTTTTGCTTTGATGGTTCCCACTACCTCCAGGTACAGGGCGTGGCGATGGGGACATGTTGTGCCCCATCGTACGCTAACCTGTACCTGGGGGAGTGGGAACATTCACTGCTTGTTCAGGAGTCGCTGTCTATATATATGCGTCATGTCATTACATGGCGACGTTACATAGACGATATTTTCCTGATATGGGACGGGCCAACTGAATTACTATATGAATTTCTTAACTGTATTAACAAGAACGACTTTAATTTAAAATTCACAATGACCCACAGCCCAAATGAAATTACATTTTTGGATGTATTGATCAAAAGATCACTAGATGGCAATCTCTCCAGTGAACTATACCGAAAACCCACAGCCGGCAATTCCTTGCTGCATGCAAGTAGTTTCCATCCCAAGCCCCTTTTAACCTCCATACCATATAGCCAATATTTAAGAGCACGCCGCAACTGCTCCGATGACGCTGGATTTAAAACGGAAGCGAACATCCTAAAAAAGAGACTCCTCGAAAGAGGATACTCAAACACCTGTTTAAAAAAAGCGTATAAACGAGCGCTCAATCAATCCCGTCGCGACTTACTCAATGCACAAAAACAACCCAGTAAAGATGAAACAACCAGAATTATCAGGACATATTCATCAGAACATAGGCAGATAAAGCGCATTCTAAACAAATATTGGCACTTATTAACTATGGACCAAACTCTGGCCCCCTTCGTCCCCAGTGCTCCAACAGTCACCTATAGGAGGCCACCATCCATAGGAGACAAAATAGTCAATAGCGAGTACAAAATCTGCAGAGGCGATCCATGTAAAGCATTGGGAACATATATGTGTGGGGGCTGCCACTACTGCCAATATATGGACAAACGAAAAAATATTATTCTGCCCAATGGCCAAATGTTCACCCCCAAGCATTATGTTAACTGCAAAACCCCAGCAATAGTATATCTACTTACCTGCGAATGCGGGTGCTACTATGTTGGTAAGACCATAAACGAGTTCTGGAAACGCATTTACCAACATCTTGGCACCATACGCAAACGCGATCCTGACCTCCCTATTGGTCATCATATGGCAATGGCTCATCCCTCATCAACTCCCAAAGTATACTTTTTAGCCCTCGATCGCATCCACTTCAGTCCAAGGGGAGGAGATTTCAACAAGCGTCTTCTCCAATGCGAACTGAGATGGATACATAATCTACGGGCAAACCATCCACCTGGCCTCAACGGGGCCTTTAACTTTAAACCTTTTCTTCCCGGTTTCACATCAGGGGTCTGTGAACTAGACTTGTAGGGACTTTTCAACATAACTTACTGTTCCTTTTTACCTTTCAATCTAACAACAATCGTATTCTACCAATTTTTATATTTATTTTTATTTTTCCTTGTCAGCTTCTATACCTTATGTATTAAATAGTATCCATCAATGTAGTAGAACATTTCCAGATAGATACAGGTATAGATATAAGATATTGTGTCTATATATATCTAGACTGTCTCTGATTTAAAATCATCGCCACACTATATGTCTGAACAATGTGTATATCTGGGTTCTCTATACCGTTGAAATATGAATTGTTCTAAATTTATGAACATTTTAAGACTTTGTTTATTCCATCAACATTGTTTGAAATTGATTGCTATTTCAAAAATTGTCCATATGTAACCTTTGGTCAATTGCATATTATGTTCCTCTTTTCTTGCTTTTTTGTTTTTTTATTTATTTACCTTTATTTTTATCTATGTATTTATGTACAGCAGGCTGGCTTTTTGCGATTCATCCCTGTTCACTTCTCAAATCCATCCACAAGATGGCGCAGTTTCTCCTTGATGTGGAATGTGTGCGTGCGCACGGACACCCGGCGGGTAAGCTCCACGCATGCATGGCCATGGGGCAGCACCTGGTTGCGTGCCCCATAGGCCTTCTGCATGTGGACGAGCTCCTGTACGGTTCCCTGTGTGAGCTCCACTACTCGCGCCGGGACCGCATACCCGCCGGTGACGTCGAGACGCGTGACGTCATCACGCCCTTAGGGGCGTGGCTACGCCGCGCGCCTCGTCGTCTGGGGGATGCCTGATCTCCACACATGGCTGCCCGCTATGCAGCTGATTACGTGGAGTGGACACTGATTGGCTGACGTCCAATCAGCTGTCCTATTTAAGACACAGACACTCCTCTGGCATCTGTCAGTCCTTTGAACTGCTGCCTGGAGGTCTGAGTCTTGAGAGATCACTAAACAGCCACAAGGTAATTTGATTAGATACTTTGTTCCATATACTTAAATACTTACCCTACATGCTTACTCTTCCCTTTTACTATAGCTGAACGACTACTTTGTCTTTCAGCAAAGCATTGGCTTAACTATATGCCTTGTACATTTACAACATCACTCTCTAAACACACAGATCTCCATCGGCCATCCCTTGTGAAAGTGCTGCAACGCCCTGCATTACACTCCTGGTTGCCCACCTTGTGCTATGTGAACCAAAAGCCAGCCTGCTTCCCTGGTTTAAACCGCTGTTCTTTGTCATTTTCTGCTTGTTTTTATGAATCAAATTGATGTAAGTATAATTAGTCCATACTAGACTTTTCTTATACTACTTTTTCAATAATTACTAAAATCGCATATATTGCAAAAATGCAGTCGCATACAATTTATGACGATATAGATATTTTCTACTACTTTTTTATTGTCTTTTGATATTTACAGATAGATTTGAGCACCTAATCATAAATCCCTTGATGAAGGAGTAATACATACCTATTTCCGAAACATGTCGGGCCTCATCCGCCTGATCCTCTACATACAGGCTGCGGGCTGTAGGCACATGGGTGCTATATCCTCTATATGCAATTGAATGTACAGTGTTTGTATTTGCACTTTATACAATTGTATCCTCTACTGTCACCTTTTATATATTGAATGTGTTTAATAAAGATGGCACTCTAGTGCACTTTTATATAAAACAATCTATGAGATAAATACTCATTTTTGGCCAGTACAAATATCCATTAAGGGCGACCTAAATGCACTCATAGTGCATATCTCTTTTTATAGTTATATTTCCTAGGATATTGGCCTCCCCTTGTACACACCTTGCTCTCATTACCTTTTTATCTTTCATGATAGGTAGTAAATACCGGTGTAAGTCCCTCTTCTATGAGAAGCAACGTGTGTATATATAATGGACTAGTTTAGATTGCATTATTTGATTTTTCCTTCCTTACTCTCTGTTTTTTCGTTCTCTGTCCGCATGGCCTTATACCAAGGAAGTCATTGGACGGACTTCATGTCCAAAGTACATAATGAATTTGAAAGGAAAGAATCTCTTGATTTTGAACTGTCTACAACTTTCTCCACCTTAAGTCAACTGTTAGAGAAAAAATCTCTCTTGCATTGGCATATTAAATCTTTTAAAGATTACATTGCGGCCAATTTAAATCCCTTTGGACTTAGGGTACAAATTTTCCCTACATTTGAACATATAGACCCCAGCTTTAAGGTGGTATGGGAGGAGAACCTAAAGGAATGCTCAAGAAAAATGATGCTGTTGCTCATTGATGAATATACCAAACGTATAGCTGATATAGATGGCAAATTGGAAAAATTACAAAATCAAATGTCACCATTAAGAACCCATGTGTCCTTCTCTGAGTCAGAAGAAAGACTAAAACGACATCTAGAAGAGTTTAACAAAGATATACTAATTAAAAAGGACAAAAAACTACAACGTGATAGGAAGGCCTTTGAAGACGGTAGAGCTTACAAATGGCAAACCAATACAAACAATAAATTTTCCAAAAAACCACAAAAAAATAAACAGAAAAACGCATCTGAATTCTCTGCGCACTCATCTGTTTCTTCTTCCCTACAGCCCTCCACTCATAATAAGGGTCGTCGACAATTCAAACGGCGTCGTCAGGGCAATGAATCATATGACGAGTCTTCGCATATGGAGAGCTCCCCTTCACAGGCAAGTAATGGCTCCCACTTAAGTCACCACCTTAATAGCGACACATCAGATGTACAGACTCCGGCTAGCTGTTCCGGATCGTCTCTGAACACATCATCTATTATGCCCACTACACCACAATCACAATCTATGCCCCCTGGAACTTTTTTAGATCAAATGCGAGGTCGCATGCAAACGCATCAAAAACAAACAAAAACACAGTCATCCAAGGTCCACAAGATCAATCAACATCAACCACGTTAAATGTAGTCAACTTATCATCATACCCACTTAATGAACACGAATTAGCTGTTCTAGGACGTGGCCTCACTTTCTGCCCAGACACCCGTTTGGACAGATTTGGAGCCATCAAAGATATACATCTATTCATCCGCAAGGTCCTACTTAAAAGTTTATATGCAAAAAAACCTATGACGGAACAGAAGCTTAGAAATCAAGAGATTCAAGCACTAGATAATCTTGTTGCCTTGCTAGACGAAAACGAAATAGAAAATCCTCCGACCCAGGAAAACACACTTGACCCTGATAGGAACATGGATGTTACACCTATCTCACACACGCAAGTATGTACATTGAAAAACAAATCTACTCTATATCCCTCGCCTAGCTCCAACCCCAACGCTGCAGCTTTTCTCAAATTGGTATCAACAGATATCAACAAAATGAAAAACTTTCCACATCCACACTCCAATTTCAGCCGTGATGAACGGTTGGCTCTGGAGGCGCTGTCACGTAACCACGACGTTGTCATCAAACCCTCTGACAAGGGTGGCAACGTCGTGGTTATGGACAGTGCACAATACACTGAGATGTGCATGGACATACTACAAAATCTTGAGTGGTATCGTCCTATCTCTAAATCCTTATTGGATAAATTCACTCATGACTTTTATACACTTGTTGACACTGCATTTCAATATAATGCAATATCCAAACAACTTTGGGAGTTTATTAGGACCAGCCATCCTAAAGAGGCAACTTTCTATGCGCTACCGAAGCTGCATAAACAAAAGAAAAAACCACAGGGCAGACCTATTATTTCAGGCTGCGGAAGCTTAACAGAAAATCTCAGTCGTGTAGTTGATAACCATCTAAAGCCTCTAGTTACTTGCCTATCATCGTATGTACGCGATACAATTCATTTCTTACAAATTATTCAGGATATACACATAGAAGAAGGCACCCAATTGGTAGCCATCGATGTGGAATCCCTGTATTGCACTATCCCCCATGCCAAAGGGCTATCGGCCATACAACACATTTTGCAACAATATAGCGACTCTGAACCCAAATACATTGAATTCATTTTGACTTCTCTTGAGTTCATCCTCCACCATAATTTCTTTTGCTTTGATGGTTCCCACTACCTCCAGGTACAGGGCGTGGCGATGGGGACATGTTGTGCCCCATCGTACGCTAACCTGTACCTGGGGGAGTGGGAACATTCACTGCTTGTTCAGGAGTCGCTGTCTATATATATGCGTCATGTCATTACATGGCGACGTTACATAGACGATATTTTCCTGATATGGGACGGGCCAACTGAATTACTATATGAATTTCTTAACTGTATTAACAAGAACGACTTTAATTTAAAATTCACAATGACCCACAGCCCAAATGAAATTACATTTTTGGATGTATTGATCAAAAGATCACTAGATGGCAATCTCTCCAGTGAACTATACCGAAAACCCACAGCCGGCAATTCCTTGCTGCATGCAAGTAGTTTCCATCCCAAGCCCCTTTTAACCTCCATACCATATAGCCAATATTTAAGAGCACGCCGCAACTGCTCCGATGACGCTGGATTTAAAACGGAAGCGAACATCCTAAAAAAGAGACTCCTCGAAAGAGGATACTCAAACACCTGTTTAAAAAAAGCGTATAAACGAGCGCTCAATCAATCCCGTCGCGACTTACTCAATGCACAAAAACAACCCAGTAAAGATGAAACAACCAGAATTATCAGGACATATTCATCAGAACATAGGCAGATAAAGCGCATTCTAAACAAATATTGACACTTATTAACTATGGACCAAACTCTGGCCCCCTTCGTCCCCAGTGCTCCAACAGTCACCTATAGGAGGCCACCATCCATAGGAGACAAAATAGTCAATAGCGAGTACAAAATCTGCAGAGGCGATCCATGTAAAGCATTGGGAACATATATGTGTGGGGGCTGCCACTACTGCCAATATATGGACAAACGAAAAAATATTATTCTGCCCAATGGCCAAATGTTCACCCCCAAGCATTATGTTAACTGCAAAACCCCAGCAATAGTATATCTACTTACCTGCGAATGCGGGTGCTACTATGTTGGTAAGACCATAAACGAGTTCTGGAAACGCATTTACCAACATCTTGGCACCATACGCAAACGCGATCCTGACCTCCCTATTGGTCGTCATATGGCAATGGCTCATCCCTCATCAACTCCCAAAGTATACTTTTTAGCCCTCGATCGCATCCACTTCAGTCCAAGGGGAGGAGATTTCAACAAGCGTCTTCTCCAATGCGAACTGAGATGGATACATAATCTACGGGCAAACCATCCACCTGGCCTCAACGGGGCCTTTAACTTTAAACCTTTTCTTCCCGGTTTCACATCAGGGGTCTGTGAACTAGACTTGTAGGGACTTTTCAACATAACTTACTGTTCCTTTTTACCTTTCAATCTAACAACAATCGTATTCTACCAATTTTTATATTTATTTTTATTTTTCCTTGTCAGCTTCTATACCTTATGTATTAAATAGTATCCATCAATGTAGTAGAACATTTCCAGATAGATACAGGTATAGATATAAGATATTGTGTCTATATATATCTAGACTGTCTCTGATTTAAAATCATCGCCACACTATATGTCTGAACAATGTGTATATCTGGGTTCTCTATACCGTTGAAATATGAATTGTTCTAAATTTATGAACATTTTAAGACTTTGTTTATTCCATCAACATTGTTTGAAATTGATTGCTATTTCAAAAATTGTCCATATGTAACCTTTGGTCAATTGCATATTATGTTCCTCTTTTCTTGCTTTTTTGTTTTTTTATTTATTTACCTTTATTTTTATCTATGTATTTATGTACAGCAGGCTGGCTTTTTGCGATTCATCCCTGTTCACTTCTCAAATCCATCCACAAGATGGCGCAGTTTCTCCTTGATGTGGAATGTGTGCGTGCGCACGGACACCCGGCGGGTAAGCTCCGCGCATGCATGGCCATGGGGCAGCACCTGGTTGCGTGCCCCATAGGCCTTCTGCATGTGGACGAGCTCCTGTACGGTTCCCTGTGTGAGCTCCGCTACTCGCGCCGGGACCGCATACCCGCCGGTGACGTCGAGACGCGTGACGTCATCACGCCCTTAGGGGCGTGGCTACGCCGCGCGCCTCGTCGTCTGGGGGATGCCTGATCTCCACACATGGCTGCCCGCTATGCAGCTGATTACGTGGAGTGGACACTGATTGGCTGACGTCCAATCAGCTGTCCTATTTAGGACACAGACACTCCTCTGGCATCTGTCAGTCCTTTGAACTGCTGCCTGGAGGTCTGAGTCTTGAGAGATCACTAAACAGCCACAAGGTAATTTGATTAGATACTTTGTTCCATATACTTAAATACTTACCCTACATGCTTACTCTTCCCTTTTACTATAGCTGAACGACTACTTTGTCTTTCAGCAAAGCATTGGCTTAACTATATGCCTTGTACATTTACAACATCACTCTCTAAACACACAGATCTCCATCGGCCATCCCTTGTGAAAGTGCTGCAATGCCCTGCATTACACTCCTGGTTGCCCACCTTGTGCTATGTGAACCAAAAGCCAGCCTGCTTCCCTGGTTTAAACCGCTGTTCTTTGTCATTTTCTGCTTGTTTTTATGAATCAAATTGATGTAAGTATAATTAGTCCATACTAGACTTTTCTTATACTACTTTTTCAATAATTACTAAAATCGCATATATTGCAAAAATGCAGTCGCATACAATTTATGACGATATAGATATTTTCTACTACTTTTTTATTGTCTTTTGATATTTACAGATAGATTTGAGCACCTAATCATAAATCCCTTGATGAAGGAGTAATACATACCTATTTCCGAAACATGTCGGGTCACGTGCTATACACCTCATCCGCCTGATCCTCTACATACAGGCTGCGGGCTGTAGGCACATGGGTGCTATATCCTCTATATGCAATTGAATGTACAGTGTTTGTATTTGCACTTTATACAATTGTATCCTCTACTGTCACCTTTTATATATTGAATGTGTTTAATAAAGATGGCACTCTAGTGCACTTTTATATAAAACAATCTATGAGATAAATACTCATTTTTGGCCAGTACAAATATCCATTAAGGGCGACCTAAATGCACTCATAGTGCATATCTCTTTTTATAGTTATATTTCCTAGGATATTGGCCTCCCCTTGTACACACCTTGCTCTCATTACCTTTTTATCTTTGAGGTTCATTTTGGAATTTGTCCCCACAAGTGTGTCATAGAGATGGAGGATTTTATCCCAGAAGGGAGTAATTCTTGGGCAAGTGCCCCAAATGTGTGTCATGGTGCCGGGGCCCGTAAGCATGTCCAGCATGTATCTGGTACGTTGGGACAGCGGGACAGCGATACCACCTGGACACAATTCGGTAATTTTCTTCTTGAGCATAAGATGAGAAAGGAAAGCGCCAGTGTTTTCCCCCATTCCATATCATCAGGAGATACATTAAGTTTCCACTTTGAAAGAAATAGTGGTGGATCTGAGAAATAGATCTGAACCAGAATCAGATATATCTGGGATAATCCGTGGTCTGGTCTGTTAGATTGGGACAGCAACGACTCAAAGGCTGTTTGCGACCTATTCAAGTCGGCGATGATCAGTACTTTGTCCAGAAAGTGTGTCAATTGGGTGTGTTCAAGCCAGGCACCAGTCGAATTATGGCATGCAGGGAGCATGCAGGATAATAGAATTAGTTTACCAGCTCGGAGCGTATGGCTCAGCAGAGGAGCATCAGATTTTTTCCATAAAAGAAATTTAGAGTTAATACAAGTCGGAGGGAAAGAATGTAGTCCAAAGAGTGGGGTCAAGGGGCTAGGTCTCGAGGACAGCAAACCTTTGGTAAGGTAACTGTCCCAGATTCGTAGCAGCAGTCATAAGAGGCAGTAGGTTAGTAGGGGGTCTGTGTGTCGGGTCTGTCCATGGTACCGACGTAGGGTCGGGAGAAATCAGGTAATTTTCTGACATCCACAGCTTAGTGGATTTACCATAGTACCAATCAACTATCCTGATTAGTGATGCTGCATTAAAATAGAACAAGAGGTTAGGAAGAGCAACACCTCCTCTACTCTTAGGTAACGCTAAAGTGGAAGAGCCAATCCTAGGTCTCTTATGCTGCCAGATAAGGTTACGAATAGTTCTATTGATCGTCTGGAAGAAACCTCCTGGGGGGGGGGGGACCAGGGATCGCCTGGAAGATGTATAGACATTTAGGCAGAATGTTTATCTTGACGACATTCATATGGTCAAACCAAGAGATGTTCAATTTATCATATCTTTTAAGACACGTATGAATCATCCGAATTAAAGGCATATGAGATCTGTCAGGGTAGACAAGGAGGTAGGAATCTGAATTCAAAGGTATTTAATAGCCTTCTGCTGCCATTGAAACACAAATGTAGACTGAAGTTGGGATAACGTAGTTTTGGGCAAGGATATGTTGAGTGCCTCAGTTTTCTTGTAGTTTGCTTTGAAGTTGCTTACTAAGCCAAACGCTGTGAATGCGAAAGGCCTGTCAGTTTAGGTGGACGGCCGTGTCTTGGTAAGTTTGCAGTTGTGCCATACTCTTTCTATTTTTGGATGGTGTGTTGAACAGTGCTCCGTGAGATGTTCAAAGCTTGGGATATTTTTTATAACCTAACCCTGCTTTAAACTTCTTCACAACTTTATCCCTGACCTGTCTGGTGTGTTCCTTGGCCTTCATGGTGCTGTTTGTTCACTAAGGTTCTCTAACAAACCTCCGAGGGCTTCACAGAACAGCTGTATTTATACTGAAATTTTATTACACACAGGTGGACTCTATTTACTAATTAGGTGACTTCTGGAGGCAATTGGTTCCAGTAGATTTTAGTTAGGGGTATCCAAGTAAAGGGGGCTGAATACAAATGCATGCCATGCTTTTCAGATATTTGTAAAAAAAAATGTAAAAAAACCTTTATCATTTTCCTTCCACTTTACAATTATGTGTCACTTTGTGTTGGTCTATCACATAAAATCCCAATAAAATACATTTAAGTTTTTGGTTTTAACATAACAACATATGGAAGACTTCAAGGGGTATGAAAAAATTTTCAAGGCACTGTAAGTATGACCTACACTTAAAATGGTGGGAGATGGAAGAAGGTGCACATAAGCATTTGTGGCCTAAGGGCTCAAGCAAACAGCTGCCAGTGGCAAAGTGCTGGAATTGGCTATGTTTTTTTTTTAACAGAAATTTTTATTGACCAAAAAAGGCATACTCCAATTGCATGACAAAATTATTGACAGTCAGTGAGGTTTATCAGATTCAAAGGGATTAACCCCTGATTGTACTGTAAAAAATATAATGCCAACTAATATTTTCTTTGTACAGTTTCTATGTCATCTCAGACAGCGGTACTCAGCACACTAACCCTTGATAGCTAGCACTTATTATAAAAGTTACATTTGTGGGTGGTGGGTAAGAGGGCGGGGGGGGGGGGGGGGAAGAGGAATAGAAGTAGGGATTGAGGAAAGGGAGTGGTGGGGGAGGAATGGAGGGAGAGGGATAATTGGCATGGAAAAACCCAGAGATTGTACCCAGAGTTTTAGGAATCTACTTCTGAACCTTAGTAGTCAACCACGTGCATCTATCCATTTTGACCAGACTTTGTCAAATTTTCTCGGACACTGTCTGCTCTCGTATGTGATTCTATAGAGGGGTAGAACTGAGTTAACTGAGTGTATCCAGGAGCTTAAAAGGGAGTGACTTGTGCACTGAAACACTTACACCCCTTGCAAAGTTAGAGTAGGTGGAGTGGTAATGATGTCCAACCCATGGCTTGCAAAAGTTCTACTACCCACCAGGTGAGTCTCTTGAAACACACATACAGTGGGGACGTAAAGTATTCAGACCCCCTTAAATTTTTCACTCTTTGTTATATTGCAGCCATTTGCTAAAATCATTTAAGTTCATTTTTTTCCTCATTAATGTACACACAGCACCCCATATTGACAGAAAAACACAGAATTGTTGACATTTTTGCATATTTATTCAAAAAGAAAAACTGAAATATCACATGGTCCTAAGTATTCAGACCCTTTGCTCAGTATTTAGTAGAAGCACCCTTTTGATCTAATACAGCCATGAGTATTTTTGGGAAAGATGCAACAAGTTTTTCACACCTGGATTTGGTGACCCTCTGCCATTCCTCCTTGCAGATCCTCTCCAGTTCTGTCAGGTTGGATGGTAAACGTTGGTGGACAGCCATTTTTAGGCCTCTCCAGAGATGCTCAATTGGGTTTAAGTCAGGGCTCTTGTTGGGCCATTCAAGAACAGTCACGGAGTTGTTGTGAAGCCACTCCTTCGTTATTTTAGCTGTGTGCTTAGGGTCATTGTCTTGTTGGGAGGTAAACCTTCGGCCCAGTCTGAGGTCCTGAGCACTCTGGAGAAGGTTTTCGTCAAAGATATCCTTGTACTTGGCCACATTCCTGTTTCCCTCGATTGCAAACAGTCGTCCTGCCCCTGCAGCTGAAAAACACCCCCACAGCATGATGCTGCCACCACCATGCTTCACTGTTGGAACTGTATTGGACAGGTGATGAGCAGTGCCTGCTTTTCTCCACACATACCACTTAGAATTAAGGCCAATAAGTTACTCTGGTCTCATCAGACCAGAGAATCTTATTTCTCACTATCTTGGAGTCCTTCAGGTGTTTTTTAGCAAACTCCATGCGGAATTTCATGTGTCTTGCACTGAGGAGAGGCTTCCGTCGGGCTACTCTGCCATAAAGCCCCGACTGGTGGAGGGCTGCAGTGATGGTTGACTCTCTACAACTTTCTCCCATCTCTCGACTACATCTCTGGAGCTCAGCCACAGTGATCTTTGGGTTCTTCTTTACCTCTCTCACCAAGGCTCTTCTCCCCTGATAGCTCAGTTTGGCCAGACGGCCATCTCTAGGAAGGGTTCTGGTCATCCCAAACGTCTTTCATTTAAGGATTATGGAGGCCACTGTGCTCTTAGGAACCTTAAGTGCAGCAAAAAAAATTTTGTAACCTTGGCCAGATCTGTGCCTTGCCACAATTCTGTCTCTGAGCTCTTCAGGCAGTTCCTTTGACCTCATGATTCTCAATTGCTCTGACATGCACAGTGAGCTGTAAGGTCTTATATAGACAGGTGTGTGGCTTTCCTAATCAAGTCCAATCAGTATAATCAAACACAGCTGGACTCAAATGAAGGTGTAAAACCATCTCAAGGATGATCAGAAGAAATTGACAGCACCTGAGTTAAATATATGAGTGTCACAGCAAAGGGTCTGAATACTTAGGACCATGTGATATTTCAGGTTTTCTTTTTTAATAAATCTGCAAAAATGTCAACAATTCTGTGTTTTTCTGTCAATATGGGGTGCTGTGTGTATATTATTGAGGATAAAAAAATGAACTTAAATGATTTTAGCAAATGGCTGCAATATAACAAAGAGTAAAATTTAAGGGGGTCTGAATACTTTCCGTCCCCACTGTATATGTGGATTATACGGTTTGAGAAATTAGAATACTAGGGAACGTTTTATCGGAGATTTCAGCCCCCTTGTGTTCCAAGACAAAATGTTAAAGGAGGACATGAGTTCTGTCCAGTAAGTGGGTATTAGGATCAAGGGTAATAGTTGCCCCCAGCCAGGGCTGCTGAACCTGTAGAAAGCAGGAAGAGATACACGGCATTAATAGAAAACCAAGCATGGCGATAGATAAGTATAATGTCATGCAATAGGAAACAGTCATGAAACAGGTAAGCACACTGGCCCATACAGGGCAACATTTCCACCGCTCCACCACACCCATCCCCCCAAAACGTTCCCATCCCCAAAACCATATCAGCACGCTGTTTTCAAAGGGACAGTCTCTGGGGGGTGTAGAGCCAGCAAACTCATTCCCTGCAATAGAGGCATCCGCCGTGATGGAAGGGAGCTGGAACAGTCTGTAGTTTGGGTAGAAGGGGACAAGTCTCCTGGGTTCGATCACCAGCAGGTAGGAAATATACTCCAGGACTTTAGAAAGAGTCACATTGCTGAAAACACCTGATCTGGTCAGGGGCACTTACTTAGGTTACAGTTTTCTCAACCGATGAGGCGCAACGGGCGCCTGGGTGATGTCACAGGACCCACTGAGGCATCATAGTTACATAGTTAGTAGTCAGGTTGAAAAAAGAAACAAGTCCATCCAGTTCAACCATAAAAAAATAAATAAATAAAATAAAAATTATTGTACAATCCAATATATCTAATTCTATGCCCACAGTTGATCCAGAGGAAGGCAAAAAACCCCAGCAGAACATGCTCCAATTTGCTATAGCAGGGGAAAAAATTCCTTCCTGATCCCCCAAGAGGCAATCAGATTTTCCCTGGATCAACTTTACCTATAAATGTTAGTACCCAGTTATATTATGTACATTTAGGAAAGTATCCAGGCCTTTCTTAAAGCAATCTACTAAGCTAGCCAGAACCACCTCCGGAGGGAGTCTATTCCACATTTTCACAGCTCTTACTGTAAAGAAACATTTCCGTATTTGGAGATGAAATCTCTTTTCCTCTAGACGTAAAGAGTGCCCCCGTGTCCTCTGTGTTGACCGTAAAGTGAATAACTCAACACCAAGTTCACTATATGGACCCCTTATATATTTGAACATGTTGATCATATCCCCCCTTATTCTCCTCTTCTCAAGTCGGAATAGATTCAGTTCCTCTAATCTTTCCCCATAGCTGAGCTCCTCCATGCCTCTTATCAGTTTGGTTGCCCTTCTCTGCATTTTCTCCAGTTCCCCAATGTCCTTTTTGAGAACTAGTGCCCAAAACTGAACTGCATATTCCAGATGAGGTCTTACTAATGATTTGTACAGTGGCAAATGATATCTCTCTCTCTGGAGTCCATACCTCTCTTAATACAAGAAAGGACTTTGGAAACCGCAGCTTGGCATTGCATGCTATTATTGAGCTTATGATCTACCAAAACCCCCAGATCCTTCTCCACCATGGATTCCCCCAGTTGTACTCCCCCTAGTATGTATAATGCATGCATATTCTTAGCCCCCAAGTGCATAACTTTACATTTCTCAACATTAAACCTCATCTGCCACATAATCGCCCAATTAGACAGAGCATTGAGGTCGGCTTGTAAATTGGAGACATCCTGTAAGGACGGTATTCCACTGCATAGCTTTGTGTCATCTGTAAAGACAGAAATGTTACTTTTGATCCCAGACCCAATATCATTTATAAAGATGTTAAAAAGTAAGGGTCCCAACACTGAACCTTGGGGTACACCACTGATAACCTTAGACCATTCAGAGTAAGAATCATTAACCACCACTCTGAATCCTGTCTTTTAGCCATTTACAAACTGATATTTCCAAGCCTGTTGACACCCTTAGGCAAATCATTACAGGCCCAGGGGCACATACCAGCAAGTAGTCAAAATCAGTACACCTTACTAGTTGGAACAGGGTACTCACTTTGCCTTGAACCAACAGGTAGGTGTTAGGGATCGAAGAATGTCGAGTCAATTGAATAAATGAGTTTTCAGCAGCCCCTCTCGGATAGAAAGAAGTTTAGGTTACTAAAGTCTCCTGACTATGTCAGGGGTTTGCTCTTAGGATGCCATTAACTGAACAAATAAGGCACAGCAGGTGCAAAGAAGGTATTCAGGTCATCTGCAAGGCCGGCAAGGCAAGGAGGGCTGAATGACCTGGGGGCCACCTGTTAGCTACTTTGGATGAAGGCCCAAACTAAACAACTCACAGATCTGTGGGGTCAGCGGTTAGGTGGCAGGGACTCCAGCCAAGCCAAGGCTTCTCTCTGCGATGTGAAGAAGCGGGTTGTCTCCCCATCCTGGACTCGCAGACAGGCTGGGAACAGGACACTGTAGCGGATGTTGTGGGCCCTCATTGCAGCCTTAACCTGGTCAAACACTTTTGGAGCTTCAGCGTCTCCACTGAATAATCCGGGAAGGTAAACAGCTTGTTGTTTTGGAAGCGCAGATCCCCAGGGACTCGGGAGGCACAAAGTATTTTAATCCCTGTGGAAGGTTCTGGTTCTGCATAAAACATTTAAGTGTCATTTCATGAGATGATTTATGAGGGCGTGTTTAGGGGCAGAATTAGGGGCAGGGCAGGGAATGGGTTGGGTGGGGCAACTGGTAGTGAGTAACCTTTGAGGCCTGGCTAGTAGCTCAGGACTTGAAATTTTGAACCCTGATAATATTATTTATTCATTTTTACAATATTATTTTACAATTGTTTTGAGAGCCCAGTTGGGGAGCTTTGATGAAATATCAGGGGTCTAAATTGACCCCTGATGTCTCCCATTTGAGACAGAGATTCCCCAGTCCCTTTCTCTCTATCTTCAGCTGTACTGGCTCCTCCCCCCCCATCCTGAAATATATTCCCCACAGCAGTTGGTGGGAGAGGAGAGGAGGGAATCCAACAGCGCTACAGTATAAGGGGGCACGGGGGGGCAAGGGGAATCTTTATCCCACAGGGTGATTTGGGTGTGCCCAAGCACATCCAGCACACCCTGTGCGCACACCTATGATAGGGGTGATCTCCCCTTCCTTACGCTGCTTAGATTTTATTTCAATTGTGATCACTTTTATCCATTTGTTGTATGGTATTTTTAGAAATAAAAATCCCTGGTTTACCTGCACTATGCAGAAGCTTTTTTTTTTTTTTTAATTTGCATATTATCCCGATGCAAGAAACTGCCTTCCAGTAGCCCTACTTCCATCACGGGGTCTGGATCAAATCTGTCCCCGGCTTCTCCTTGGAACACATCCTTGAGGTCTATTGGCTGATATCCAGTTGGCGGCCCTTCCTGATGTTTCTTCACCCCACCAGAGAAGTCGAGAAGTGAGACAGAGGTTCCACCGTTCCGGATATCGTTTTCCAGCCTAAGTTTGGCTCCATGCACCATTGACTCCATGTCATACGACAGTGGAGTCCACGTCATCTGGTAAGAGTACCCATCTTATCTTACTTCCTGATGGTTTCATTCTGATGCCCCATATCGAGATGTTGGTTTACAGCTACGGAAGTTCTGTACCCCGTTGTTGACTCACAGTCACAGATCCACACCGTGCACCATTGACTTTAATTTCCAGTCTCACATCATTTTTTGGTCCATACCAGTTCCTCTTATTAATTTGAGTTTGGAATCATCCATTTACCATATGTGGACACTTTATACTGTGTTTGTTCATTTCACTTCACTTATGGTTTTTGCACATATGCTTTACTGTTCAGTACAGCATCTCTTACTTAACCACTTGAGCCCCGGACCATTATGCTGCCTAAGGACCAGAGGTCTTTTTCCAATTTGGCACTGCGTCGCTTTAACTGCTAATTGCGCGGTCATGCAATGCTGTACCCAAACGAAATTTGCGTCCTTTTCTTCCCACAAATAGAGCTTTCTTTTGATGGTATTTGATCACCTCTGCGGTTTTTATTTTTTGCGCTATAAATGGAAAAAGACCGAAAATTTTGAAAAAAAATGATATTTTCTACTTTTTGTTATAAAAAAAATCCAATAAACTCAATTTTAGTCATACATTTAGGCCAAAATGTATTCGGCCACATGTTTTTGGTAAAAAAAATGTCAATAAGCGTATATTTATTGGTTTGCGCAAAAGTTATAGCGTCTACAAACTAGGGTACATTTTCTGTAATTTACACAGCTTTTAGTTTATGACTGCCTATGTCATTTCTTGAGGTGCTAAAATGGCAGGGCAGTACAAAACCCCCCCAAATGACCCCATTGTGGAAAGTAGACACCCCAAGGAAATTGCTGAGAGGCATGTTGAACCCATTGAATATTTATTTTTTTTGTCCCAAGTGATTGAATAATGACAAAAAAAAAAAAAAAATTTACAAAAAGTTGTCACTAAATGATATATTGCTCACACAGGCCATGGGCCTATGTGGAATTGCACCCCAAAATACATTCTGCTGCTTCTCCTGAATATGGGGATACCACATGTGTGGGACTTTTTGGGAGCCTAGCCGCGTACGGGGCCCCGAAATCCAATCACCGCCTTCAGGATTTCTAAGGGCGTAAATTTATGATTTCACTCTTTACTGCCTATCACAGTTTCGGAGGCCATGGAATGCCCAGGTGGCACAAAACCCCCCCAAATGACCCCATTTTGGAAAGTAGACACCCCAAGCTATTTCCAGAGAGGCATATTGAGTCCATGGAATATTTTATATTTTGACACAAGTTGCGGGAAAGTGACACTTTTTTTTTTTTTTTTTTTTGCACAAAGTTGTCACTAAATGATATATTGCTCACACAGGCCATGGGCATATGTGGAATTGCACCCCAAAATACATTTAGCTACTTCTCCTGAGTACGGGGATACCACATGTGTGGGGCTTTTTGGGAGCCTAGCCGTGTACGGGACCCCGAAAACCAATCACCGCCTTCAGGATTTCTAAGGGTGAAAATTTTTGATTTCACTCTTCACTGCCTATCACAGTTTCGGAGGCCATGGAATGCCCAGGTGGCACAAAACCCCCCCAAATGACCCCATTTTGGAAAGTAGACACCCCAAGCTATTTGCTGAGAGGCATGGTGAGTATTTTGCAGCTCTCATTTGTTTTTGAAAATGAAGAAAGACAAGAAAAAACTTTTTTTTTCAATTTTCAAAACTTTGTGACAAAAAGTGAGGTCTGCAAAATACTCACTATACCTCTCATCAAATAGCTTGGGGTGTCTACTTTCCAAAATGGGGTCATTTGGGGGGGGTTTGTGCCACCTGGGCATTCCATGGTCTCCGAAACTGTGATAAGCAGTCAAGAGAGAAATCAAAAATTCACGCCCTTAGAAAGCCTGAAGGCGGTGCTTGGTTTTCGGGGTTCCGTACGCGGCTAGGCTCCCAAAAAGTCTCACACATGTGGTATCCCCGTACTCAGGAGAAGCAGCAGAATGTATTTTGGGGTATAAGTTCACATATTCCCATGGCATGTTTGAGCAATATATCATTTAGTGACAATTTTGTGCAAAAAAAAAAAAAAATTGTCTCTTTCCCGCAACTTGTGTCGCAATATAAAATATTCCATGGACTCGACATGCCTCTCAGCAAATAGCTTGGGGTGTCTACTTTCCAAAATGGGGTCATTTGGGGGGGTTTTGAACTGTCCTGGCATTTTATGCACAACATTTAGAAGCTTATGTCACACATCACCCACTCTTCTAACCACTTGAAGACAAAGCCCTTTCTGACACTTATTGTTTACATGAAAAAGTTTTTTTTTTTGCAAGAAAATTACTTTGAACCCCCAAACATTATATATTTTTTAAAGCAAATGCCCTACAGATTAAAATGGTGGGTGTTTCATTTTTTTTTTTCACACAGTATTTGCGCAGCGATTTTTGGGGAAAAAACACACTTTTTTAAATTTTAATGCACTAAAACACACTATATTGCCCAAATGTTTGATGAAATAAAAAAGATGATCTTAGGCCGAGTACATGGATACCAAACATGACATGCTTTACAATTGCGCACAAACGTGCAGTGGCAACATTTTTAAAAGCCTTTAAAAGCCTTTAAAAGCCTTTAAAAGCCTTTACAGGTTACCACTTTAGATTTACAGAGGAGGTCTACTGCAAAAATTACTTCCCTCGATCTAACCTTCGCGGTGATACCTCACATGCATGGTGCAATTGCTGTTTACGTTTGACGACAGACCGCCGCTTGCGTTCGCCTTAGTGCTTTTTTATCTTATTTTTAAACTGTTCCTTTCATTTTTATTTTTTTTTTAATCATTTTTATTGTTATCTCGGGGAATGTAAATATCCCCTATGATAGCAATAGGTAGTGACAGGTACTCTTTTTTGAAAAAATTGGGGTCTATTAGACCCTAGATCTCTCCTCTGCCCTCAAAGCATCTGACCACACCAAGATCGGTGTGATAAAATGCTTCCCCAATTTCCCAATGGCGCTATTTACATCCAGCGAAATCTAAGTCATAAAATGCTCGTAGCTTCCGGTTTCTTAGGCCATAGAGATGTTTGGACCCACTCTGGTCTCTGATCAGCTCTATGGTCAGCTGGCTGAATCACCGGCTGCATTTTCAGGTTCCCTGTTGAGACAGGAGAGCCAGAGAAAAACACGGAAGACGGTGGGGGGGGGGCATTCCCTCCCACGGCTTGTAAAAGCAGTCTAGAGGCTAATTAGCCACTAGGATTGCTTTTACATGAAAGCCGACCGCTGGCTGAAAAGAATGATACCAAGATGATACCTAAACCTGCAGGCATCATTCTGGTATAACCACTCAAAGTTGTGAATGGCGTACCTGAAGACAAAAAAATGGTTAACAATAAAGCACAGTAAACGGTAAAGTATAAAAAATTGCATACCTGAAAAGCAAACATGATAAAACATAATAACAATAAAACATTGCAGAATAGAATACAGTAAAAAAAGAGCAGAGAGAGAGAACAATAAAACGACAACTATTTTTTTTTATTTTATATATATATATATATATTTTTTTTTTTTTACACTTTTTTTGTAACTAACTTTTATAACTGTAACCGGTTCCAGGTTCGGGTCTCTCAAAATGCGATGGCATCTTGGGAGACCCTGTGAAAGTGTGCCTAGTCTGTGCAATGCTGTACCCTACGCTAATACTCAACTAGTGCATGGTAGCGTTCAAAACATTCACCAATGCAAAGACCAGGATTGTCAGGACAGGAGGGACAATAATAGCGGGTGTCACGCCTATATCCGCGCTAGCTGCAGACACAATATCTTTTTTGGGGGCGTTCGCTGGGTAGGGGTACTCGGGAGGACATAAATAAAATGCCTCTCATCCAGCCGACTGCATTTGGTTGGGGATGTGAATGGGGGAAGTACGGGCGCTGCAGAAGCGGTGGGTTCCCAATTAGGATTGGCGAATGCAGTAGGAAGGGCACTATGGGCACGACGGGCCTGTGTTTGTCTTTTTGGTGGCAGCGGGACACTACTTGTGCTTGCCACCTCACCAGCTTGAACTGCACTTATGGGACTCGCCACGTCACCAAGTGTTACTGCAGTGCTGGTTTGACTACGACCGGGGTGTACTAGGCCGCTGGCGCTTGCCAGTTCACCAAAACGCTACCAAAAAATCTGTTGGCGATCGCAGGGATCAGGCCTGACTCTGCGAACGCTGCAGTTATGCGTTTTAGTCTTTTGTAAGTGACAGTGATCGATCGATACTGCACTTGGGTGGGCTGGGCTGGGCCGGGCGGAGGGGCAAAACGCAGGTGCTAGCAGGTATCTGGGCTGATCCCGCTAACACTGCGTTTGTGAGAACCCTAAACTGCTGGGGATGCTAGTATAGATCTGATCGGATCAGATATTGATCCGTTCAGATACTATACCACTAAGGGAGGTGTACGGTGCGTGTGTGGGTGTTAGCGGTACTGGCGCTAACCTGACGCTGCCTGGGGCTGGTGCTTGCCAGTTCACCAAAATACTACCAAAAAAACTGTTAGCGATCGCAGGGATCAGGCCTGACTCTGCGAACGCTGCAGTTATGCATTTAGTGTTTTGTAAGTGTCAGTGATCGATCGATACTGCACTTGGGTGGGCTGGGCCGGGCGGAGGGGCAAAACGCAGGTGCTAGCAGGTATCTGGGCTGATTCCGCTAACACTGCGTTTTTGGGAACCCTAAACTGCTGGGGACACTAGTATAGATCTGATCGGATCAGATATTGATCCGTTCAGATACTATACCACTAAGGGAGGCGTATGCTGCGTGCGTGGGTGTTAGCGGTACTGGCGCTAACCTGACCCTGCCTGGCGCTGGTGCTTGCCAGTTCACCAAAATACTACCAAAAAAACTGTTAGAGATCGCAGGGATCAGGCCTGACTCTGCGAACGCTGCAGTTATGCGTTTAGTCTTTTGTAAGTGACAGTGATCGATCGATACTGCACTTGGGTGGGCTGGGCTGGGCCGGGCGGAGGGGCAAAACGCAGGTGCTAGCAGGTATCTGGGCTGATCCCGCTAACACTGCGTTTTTGGGAACCCTAAACTGCTGGGGACGCTAGTATAGATCTGATCGGATCAGATATTGATGCGTTCAGATACTATACCACTAAGGGAGGCGTATGCTGCGTGCGTGGGTGTTAGCGGTACTGGCGCTAATCTGACGCTGCCTGGGGCGACGCATATCACCGCCGGGCGATCAGGGGGCTAAACCTTTATTCGGTAATAAACGGCGGGTGCCCTGACACTATAAAAAATAAACAAACTAACCAGCGTCAACCGTAACGGTTATACGGTGATCAGTGGTGAAAGGGTTAACTAGGGGGCAATCAAGGGGTTAAAACATTTATTTGGTAGTATATGGGGGTCCCTGACGCTATAAAACGCTGACGGCGAACCTAAATATTTATGTCCCTAACTAGCGTCACCAGCGACACTAATACAGCGATCAGAAAAATGATCGCTTAGTGACACTGGTGACAGGGGGTGATCAAGGGGTTAAAACTTTATTAGGGGGGGTTAGGGGGGTACCCTAGACCTAAAGGGGGGTAACAGTATCTGTCCCAACACTGTAACTGTCACAAACTGACACTATGCAGTAATCAGAAAAAAAAAAAAAAACTGCTGGTGTCAGTTTGTGACAGGGGAGGGGGGGGGGGTGATTGGGGGTGGATCGGGGGGCGATCGGGGGGGGGGGGGATCGGGGTGTTTTGTGTGCCTGGCATGTTCTACTGTGTGTGTGTGTGTTGGTGCACTCACATTGATGTCTTCTCTCCTCGGGCCGGAACGGAAATTACCGAGCCGAGGAGAGATGACATCATTTCCTTTGCTGCTGTTTAGCATACAGCAGCAAAGGAATGATTCGATTGGCCGGCGGCGATCGCGAGGGGGGGGCCACGAACGGATGGTCTCCCCCTCACCACCGATCGCCGCTGGACAAACGACGACCGCCTCGGGCACCGGGGGGGGGGTCCGATCGGACCCCCCACCCGCGGAAGGCAAATCACGTACCCTGTACGTGATTTTGGCTGTCCGTGCCACTTTGCCGACGTACATCGGCGTGAGGCGGTCGTCAAGTGGTTAATTGTTTCACTACACCCTAACTTCCCAATATTTCTTAGCGCTGCATTTTTTTCCCAGTTACCAGTTATTGTTTGTCACAATGTATGCAGCTGCTGGCTCACATATATTTTATTTTTGCTATTAGAGCGCAGTGTTTTCATATTCTCTTGTAGTCCACTAATGCACCCTGGAGCTCCGTAGCTGAAGGTCCATACCTCGCTTTGGACCTGAGCTGGAGGAAGAGTCTGCAGGAGTCAGATCATTGCACCCACAATCTACTTATCACATTTGCGATCTTTTGCAGGCTCAAATGCAAAAAAAAATGCACATTTCTGCTTTTTGCAAAATAGGTGGAATTGTTTTCTTTTTTTTTTTTTCGTAAAAGGTGGAATTCTCCTTTAAACTTCAATTTTAAACCTTTAACCTCTAAGTGTATGAACTGTTTATTGCACAAAAACCCTGGATCCAAATTAAAAATTTAGAACACATTTTTTAAACGAACCTACCCTATGCCCCCTTGTGCTTTTTTTTTCTACATCTTGTTACATAACAGATAGAAAAAAAAAAAAAAAACGTCACCGCCAGAAACTGCACATCTAATAGGATCTGAGGAGATAATGCATCTGTGGAACTTAAAGCCACCTTAGTTTCCACCTGAAATAGCAAGCATTACATCTTCTAAATCCCTACGGTTGCTATAGCAACCCAACCACACTGCCAGCGCCTCCACCTCCCACTAACACGGCCTCAGGGGGATGAGGGTCTGCGGTCAGCCACCCTCCCTCCTTTGCTAACAGCTCCAGTCCCATTCACTGAGCGCCTCCCCTTTTTTTTTCCAGAATGGATGGCTTTGCAAATGGGAAAACAGCTGCTCTCATACAAAAATGTAAGAGCTCCAGCATCAGCAGCAGCAACAACAACAGCACATGAAGGCTATGCAGAGCCTGGACGCCTGTGAGCAGAGAAAGCACAGCCCGTTCTAGAAGAGAAGCGACACACCGGACTACAAAACAAGCCCAGCATCAGGTAAGAGACATCACATTTATATTATTCCAATGCTACATAACCCATCCCTTCTATGCTGCCTGCAGATTGCGCTTTAAAATAATCACTGGGGTTATTTCGTTGTCTTCTAAAAGTACGTTAAGGTTCGCTGCTCGTCTTCTTGGAACTGTCAGATTTGTTTATATTCCACGTATAAACACGGACAGCGAATACAGCAGAAGCCATAAATCACTGAAGATTGGTTTCCGTGGGTTACGGCATTTTACACATTATTCCTTGCCTCATTGAATAACGCGTTTGGCTTGGTAATCGTAATTATTCCGACAAAGAGCAATCCACAAAGTGAGCTTACCCTAATCGAGCGGCTGTTAGCCCTTTATTGTTCGGACTCCTCTAAAGTGATCAATGAAGCGTTGTGATTGGCCGATTTGGGTGTGATTGTATCTTGCACACGCTTTAAAAGAAAAAAAAAACCGAAGATTTTAAGTAAATTAGGTTTGGTGTCACGTTGACTGGAACTGTCAGGAGACGCTGTAAAGGCTCATTGATTAATCAATACCAGGCTGCTGGTCGTCGATTGCAAAGTGAGTGATGAATGGGACCGGTTAGCGATCTCGCAAATGTTCGATAGTCTAGAAAGGGGGCTACAGGGACTATGTTCTGTGTACACGGACTAATCCCCGGACAGGATCTGACAGCCCACCATATGCATGGAGAAATGATCTCACTGTACAAGTGTTTATGTTGCTGTTATATAAGGATCTCCTATGTATGGAGCACAGGGCGTTGTATTGGCTTTTTCGGGGGGCCACATCGGACACAGACAAGGGGTTTTCTGTGCTAAGATCCCAGCGCTGTGAGATCTAAAAGTATCGGTTATTATTAGTTTATGCAAACCATAAGGTAAGTACACTCCTTGAGAGTTTAATTCTTATTAGGGTAAGGATAAAAACGAAATTCCATATTTTTATTTTTTAGGTACGGTATCTATATAACGCCAACAATTTACATAGAGCTTTACATACTGTGCGTTCATGTCAGTACTGGTCCTCAAGGAGCTTACAATCTAAAGACATCCATAGACTGTTTGAAATCTCAGCCGGGTCAGCAGGGACTGGCTGAGCTTCGAACCATGTACGGGCAGGCTGATTGTACCAAGTTGATAGATCGATCAACTTGGGTACAGCTGGCCTGTCGGGTTTTTCATGCGATTATTGCTAGTGGCTAAAGCAATAATCACTGTGTGTTCCCCCGGCTGGGACGGTTTTCTGTGCTAAAATCTCAGCACTGCGAGATCTACAGGTAGGGGTTACCTTTCATTTATGCAACCCATAAGGTAAGTACACTCCTTGAGGGTTTAATCCCTATTAGGGTAAGGGAAAAAACTAAACTCCATATTATTACAGGTATTTATGTAGCGCTTTACATACTGTGCATTTATGTCAGTCCCTGTCCTCAAGGAGCTTACAATCTAAAGCGGGCCATAGACTGTTCAAATCTGGGCCAGTTCAGCAGGGGCTGAGATTCGAACCTTGTATTGGCAGGCTGATTGTACCAAATTATTAAATCGAGCAACTTTGGTACGGCTGGCCTGTTGGGTTTTTCATGCGATTATTGCTGGTGGCTATAGCCATTAGCAATAATCACTGTGTTTTCCCCCGGCCAGGACAGTTTTCTGTGCTAAGATCTCAGCACTGCAAGATCTACAGGTAGGGGTTACCTTTAGTTCATGCAACCCATAAGGTAAGTACACTCCACATTATTATAGGTATTTATATAGCACTATCAATTTACACAGCGCTTTACATACTGTGCATTCATGTCAGTCCCTGTCCTCAAGGAGCTTACAATCTAAAGCCAGCCATCGACTGTTCAAATCTCGGCCAGTTCAGAAGGGACCGAGATTCGAACTTTGTATTGGCAGGCTGATTGTACCCAAGTTAATCAATCAATCAACCCTGTCGGGTTTTTCATGCAACTATTGCCAGCGGCTATAGCCACTAGCAATAAATACTGTGTGTTCTCCTGGCCGGGATGATTCCCTCTGCCCCCCCCCGGGAGAACCCAATGGCTCCTTGGGAGGTATTCCCCCATCAACAACAACTGTGTTGATGGGGGAATCTAGTGATTTTCTTTCGCTGCAGGAAAGAAATTCGCTCCTTCTATGTAGCTCACATGTGCTAATTCTAATGCAAGCTTTCAGTGCCCTGTACAATATTTTAATCCAGGATATGAATGTCTCCCCTAAATTTAATTTCTCTAGCACCCTCCAAAGGTAAGCCCATTCTACGCTATTGAATGCCTTAGCGGCGTCTAGTGAAAGGACAGCTCTTTGTCCTGAATTGTCAATTGGAATTTGCATATTTAAATATAATCTGCGAAGATTGTGTGCTGTGGATCTGTTAGGTATAAATCCCGATTGATCCGGGTGCACTATTTTTGTCACCACCTTAGACAACCTCATAGCGAGGACTTTAGTGATCAATTTTTCAAATCATTATTTAAAAGTGATATGGGCCTTTATGACTCAGGTTGGATCGGATCCTTCCCAGGTTTCAACAGGACCACTACCACTGCCTCATACATGGAGTCTGGTAAGGAGTCAGTGGCATGTGCTTCCTTAATTGTGTGGAGCAATTCCGGTAGGAGTATGCCACCAAACTTTTTATACATCTCAATTGGGAGACCATCATTTCCCGGGGCCTTAGAATTGGGGAATGTTGCTAATGCAAGTTGCAATTCTTACAGAGATATAGGTGCATTTAGCAGTTTTTTGTCTTCCCCCTGTATTGTCGGAAGTGTGATTCCATCTAAAAACTCAGCTAAGGCAGCTTCGGAGTAATTCACCTTTGAGGAATACACATCCTGAAAAAATGTACAGAATCCCTGCATAATTGAAGGGGTGTCCATAGCTACTTGTGTTGGTGACACCGCCAACCGGTGAATAATTGGTGATGGTTGTTGCGATTTGGCTATTACCGATAGCATATGGCCTGTTTTTTCTCCCTCTTCAAAGTATGTTTGTGAGGTAAAAAACGTTTCTTTTCCGCTTGTTGGGTATGTATAGTGCGATACATTTTTTGTGCGTCTTTCCATTTTCTTTCACTATCAGGTGTGGGCGCTTGTAGGAATTCCTCCTCTGCTTTATCTACTGCTATACTGGTGTCAGCTGCCCATTGTCTGCTATTTGTTTTAATTGTGGCTATTTCCTTGATACACATCCCCCTGATAAAAGCCTTCAGAGTGTCCCAAACAATACCCGGTGGGGCAGAATGCTTATTGTCCTGTAAAAAGTGCTGAATTTGTGTTTGCATATGTTTAGTGTCTCTAAACAGAGGAATCCAGAAAGGATTCATCTTCCAGTGTATTGGTAATTTTACAGTGGGGAAGCTTAGACTGAGCTGTATGGGGGAATGGTCGGATAGACCTCTGGCAAGATAGGTGACCTTTGGATCATAGCAGTGCGTTGATGTATTGCCCAACACTAAGTCAATGCACGACAAAGTGGAATGCGTTAGTGAATGACATGAAAATTGTGCCTTAAAAGGAAATTTATACCGCCATAAATCAAAAAGCCCAATTTCCGTTAAAAATTTGGCAAGAGCTGTATATGCCCTGGGGCCCTGTGGGCAGTACTTCCTGTGCACATCTAGAGACGTGTCAGCTCACATGTGCACATACATATTCTAGGGCCAATTGGAAAGAAGTCAGTTAACCTACCAGGCCATTTTGGAGTGTGGAAGAAAAGCAGAGTAACTGGAGGAAACCCATACAGGAAGAACATGCAAACTCCATGCAGATAGTGCCCTGACCAGGATTCAAACTGGGGGCCCTAGTGCTGCAAGGCAGACGTGCAAACCAACTGGACCAGCTGATATAAAATAACAACACATAATGCAGTTGTTTTTATTAACTAAAATAAAATGCAGTTTTAAAACCAACTAGTGTAGATTTTCGAAAGAACATTTGTACGAATATTTGTACCAAAATTCTCATTACATTTGACGGCTTGATGAATGTTGTTCGAAAGTTTTTCAAAATTTTGTTTACCTTTTAACATTCGATTTTGGAGAGAATGGACTTTACAGGACGAAAACCACATACACTGTTAGAAAATTTTTCGCTCGAGAAAAAAATATCCATCCTGCTCCTTTGAATACTCTCATCACTACATTAGAAACAAACGTCGATATGACCCCACTAATGATTAGGAAATGTAACAGATTTCTCCATCCACACAACATGATGTGGATGGACGAATCCCCCCTGCCATGCTGTTGTACAGTATTTTGACCGCCACTGCTGTTAGAATGCCCCAACGGTGCCAGCTGCCAAAAATGTTCAGCTTGGCTTCTTCAACAAAAGCTGAGTTGAGAAATTGACTTTTATTGAATCAGCAGGACCACCCATTGTTACAGTTTTGGCTAATTCAGAAAAATCAGCCGAAATATCAACAGTTTATGGCCAGCTATAGTCATAAAGGTGTAATATCATTGCTGGCCAGGATGACCAGAAGTGAAGGCAATAAATCTATTCACAAATGTGGGAAGCTAGGGGGCTTGTGACTAGCAGACAGTATGATCCCAAAGACTCTCCTCTACTCTGATAGTCATTTTTTTTAAGCCAGCCATAGATAAATTAAAATGCTGAACCAGCCGAATTTCAATCCATGTATGTGCAGGCTGGTTGTACAAACAGATCTATCAATCGACTTGTGTACAACCAGCCTGTTGGAATATCTTTTCTTGATCAGTGCTTCCGGCTGTAGCCAGTGGTGCCGATCAGTGTATTTTGATGGCGGGGAAGTCTCTCCACTGTCAGAATACAATAGTTCAGCGGGAGGATTCCCCCATCCACATAGAGTGTGCAGTTGGGAGAATCCAGTCATTTTCTTTCATTCAAAAAAAAATGACTTCTCTATGGCCTGCCTTAGAATAGTGACTTCAAAGGATCAGGGTTTATGATACAGTATTGGATCTGTGTTATCTTTACTTGCTCACCAATTTTTTTATATTTAAAGTGATTGTAAACTTTTAATTTGTTTTTTTTTTCATTAAAATAATAAACATGTTAACAATTACCTGCTCTGTGTAATGGTTTTGCACAAAGTGACTCGAATCCTCCACTTCTTGGGTCTCACTCCGGCGCTCCTGGCTCCTCCCTCCTGTCGGGTGCCCCCACAGCCAGCAGCTTGCTATTGGGGCACCCGAGCTGAGCTGCTGCTCTGTGTGTCCATTCACACACAGAGCCACAGTTCGGCCCCACCCCCCCTGTCTCCTGATTGCTTCATTGGCTGTGATTGAAAGCTGCTGCCAATAGCCAGTCAGGAGTGCGAGTCCCCAGAAAGTCAAGGCTCTCGTGGACATCTTTGGATCTAGAGGGGGCTTGGAAAAGTAGTAGGGAGGGTGGCATGAAGGTAAAACACCTTGTGCCTTTACAACCACTTTAAAGTGTAAAATAAGGCTAACTCTAATCATTCTTAAAAACTTTAAATGTTTTGTATTCTTTCCTATTTTTAATCTGCTCCTTCGATCAGCGGCTGCAGTGCTGCAGTGCTGATCAGTGAATTCTGACAGAGGGGAGTCCCTGCTCCCCGCTGTCAGACCAGTCGGACCGGCTGAAGTACACACGGATTGAATGTCAGCCAGACAACGCCGCTTGACATGTGTGTACTAGGCTTAAGGTTTAGATGTTGTGGACAGGTTAAAGCCAAACTCCACCTTTCCTTGACCCAAACTCCCGCTTGGCCCAAATGAAAGTGAAAGGAAAGGTGGAGCTAGACTTTCATTTTTAAAGTAGAAATTACACAACGTGCATAGAATAGTCTGATTGCTGGATGGAAAGAAATAAAATCACCCCACGTATGGTCACCATACAGTACCTGGTATACAGATCATTCTTTCCTTGGCTGTTTCCCCCTTAGTTCATGGACATTATTTTTAGCTGCCAGAAGCTGGTTGTGGTGAATAGATCAGTGTTCTCTCTGCATGTTACACTGAGCTGTGAATTCATTCATAATTCTTCCAGGCTGTGTCAGAATGACTCACAGAATGTGTTAGCTGCACATCCTCCGCTGTCTTCATCTAATACTACCATATGTTACTGGAGGAACTGCTGGAGACAACTGCCACTTCGGCTTTCTGGAATACTTGTATTATTATCAGCAGTGGCGGCCTGTCCATAGGGGGCGCACGGGTCCTTTAAGTGCACTGTGTTCGGGCGCCGAACACAATGCACTATGGGAAGCGCAACGTCTATTCAATCACGATATTGCAGACGAGACGCTTCATTTGCAGGCTTTTGACCTGCCTTGTGGCGCAATTGATTGACAGCTCCATGGAACGCACGGCCCGAGCGGAGCTAAGTAAGTAAGCCCCACCAAATGTAACCTTGGAGGCTCATTACTCTAATTGTCCCTAACAACCCCTAGCAGTACATGAGTGGTCCCATAATTTTAAACAGGATGCACAAACTTCGATAACAGATTATCATTCCTAAGGCACCCTTATCTATCTATCTATCTATCTATCTATCTATCTATCTATCTATCTATCTATCTATCTATCTATCTATCTATCTATCTATCTATCTATCTATCTTACCTTCTAGCCTTTCTAGGTAATCTATCAATCCAATTATCTACAGTGCCTTGAAAAAGTATTCATACTCCTTGAAATTTTCCACATTTTGTCATGTTACAACCAAAAACGTAAATGTATTTTATTGGGATTTTATGTGATAGACCAACACAAAGTGGCACATAATTGTGAAGTGAAAGGAAAATGATAAATGGTTTTCACATTTTTTTACAAATAAATATGTGAAAAGTGTGGCGCGTATTTGTATTCAGCCCCTCTGAGTCAATACTTTGTAGAACCACCTTTTGCTGCAATTACATCTGCAAGTCTTTTTGGGGATGTCTCTACCAGCTTTGCAGATCTAGAGAGTGACATTTTTGCCCATTCTTCTTTGCAAATAGCTCAAACTCTGTCAGATTGGATGGAGAGAGTCTGAACAGCAATTTTCCAGTCTTGCCACAGATTCTCAATTGGATTTATGTCTGGACTTTGACTGGGCCATTCTAACATATGAATATGCTTTGATCTAAACCATTCCATTGTAGCTCTGGCTGTATGTTTAGGGTCGTTGTCTGCTGGAAGGTGAACCTCAGCCCCAGTCTCAAGTCTTTTGCAGACGCTAAAAGGTTTTCTTCTAAGATTGCCCTGTAGTTGGCGCCATCCATCTTCCCCTTCAACTTGGACCAGCTTCACTGTTCCTGCTGAAGAAAAGAATCCCCACAACATGATGCTGCCTCCACCATGTTACACGGTGAGGATGGTGTGTTCAGGTTGATGTGCAGTGTTAGTTTTCCACCACACATAGCGTTTTGCTTTTAGGCCAAAAAGCTCAATTTTGGTCTCATCTGACCGGAGCACCTTCTTCCACATGTTTGCTGTGTCCCCCACATGGCTTCTCGCAAACTGCAAACAGGACTTCTTATGTCTTTCTTTTACCAATGGCTTTCTTCTTGCCACTCTTCTATAAAGGCCAGATTTGTGAAGTGCACTACTAATAGTTGTCCTGTAGACAGATTCTCCCACCTGAGCTGTGGATCTCTGCAGCTCCTCCATAGTTACCATGGGCCTCTTTGCTGCTTCTCTGATTAATGCTCTCCTTGCCCGGCCTGTCAGTTTAGGTGGACGACCATGTCTTGGTAGGTTTGCAGTTGTACCATACCCTTTCCATTTTAGGATGGTGGATTGAACAGTGCTCTGTGAGATGTTCAAAGCTTGGGATTTATAACCTAACCCTGCTTTAAACTTCTCCACAACATTATCCCTGACCTGTCTGGTGTGTTCGTTGGCCTTCATGATGCTGTTTGTTCACTAAGGTTCTCTAACAAACATCTGAGGGCTTTACAGCTGTATTTATACTGAGATTAAATTATACACAGGTGGACTCTATTTACTAATTAGGTGACTTCTGAAGGCAATTGGTTCCACTTAATTTTAGTTAGGGGTATCAGAGTAAAGGGGCTGAATACAAATGCATGCCACACTTTTCACATATTTATTTGTAAAAAAATTTTGAAAACCATTTATCATTTTCCTTCCACTTCACAATTATGTGCCACTTTGTGTTGGTCTATCACATAAATCCCAATAAAATACATTTACGTTTTTGGTTGTAACAGGACAAAATGTGGAAGACTTCAAGGGGTATGAATAATTTCTATCTATCTATCTATCTATCTATCTATCTATCTATCTATCTATCTATCTATCTATCTATCTATCTATCTATCTATCTATCTATCCTTATCTAACCTTTCTAGGTAATGTATTGCCTTACATGAACCACCACCATTTTATCTAAATAAACCCTACATATCCGTGGCAGCTTTTCTCCCATTATAATTCATTTTCAGTCTTCTCTTCCCTTTATTCTATGTACACATATCATACATATACAGTATCAGAATGCAGGCAATTGTGTGCCGTAGGGAGGGTGGATTCACCCTGCAGTACCTGCAGTATAAGTGTAGGGATATAGATTCCTGGTGTCTTCAATAAAACTGTACTGATAACTTTTTCCTTGATCCTCTTCTACATTTGCCAGATACATTTTTTGTAACAACCTAACCATTTACAAAGCTCTTACATCCATTCTCTGTTCAGTGACTGTCAAATTCATATAAAGTCAATGACACGTAAAAGACAAATTTACATTCCACTGGAGAAGGAAGATTCAGTGTATGTTGGGAGGGGGGACAGGGTGAACACATGGTTCACAGAACTAAAAGGAGAATGTTGAGAAAAACAGTCTTTTAGAACAAAAAAAAAGTATATTAACATTGGTTGCAAGGAAACCGTTCATAATTGTAACGTGTATTAAAAGAAAACCTACTTGTCAAGAAATGTGTATACCTTACCTTTATAACAGCTTGAAGCAGGCACAAAGAGCCTATCACCTTGCCTATTTGGAGTATAAAGTGGTCGGTTGGGTGGTCTTTGTATAGATATTGTCATTTTGCCGTGAATGAACAGGATCATAGGATCCCCTTAGCCTAACCCCAGCCAAAATGTTTTTTTTCAATTTTGGATAGTGAGAGTGAGGAAGAGTTCAAATTTCTGCAAGGTTTTTATTTCATTTTGTGACTCTAGTTGGGAACGGGGATTTTTTTTTACTTCTTCCCCCTGTGATGCCCCTACAAGAGATCTGGTCTGCGGTTGGCAATGGGACAGTAAGGCACACACCAATGAAAATATTGTGAGGAGTTCCAGCCTTCCACCACTCCACTAACAGGTGTGTTCCTATTAGAGACATTTTCCACTACTACCTATAGGGTTTTTAAAACATATTTTCTTTATATTCTTATTGTGTTCATAACTGAAAATCCATGATTTTCTTTCACTTTCTTCTTGTTGAGTGGATAACCTGACTGGAAGGAAGAGGGGAAGTATGACGTTCATTGAAACATTGCACTCTCTTGCTTGTGATGTGATCATGCGTCAATAAAAAAAACGTTTGCACTCAACTTGAAGATCTGTGGTGTGCTGGCAAATATCTCCATTGTGACATTTTGATCCAGTCTCCATCTGGTGGTTGCCGCAGCACCCAATATCCTAGAGCCTTTTCTAGGAACGTGTGCAATGGGAATATGGATTGTTGCTGCACCCATAAATGGCGCCAGTGAAGGACCCAGACTTAGTTGACTGTTAAACAATTTATGTGAAAAAATTTTGCCCAGAGATGCTTTAAGGCTTTAAGCCTTTCAAGGACTCCACTGGTGAAATCTCTGCACTATAGTATCAAAGTCTGCACACCAGCCAATATAATTGATTTTATTTACGTATATAATGGAGAATCCACCAGGAGAGGTGAAAACACCTGCTCTACAGATGGAGGAATGAGACAGAGGGTGAGATCACAGCTGAGACTGTGGCAGTAAATCTCTCTGCTGACATCCCAAGAGATATAGGAAGTTACAGGATGATCAGTTACAACTCCTTGGCTCCTAAGGAATTATTTATTTAAAGCCGTTGTATCTATGTTTTTGACATGGGACTTCACTGGAAGCTATTCATCATTGTAAAATAACAAAGTAACAAAGAACACCATTGACTGTTTGGAAAGTTTTCTTTCTGAATGGATTTATATCACACCAAAGGATTGTGAAACCAAGATATTAATGAATAGATTTAGTTCTCAGCTCCCTGGTTCTGCACATAGCAGATTGTAGATTGCTTCACAGTTATTGCTGCTCTGTAAACATGCCAAATCATTCTCCATTGTTCTTTTTTCTGTAGCACTATTGGTTACCAGATTAGCATAATTTGAAGGAATATGACTCAGCTATATTTCAGCTACCCAATAGTCACAGACCTGCTTACTTGGTGATAAATGCCCCAGGCACATAATTCTCAGGGAGTAGTTATTTTATCTGGATGTTCAGAACGATGGGCGCCAGTCACTTTAGCTGAGGTTTTTATAGATTTTATGGCAATGTGCATGAAGAAATAGTATGGCGGGTGGAGGCAGCACAGGACACATGTAGATTCTGCTCAATACACAATCTTTGGTATTCTGAATGTCTTTCTAACCTTCTGAGTCTTTCTCTCGTTGGAGACTTGCTAACCTTCTGGGTCTCTCTCTCGCTGGAGACTTGCTAACCTTCTGGGTCCCTCTCTTGCTGGAGACTTGCTAACCTTCTGGGTCCCTCTCTCGCTGGAGACTTTCTAACCTTCTGGGTCCCTCTCTCGCTGGAGACTTTCTAACCTTCTGGGTCCCTCTCTCGCTGGAGACTTTCTAACCTTCTGGGTCCCTCTCTTGCTGGAGACTTGCTAACCTTCTGGGTCCCTCTCTCGCTGGAGACTTTCTAACCTTCTGGGTCCCTCTCTCGCTGGAGACTTTCTAACCTTCTGGGTCCCTCTCTCGCTGGAGACTTTCTAACCTTCTGGGTCCCTCTCTTGCTGGAGACTTTCTAACCTTCTGGGTCCCTCTCTTGCTGGAGACTTTCTAACCTTCTGGGTCCCTCTCTCGCTGGAGACTTTCTAACCTTCTGGGTCCCTCTCTCGCTGGAGACTTTCTAACCTTCTGGGTCCCTCTCTTGCTGGAGACTTTCTAACCTTCTGGGTCCCTCTCTTGCTGGAGACTTTCTAACCTTCTGGGTCCCTCTCTTGCTGGAGACTTTCTAACCTTCTGGGTCCCTCTCTCGCTGGAGACTTTCTAACCTTCTGGGTCCCTCTCTTGCTTGAGACTTTCTAACCTTCTGGAACCCTTTTTCGCTGGAGACTTTCTAACCTTCTGGGTTCCTCTCTCGCTGGAGACTTTCTAACCTTCTGGGTTCCTCTCACTACTGGCTGGACACTTAAACTTTAAAATGGCTCGTTGACAACTGAGGTACTAGTGGTAACTCAGTATTACAATGTCCGTACAAAGGAAAATCTTTAAATTAATGTTTGTACAAATATTCTTATCAGTACATTTGATGACTTGACAAATGTCTTCTGAAAGTACGTTGACATTTTGTTTTCTTTTTATGAATGGGCTTTCCCTAAACGAAAACTATACTCACTGTTAGAAATTCATCTGTTCAAGAAAAAATTTCCATCCCGCTCCTTCAAATTTTCTTATCACTGTGTTCAAAAACGAACATTGATTTGACCCCACTAATGATTGGAAAATTGAATGAACATTTTCATTCTGGTTCTGGTTTCTCTAGGCCCAAGGCAGCACACAATGGCAGCCAGTATAATCAAGGGTCCTTCCAGGAGGGGAGATCCCTGCAACTTCCCACATCCCTAGGCCCTAAGTCCTAAGGACACAACAGATGTTACAGTTGCATCCTCTCAGGGCAAAAGCCTAGGAGGGAAGGTCATGTGCCAGAAAGTGCCTCAGCAATTTAATATTTCTCCCAGCATGCTGAAGCTGCCAGCAATCCTTCATAACAGGATTTATATTTCAATAAAAATAAATACCAACTGGCACATTATCATAAAGATCTAAATATATCAGTTTAACTCCACTCTCAGTTCCATCCTTATGTTCACTTGGAGCAATCTCACTTTAGGGCTGCCATACATAAAACATTAAAAAAGACTGCTTTCTGTGAATTTTAGCTGTAAGGGCCCATGTACGAGTGCAGGTATGCTGCCACCCCTCTGAGAAGCGATCAGTAGTGCAAAGCACAAAGTGTTGCTGCATCTATTGAGGGCCATCTCTGATCACAGCAAACTATCTGCATCCCATCGCCCATGTAATTGTAGCCTTAGGCTAGGTTTACATCTATGCATTTTAGAAACGGGTGCAAAAAATCATGCTTTTCTGACATATAAAGAAACATGCTGCACTTTATCTTCAAACACCCGTGTTTTTTTGCATGTCAAACCGCATGGTGCCACAACACCAATTTCAGTTTGGTGCGTCACGTTTTTTTGGGAGAAAGTCAGGGACTTCTTTTTCTGTTTCTCACACATAGGGAAGCACATAGAAATGAGGGGCTGACATACACATGATGTATCGAATGCGGAAATGCACCAGTGCATGCATGCACTATGGAGAGAGGTTTTCTCACGTCATGTTTTGTCCTTGGGACAAGAAGTAAAGGGAAATCTCTCTAGTGGGACAAACATGACATAAAAAAGTGACAGGTGTTTAATCCATTTCAAAAGAAAAAAGTTTTGGCTTTAGATATACTTCAAAGCGGAATTTCATCCTAAAGAGGAAGTTCTGCTTTATGCCATCCCCCCCCCCCTTTTCTATTTTTCAGGGGGGGTGGTGGTTGGAGTGGGTACCTGGTTTTGACAGCTTCCAATTTCGGTTGGATTGCTGCAGTGGATCCACCAGAAGTTCTCCTCCCCCCCACCTCCCTGTCTTCAACCTTCTGGGACATGTCACAGGTCCCACATGGTTGTGGGACCATTCACAAAGCACAGTGCAGCGCAGCTTGCACATGCGAAGTGGGAAGCCGGATGTGAAGCTGCAAGGAATCACAGCCGGCTGCCCACAGTAAACATGCCAGGGCCGGGGACCTGTAGACCGGCAAAGAACCATTTCAGGTGAGGACGGTACTAGACCCCTGGACAGGTAAGTGTCCTTTTATTAAAAGTCAGCAGCTACAGTATTTCTAGCTGCTGACTTTTTATTTTTTTCAAAGAGAGAGCAGAACCGCTTTAATCCTTCTTTGGTAACGGAGTTGCTTATGTCCCCTGTGATGGAGTTTTAGGATTCCATGCAAGCCTTGCTCATTGTTACAAAATATTTCCCTTTCTATGCTGGTTATGTAACAGCCTGTGCACTATACATGTGCTGCTCTAAGGATAGCTCGCTTATTAGTGCACAGAAAGGCAGGATTAAGAAGTTACATTCCTGATCTGCCATCGTTAGAGCCATGACTTGTGTCTCCGAAGAGCAGCAATGTTAATCTCTGCCATTTAATCTTGTTTTTAAAGCAATTGGTTTATCAATCCCGCTAAGAGGAATTCATCACTCGCTCTGCCTTGTGATTCCTAAACCTTTACCATGCCTTACCTACAGTATCTGTGTTTTGGAAGCCATACTATTCATTCATGGTATAAATGTATTTCCATGGGCTAGAGCAAAATACGTCCTAAATAAATGCAGTGGGGCTTTTTTGAAAAGCAGCTACAATAGGCGTGTCAATCGGGTGCTTCCTAGGCCACATGTGTCCCTTCTGATCCAGTAGGTCCTTAAGGTGGAACTCCAATCAGAGCATTTTTTTTGTTTGTTTTTTGATATAATCAGAATGTGTTTAAACCTCTGTCATGGTTTGTTATTGCTGTGAGTTTTTCTTTTTCTGGAAGATTTCACAATAAAGTGTATCTATGGTCAAAATGCAAAATCATATATTCATTTCCACATTGTATTTCAATTACAGCAGGTAAAATAAGTATTGAACGCATCACCATTTTTCTAGGTAAATATATATTACTAAAAGTGCCTATTGTCATTACATTTTCCCCACATGTCGGTAACAACCCATACAATCCATACATACAAAGAAATCAAAACAAATACATAACATGACACAGGGAAAAAGTATTGAACACATGAAGAAAGGGAGGTGCAAAAAGGCATGGGAAAACCAAGACACCCGCTGAAATCTATCAGTAATTAGAAAGCAATCCTGCCCCTTGTCAGTGCAAATTAATATCAGCTGGTTCAGTCTCAACTGATGGCATATAAAAAGGTGTCTCATTATTAAGGTGTCACACAAGAAACATCTCATGATGGGTAAAAGCAAAGAGCTCTCTCAAGACCTTCTCAACCTTATTGCTGCAAAACATACTGATGGCATTGGTTACACAAGGATATATAAACTTCTGAATGCTCCAGTGAGCACTGTTGGGGCCATAATCCAGAAGTGGAAAGAACATCTTTCACCATAAACCGGCTATGACCAGGTGCTCCTCGCAAGATTTCTGACAGAGGAGTGAATAGAATTATCAGACGAGCTGTCCAAGACCCAAGGACCACTTGGGGAGATCTCCAGAAAGACCTGGAATTAGCAGGTACAATTGTTTAAAAGAAAACAATAAGTAAGGCACTCATCCGCCATGACCTGTATGCACGCTCACCACTCAAGGCTGCATTGCTAAAGAAAAATCATGTTGAAACTTTTTTAAAGTTTGCTGCACAACATTTAGACAAGTCTGTGAAATACTGGGAGAATATAGTCTGGTCAGATGAGACCAAAATTGAACTCTTTGGATGCCATAATACACACCATGTTTGGAGGTCAATTGGCACTGCACATCACCCCAAAAACACCCCCCATACCAACAGTGAAGTCTGGAGGTGGGAACATCATGGTGTGGGGCTGTTTTTCAGCATACGGTACTGGCAAACGTCGTGTCATTGAAGGAAAGGTGAATGGAAAAATGTACCAAGACATTCTTGATAAAAATCTGCTGCCATCTACCAGGATGATGAAGATGAAACAAGGGTGGACATTTCAGCAAGACAATGATCCCAAACACAAAGCCAAGGAAACTCTCAGTTGGTTTCAAAGAAAGAAAATAAAGCTGCTAGAATGGCCCAGCCAACCACCTGACTTGAATCCAATAGACAATCAATGGAAAGAACTAAAGATCAGAGTTCATAGAAGAGGCCCATGGAAACCGTCAAGATTTGAAGACTGTGTGGAAGAATGGGCCAAAATCACACCTGAGCAATGCATGGGACTAGTTTCTCCATACAGGAGGTGTCTTGAAGCTCTCATTACCAACAAAGGATTTTGTACCAAGTATTAAATACAATTCAGTTAGCGTGTTTAATTCTTTTTCCCTATGTCATTCCATTTTATTACACATAACTTCATTTTTGAACTTGTTTTGGTTTCTTTGTATGTATGGATTGCATGGGTTGTTACCGACATGTGGTGAAAATTTCATGTCAACAGCACCTTTATAAATATATCTACCTATAAAAATGGCGATGTGTTTAATACCTATAGTTTACCCGATGTATTTCTAGTCTACTCTCATTACTCTGAATGTCCTTGAGGTTTGTAAACATAATTTTTGAAGATCCGCACACATTTACTTCCTTGAATTCTGTGACACATAATCATTTTGCCCTGTGAGTAGGCACTGCCCTGTCTAGGGTTGCCACCTCATCCCTTTAAACGCAAACACATATGAATTACACAGGTTTTGAGGCTAATTTAATGCAGATAAGGCACTAAGTGAGTTTAATTACCACCTCAATCAGCCACAGAACCTGTGTAATTATTATGTATTCGTTTTAAAAGGGATGAAGTGGCAACCCTACCTGTGTCACACATTTCAGAGAGCCTTCCGTCTGAACTACAGAGGTGCTGAGAGGAGGAGTTTCAGGAGGTTGAGTCAGTACAGGAATCACTGCTTTGCAGACAGCAAGGTACCATGGGATATGTAGTCCTTAGAAATTACAAGTAGATAATAGAGGAGAAGCTGCAAAAAATGCAGGGAATCCAGAACGTTGTGGAAAGCGATGGTCAGCAGAAAGGCAAAACTCACAACGTGAAAGGAGATTTTTCAAGTGAGCTTATATTGGATTGTCAAAAATAACTATTGTTTGTATTGTTATTACAATGCTGATGTTATAAAGGGAAAGTGTATGTTGTGACCATAGAACTTCTTTATTTTCTAGTGATACAGCAGTAGTGTAGGCAGATCAGTAGGGACACACAATAACAAAAACCTTGCAGAATTTTGCATCCCATACAAGCCTTATTCACTGCAATGGGTTGTGACGTGTTGTACTGCGTTGAAACACGTTGTGCTGAAAAATGTATATAGTGTCAACGGCCCTAATCGGGAGCAAGGTCTGACAAATTGAATTACTTCATCACACTGCCCAGAGTTCCACTTTATAACTGATGTTTCCATCAAACTGATAACTTTTACATGTTTACCAACAAAAGCATTGAAAAGCCTGTTCCTTTTAGTGAATAAGCCTGAAAGTCTCAGCTTTCACCTCTCCTTTACCACACAACACATACTCTGTGAACAAATCCTTGCTTCTTTTATTTCGTTTTGTAAAGTGTTCAGGACTTGCACAGTGTGCAGTGATTTTCTATCATATTTGTATAAGACATTTTCTTGCTTATAAACAGATTAGTTAGTTCTGTTTGTTTGCAGTGGAATCACAGATTCATTGCCAAATTAAACAGAACACAAGCAGCGCAGTTCTGATAACTAAATCATGAGGGTGATTGAAAATAAGTCACACAATGCAACCGTATGAACAATGCACAGGCTGCACAGAGTCACCGCTAGTCAGTTCTGGCTTCTACTGCATTGACTGTGACTCGGGTAAATTGATGATAGGCAACTCCTATCCTCATATTGATTAGTGGTTCCAAATTACTAATAACTACTGCAGTAGGGAACAGACACAAAAGATACGCTCAGCATCTTTCCAAATAACTGTTCTGCTTTATTATGACGCAATTGAAGGTTTTTATGCACATGATTACGTAGGTATCACATTAATATTACAATTGTAGGTTTATCGTAACAAGGGGCGTTACATAGGCAGGCTTATTCTAATCAGGACTCGAAAGAATGTAAACATTTACTGAAAACATTATTAGTGCTGTTGCACAGTGAGGGCAATGTGCAATACATACAAAATACAATACAATTATATACAGAACTTACAAATTTCCATTACAGTCTCCCCTCTTTTGATCAATATTTTGATCACTAACCATACCTGCTATCACCTTTAACCTGGAACCTCCACACGCTTAGGTAGAGGTAGTCCTGGCCAAAGAGGCAAAAAAAAAAAAAACTCCATTGTGGAGAAAATAATAGCTGAGCAACTTTTTCATTACAAAATGACTTTTCATTGTGAAAAACAAATGATTTATAAGACATATTTACAGAGTACTGGCTGTACACTCCTGTGGCCAGAATGGCCTTCTAGCTGAATTGTGGTCATGCTGACTTATCAGCATATGTAAACACAGACATAAAATAGAAGACGTACAAAAGACAAAATATGACTTCAACATGGCTAAACTACTTTTCAAATATATATATCCCTTACAATTAAGTAATTTAATCAAAAAGTACCCTAGACTGTGATCACAAGAGGGAAACAAATCAAACTCAGAGATTTCTTTAATTTAGTCATTTTTGCAGTGTCTGGTGTGGATCCAGGTGACTTTTCCTTCACGTTTTGCAAAAACTGTACATGAAATAGATGCTGTATTGAGTCTCCAAACATTTCCTTATATATAAATGTCTCTTAACAATCCACAAGTCACCTGGCTTTAGTTTTAGATCCTTCCAAACTTTTAGGATCTGGAATTGGGGAGAAAACACATAAATGAGTTTGTCAAAAAACCTTAAAAGATCAGCAACATTCTCTGTGAGATCCGAAATGAAGGACTTCAGCTGCTGAGACAAAATATAAGCAAGTGAGTAACACACTCCCAAACAAAATCCCATAGGGAGAGAGTCCAACATCCCCCTTAGGGGCTTGATAAAAATAAAACCTCATAACTTCTATTAAGGACTCTCCTATAAAAAATGATTTCCTCTGTTACTCTCTGTACTTTCTGGCACTCTGTACTTACAAACTACTTCTGATAACACTTTTTACTGTGGCCTTTGCAGTAGCATTTGCCTCTGGACATCCAAAAAACATGTCCATACAGACCAAATGCATACTTGTAAGATCCTGACTTGGGTATCTGGATATATCTTATTTGTGATCTTTGGAAGGGATGTTCAGCTTTTGGTAACACCTTTGGTAACAGGTAAAACAAGAAGTGGTATGTTATAAAAACAACTGTGGTGAACCCTGGCTCTATCCCATGCTCATTTACTAAGGCAGCCATAACTGCTTGTGACTGATGACACAGTCCATGTGTCAAAAGCTGAAGGGAAAAGAGTGTCTGGCAGACATAAATGATCACCTTTTCCAAAGTCCTGTTTCATAAGAAGTTGCCCCCTGTGGACCACTTGTTCTTCTCGTTCTGGGGTCCTTAAAGTTGAATTATTAATCCCAGCTATACTGGGCCAGAACTAGGGTGGAATCTGTGAGTTGCACAGACCCATCAAGTGTCCGGGGCTGTAATGCAGCATCCTTAGTCACCTGGTCTGATTCCATGTGTGAAAGTTAATATGGCTACCTCAGCAAAAACCTGGAAGGCTGAAAACAGCCGATCAAATTAACTTGGCATGCTTGGTTGGTTTACCTGCCGAAGTAAAAACAAACTTCTGGCCCTTCAAATGGAACCAAAAGCTCTCTATATCTCGACTATCTATATAAATATTCACTCTTTTTATAGCTCACAGGCTTTGCTAAAACATGGAGCTCTGCTTCTTGAGCTGGGGAAAAAGGATCCAATGACTTTGAATACAGAGTATCCTTCTGGGTGATAAACTGCATACTCAAATCTACAAAAAATGTAATAGCTGGGTCTTCAGGGAGTGTGTCCTGCACTGAGCTCACAGCAGCTGATTCCTACACCATCAATTTAACACACATGTCTTCCTTTGTCTCCAGCCTCCTCCAATAGAGGCAATAAGGTGGCTGGATTCAAATGTACGCATTTCTCATTGTTAGATTTGTACATAAACAAACTCATATTTTAAACCTTTCATTAGACAAACATTTAGTTATCTGTATATTTGCTGCACAGAATGTCGGACCATTAAAAATTAAATGTTTGACCAAAACAATATCTAACTTTGTCTAATAGCACCATAAAAGCTACAGTTCTGATATATCGTGATGAACCCTTCATTACTGGGTCCAGCTTGCATAAATATATTACAATGGCTTGTTTTCTATCATGCTATTTGTGTAAGAACTCCAGTTTCATGTTTCAAAAGACAACTTCTTCCTGGCAATATTATAATAAATGATAACAATACCCTGCGGTCATGGAGAGATGCCCATAAATCCAAAATATTCTTGCTTTTATACCACTGTACTTACAAGAAAAAGGGGCACATCATTTCACAACCCACACATTCTGCTTTGGATTTCAAAAATAAAAACAAAAGGATCAACAATCTGTATGATGGACCAGAAAGCATCAAAAACTATAAAACTGGCTGCAAGTGACATCTATCCTAACAGAGTGTGTGGACTTGATGTGATGGGTCTGTTATATTTAAATTTTATTTATTATTACTCTCACATCATGGACCGCACATCAAGTTATTATCAAAAACCTTAAAATTTCGTTTTTGTAGAAGAACTTCTTATGTATCCCATCAATCTTGGCTTTGTTAAATATTATGGCAGCTTTATTCCAAATAACAACCTCATCTTAATTTTTTTTTTCTCTCAGGGCTTATTCTATAAATGTAAAATTACAAAAATTGTTATCTTAATCTAAACTAATCCCATTTTTACAAATTTCCCCAATAACCTGGATTTCATTTCCAACCAAAGGTTGTCTAAACCAGTTTCAATGTATCTATATTATTAATAAAATTGTTAAACTCATATTAGAAATGAATACTCATTACTTAATTTTACTTAATTTCCCTTTTTTAAATGCCCTGTTTCCACTTTCAAAGGATATTCAATTTGTGTAATACACGGTTAAATGTAACCTTCATTTTACCATGTTTGGAAAACAGATTCAAAATAATTGTGATCACATTGTTTACCATTAGATTCGTTAACCCGGCACATTTTGTTATAAATGTTTTGTCTAAAGAACTGGAGTTGGCATGGTGTCCTTCCAACTTATCACTGACCTCTCATCTCAGCCACATTCGTTCATGAGAGCACAAAGGAGGGGGTCACATCTGCGTACATGACACACACAAGCAATAGAACTAAAGGTCCCAGCATTCGCACACACATACACCAATATCTCTCTAAAATCGTTTACATTTAACTCTCATTAATATTTCCCTGCATAAATTCTGCATTCCTTATTTTGTTCAGATATCTTTTATATGTAGCTTCTATGATCAGACGGGAAGCCAGAGTGCTCATCCCATCTTCCCTCTCTGACAACATATAAAGTATTCTGTTTTAATTCTCATTTCTCTGTTTCTGACTCTAATAGTTGTAGTGCCTGACCCCAAATTTATCCCACAACTTAACATGAAAATGTCCCTTTTCTGTCTAGTGTTAATGTCACCCTTGATCCATCCTGCTCACATAGCTGTTTCTCTAGCTGTTTACTCTGCATGATTCTTAGTCCCTGTGGACCTTGGTAACCCAGTTACCCATTGTGGATCCCTGTCCACTCTAACAATTAATCTAGGGGCTCAGTATAGGCGGAACCGCACCTTTGGTTCATATATAGCGCTCCTCTTGCGCTGGGCATTTTTGAGGGTCTCTTACCCTTCATTCCCACACTTAATTCAATGCCCATAATGACTGGCCAGTCTTCTCTCTTCTCTACATGTGCCTATACCCTCTTGCCTCTAAACTACTTTATCTAGCAGTTTTACTACATATACCTGTGAACAGCACTATTCTTCCCTTTCTTATCTATAGCACTCCAATGGACAATAGACAGGGACAACATAACATATAACCACCAATCAATACAGTTCGATTAAGGGGAGTAAAATAGGTACCCTTTGTCCCGAAAATGCCTTACCGATCAAGGAAGTCTGATAACTCAAATGTAAGCAAAAGGCTTACCTCAGCCGGCTGATTATCAGAAATTCCCGGATCGTCTCAAGCTCCTCGTTTCGGATACTCAGGGTCACCTGGTATCCCCTCCTGGCTGGCTCGCCATTGCTGACTCGGGTAAATTGATGATAGGCAACTCCTATCCTCATATTGATTAGTGGTTCCAAATTACTAATAACTACTGCAGTAGGGAACAGACACAAAAGATACGCTCAGCATCTTTCCAAATAACTGTTCTGCTTTATTATGACGCAATTGAAGGTTTTTATGCACATGATTACGTAGGTATCACATTAATATTACAATTGTAGGTTTATCGTAACAAGGGGCGTTACATAGGCAGGCTTATTCTAATCAGGACTCGAAAGAATGTAAACATTTACTGAAAACATTATTAGTGCTGTTGCACAGTGAGGGCAATGTGCAATACATACAAAATACAATACAATTATATACAGAACTTACAAATTTCCATTACAACTGTTTGTTTTTTTTTCTTTTTTCATGAAGCCCTGTAACTATGTGTGGATCAGTGGAAGCTCCAGGGGGTTGTTGGTCCACTCTTAGTCCAAGGTTGTAGTCAGGGCTGGACTGGGACAAAAATTTGGCCCTGGACTTCATCATGACCGGCCCACTTTAATTGTGAATGTCCCTAACAGCGCCCCCCTTACATCAGAGAGTCCCCATCAGAAGTCCCCTTCACATCAGAGTCCCCATCAGTAGCCCCTTCACATCAGAGTCCCTATCAGTAGCCCCTTCACATCAGAGAGTCCCGATCAGAAGCCCCTTCACATCGGAGTCCCCACCAGCAGTCCCCTTCACATCAGAGTCCCCATTAGAAGTCCCTTCACATCAGAGAGTCCCCATCAGAAGTCCCCTTTACATCAAAGTCCCCACCAGCATTCCCCTTCACATCAGAGTCCCCATCAGAAGTCCCTTCACATCAGAGTCCCCACCAACAGTCCCCTTCACATCAGAGAGTCCCCATCAGAAGTCCCCTTCACATCAGAGTCCCCATCAGAAGTCCCCTTCACATCAGAGTCCCCATCAGTAGCCCCTTCACATCAGAGAGTCCCGATCAGAAGCCCCTTCACATCGGAGTCCCCACCAGCAATCCCCTTCACATCAGAGTCCCCATAAGAAGTCCCTTCACATCAGAGAGTCCCCATCAGAAGTCCCCTTTACATCAAAGTCCCCAGCAGCATTCCCCTTCACATAAGAGTCCCCATCAGAAGTCCCTTCACATCAGAGTCCCCACCAACAGTCCCCTTCACATCAGAGAGTCCCCATCAGAAGTCCCCTTCACATCAGAGTCCCCATCAGAAGTCCCCTTCACATCAGAGTCCCCATCAGTAGCCCCTTCACATCAGAGAGTCCCCATCAGAAGCCCCTTCACATCAGAGAGTCCCCACCAGCAGTCCTCTTCACATCAGAGTCCCCATCAGTAGCCCCTTCACATCAGAGAGTCCCCATCAGAAGCCCCTTCACATCAGAGAGTCCCCACCAGCAGTCCCCTTCACATCAGAGTCCCCACCAGCAGTCCCCTTTACATCAGAGAGTCCCCACCAGCAGTCCCCACCAGCAGTCCCCTTCACATCAGAGATTCCCCACCAGCAGTCCGCTTCACATAAGAGAGTCCCCATCAGAAGTCCCCTCCACATCAGAGTCCCCACCAGCAGTCCCCTTCATATCAGAGTCCCCATAAGAAGTCCCTTCACATCAGAGAGTCCCCATCAGAAGTCCCCTTTACATCAGAGTCCCCACCAGCATTCCCCTTCACATCAGAGTCCCCATCAGAAGTCCCTTCACATCAGAATCCCTATCAGCAGTCCCCTTCACATCAGAGCCCCCATCAGCAGTCCCCTTCACATCAGAGTCCCCATCAGAAGTCCCCTTCACATCAGAGTCCCCATCAGAAGTCCCCTTCACATCAGAGTCCTCACCAGCAGTCCCTTTCACATCAGAGTTCCCATCAGCAGTCCCCTTCACATCAGAGAGTCCCCACCAGCAGTCCCCTTCACATCAGAGAGTCCCCATCAGAAGTCCCCTTCACATCAGAGAGTCCTCCCTCTCCTCCCCCTCCCACATGTACTCACCATTTTGAAGGCAGCTTCTCGTTCCTCTCTCCAGTCATGCGATAACAAGTGCTAAGGGGAGAGAGGAAGGAAAGTCTGCCGGCTGTCCATCTCCCCCTGCAGGCTAGAGGGAGCATAACACCTAATGCTCTCTCCAGCAAGTGACGGAAGCAGCTCCTCCTGACAGGAGTGAAACTGTCAGAGAGGAGCGGCTCCAGGACTGCGCTCACTGTCAGAGAGGAGCTGCTCCAGGACTGCGCCTGACTGGCCCACTGAGCCATCGGCCCACTGGGAAACTCCCAGTAGTCCCGATGGCCAGTCCATGCCTGGTTGTAGTTACCAGGAAACACTTACGAGTAAGACCCTAGAGATTTAAAGCCCCCCACACCCACTCCATCACTGCCTCTGTTATCTTCTTCTGGGTCCACTGAGGGTGGACTGAGCTCCCCACCACCACTCAATCAATGCCCCCAGCCATTTTCTGGGTCCAGAGATGCAAGGTCTGTGCTCCCCATCCCCTCTCTGTCACTGCCCCTGCCATCATATTCTGGGCCCAGTGATGCAAGGTCTGAGCTGCCCGCCTTGACTCGGCTGCTGTCCCTGCCATCTTCTTCTGGGCCCAGCCATGCAAGGTCCTAGCTTCCCTTGACTCTGCTGCTTTCCATGCATTCTTCTTCTGGGGCTAGCAATATAAGGTCCAAGCTTTCTAATTCCACCCTGTCTCTGCTTCTGTCATCTGCTTCTGGGCACAACTATGTGAGGCCTGAGCTCCCAACCACTACTCTGTCACTGCCCCTGCCATCTTCTTCTGAGCCCAGTGGTGCAATGCTTGAGCTCTCCACCTAGACTCGATTGCTGCTCCTATCATCGTCTTCTGGGTCCAGTGATACAAGGTCTAAGCTACACACCTCCCCTCCGTCACTGCCCCAAACATCTTATTTTGGGCCCAGTGATGCAAGGTCTGTGCATCCTGCCTCCACTCCATCTCTTCTGCTGCCATCTTCTTCTAGGTCCAGCGATGCAAGGTTTGAACTCTCCACCTCCACTCCATCACTGCTTCTGTTTTCTTCCTCTGGTTCCAGCGATGCAAAATCAAAGCACCCTGCCTTCACCCCACTTCTGACCCTGCCCTCTTCTTTTGGGTCCAGCAATGCAAGGTCTGAGCTCCCCGCAGCCACTCTGTTGTTAACCCTGACATCTTTTTCTGGGTCCAGAAATACAAGGTCCAAGCTCCCCGCAGCCACTCCATCGCTGCCCCTGTCATCTTCTTCTGGTTAAAGTGATGCAAGGTCTGAGCTTCCCACCTCCAATCTGTCACTGCTCCTGCCATCTTCCTCTGGGTCCAGGAATGCGAGGTCCAAGCTCCCCTCAACCACTCCATCTCTTATGCTGCCATCTTTTTCTGGATCAAGTTTATTCTTTCATCAGCCATTGGGCAGCCATGCACATGCATACTATAGTTGCATTGTCCCAGATTTCACAAGAGCATCTTATAAATGCTGGGAAAAGCCAGCACTGTACACTGCAGCACTCCGTATACAGATAACAAAGATTTGCTAGCAGACACGAAAAATTGCTTTTTTGCAGAGGAGACTTACATATAAAATTAGAACAGAAGACTCTACCTGCTACCAACATATTGTTTACTAAGTTAATTTTGCGTTAAAGTGAAGTGTTACACTATCGAGTATTTACATATTCCCACCAGCAAGCTATAAATGAGAAAGAGGTCAATGAGAGCTTGCTTTAAAGCTCATTTACTTCTAGTTAATGCATAACCGTGCAGGATGGGGAGGGGGGCAATAGGGTAAAAAACAGAGCCCAGTGAAGACTGGGGGGGGGGCAGCAGGGGTGGGGGGAAATATAGTGCCCAGTATGGGGTAGGGAGGAACAGTGTTCTCCAACAGGGGGTGGAGAAAACAATAGTACCAAGCAGAGAATTGTGTGTGTGTGTAGGGGGGGGGGGGTGTCCAGCAGAGGATGAATAGGAACAATAGTGTCCAGTGGGATGGAGGTAAACACTGGAGTCCGTAAAAAAACACATACCTTGCACAGAATCCTGGAAGCTGCTATTATCTCCCTCCTCTGTTGCTGGAACTATACAGACACTGTCGGGGTAAAGAAATCGCTACATTGCACAGAGCCTACCTAGAGCAGTCACCAGCTGAAACAAGTGCACAAGCACTTGGCTCCGGGCACAGCCCAGATCCACAGGATCCCAGGTGTTAAAATCACAGGATATTCTCACAGATTCTGGAATAGTTGGGGAATGTGGCCATGCAGGGCAAAGGCAACAGGCTCGCTTTAAAATTTCCTCATCAGCAGCATGTACTCACTTTTCCTTTGTCCTCTTGTTGATCTGTTTATCCACTGGAACAAAAGAAAACACATGGTACTTCCAGGTATGGAAAAGGATGTAACTGACAATCCATGTTCCAAGAGACCTGTATCATGTGCCGCTCAGGTTTACTGAAGGGGGTATCAAGCCTTAACATCCACCGCTGGGAGTGCTGGTCGGGAGGGAGTCTGGCCCTGCTCCTAAGATAGCTTAGTATGAAGGAACATGTCCCTGTGACTGCACATCCATGTCCTCCCAAGTTATGATAGTAAGTGGCAACCTCAGCCTGGACTTCAGCCAGGCCATGCCCCAACGTGTTTCGCTCTGCCCCTCGGAGCTTAGTCATGGGGATCCCCATAACTAAGCTCTGAGGGCCGGAGCGAAATGTGTTGTCCAGGCTGAGGTTGCCACTTACTATCATACCTTAGTATGACATGGATCTTTCTCTCCACCCCTCAGCTCCCTCCATCAGTCTCGCATCACTAATTTACTAACAGACATATCTGTATGGATGTCACACCACTTCCTCAAACTCAACTCGTCCAAAATCAAGCTCACAATATTTCCTTCCCCACGTGCCTCTTCCCCTGACTTCTCTGTCAAGAACAATGGCACAGCACCCATCCCTGCATGCCAGGGTGCTAGATGTTATCCTGGACTCTGAACTCTCCTTTTGGCCCCACATCCAATCCCTTTCCAAAGCTTGTGCCTCAACCCCCGCAACATCTCCATACGTCTCTTCATAACCAATGACACCACTTAGCTCTTGATTCACTCCCTGGTTATCTCTCACCTCGACTACTGCAACTCCCTGCTCATTGGCTTACATTTACACAGGCTATCCCTTCTTCAGTGTATCATCAATACTGCTGCCAGACTCATCCACCTTACAAACTGCTCAGTGTCTGCTACCCCTCTCTGCCAATCCCTCCATTGACTGCCACTCACCCAACAAATTACATTCAAAATACCAACAATAACTTACAAAGCCATCCACAACTCTGCCCCCAGCTACATCACTAACCTAGTCTCAAAATACCAACTTAATCGCCCTTTTTGTTCCTACTAAGACCTCCTGCTCCCTCATCACCTCCTCCCATACTCACCTCCAGGACTTCTCCCAAGCCTTTCCCATCCTCTGGAATTCCCTACCCCAATCTGTCAGACTATCTCCACATCTATCCACTTTTAGGTGATCCCTGAAAACTTTTCTCTTCAGAGAAGCCTATCCTACCTCCATGTAACAACTGTACTTTCATTTTCTTCATCAGCTCATCCCCCACAGTTATTACCTTTTGTATCACTTGACCCTCCCTCCTAGATTGTAAGCTCTAACGAGCAGGGCCCTCTGATTCCTCCTGTATTGAATTGTATTATAACTGTACTGTCTGCCCTAACATTGTAAAGCAATGCGCAAACTGTTGGCGCTATATAAATCCTGTATAATAATAATAATGGATTTGTGGTCACAAGGACATCGTCCTTCATACTAACAATCCATGTTCCTAAGTCCCCCGAGACTTTTAGGCAGCAATAAAATAAATCTGACAAATATAATGGTATAAAAAATTGATAACAACTTAATTCATACAAAAGTTAAAACAACACATGTCTTAAAACGTAGGCTCTGGTGAGTTGGTGATACTTATATTTTACATAACGATAACCCTTAGGTAGCAGGTATGCATAGCAGTTCACTAATGAATTTCTCAATGGTAAATCCTGCCCAAAGAAACCCCAACATGTTTTAATTATAATGGTCTCAATCTTCATCAGAGATATCTAAATAATTGAGAACATACAATATTAGATTATAATCCAATACATTACTGTACACATACATTTCTAAGGTGTAAAACAAATACCCTTTCAACATGAAGTTATCAAGCATCAATCAGAGCCATTAAAAATCAAGCGTCCTTCCTCAAATGTTCTAGCTACATCCTGAGCAGGGATGCCAGGATTCCTAGGATGTAGCTAGAACATTTGGGAGAAGGACGCTTTATTTTTAAACTTGCGTTTTATTGAACACAACAGAATTACATAAGACAAGAGTCAAAATAACATACGTCTTACAAAGGAGGGGTACATCAAATGTAACAATAATTAGAGCGCAATATTCATATATACAGGCAGATATCTTTCCGTAGTAGTCCTAGGAACTGGGTGGTATGGGCCACCCTAAACACTAGTGCGTCCTAGTAAGGATGCAAATGGAGCTTCAAGTGTGATTGATAGCATCACATACCTTAAGGACTCAAAGTAAATATATAACCCAATTGTCAATGGGTGAAAGTTATAAACATGAGTTACAAATGTGTGCAGGTCAGCACCCAAAGGGTGCAGAAAGAGTCAGGTACTAAGTAGAGGTGTTTATCAACTCTCAGAACTATTTTCAGGATAAGGGAAAGTTGGGTGGGGGGGTGGGGGCATAGTTATTCATGTGCTTTAGCATACATATATTCTATGTGAATTTGTTGATTAAGAATGGACATGAATTGCTGAGAGGTGGGAGCGTGGTTATTCTTCAAATTGCGGGCAATGGCAAGTTAGGACATGTGTAATTATAAGGTGGACGTTTGATTTTTAATGTTTAATTTTTTTACGTTCTCAATTATTTCGATATCCCTGAAGATGGGGGGGGGGGGGGGGCTAATGTGGCATAACCTTGTATTTTTAAAGGAAAATTATGTGTTTTTTTTTCCTTCTCTTTTACTCTTTTATTCTACCCTTGATCTCTTTTTTTTTTCGTTTTGTATTTTACTCTCTATTAGTTGACACACGGATTTGTACTTTGCCGATGATATGTCTCTTTGACATTGTAATCCACAAGCATTGTGATGTGATTAATGTATAGACACTATGGGGGTTATTTACTATATTTACTAAAGGCAAATCCACTTTGCACTACAAGTGCACTTGAAATTGCACTGAAAGTGCACTTGGAAGTACAGTCACTGTAGATCTGAGGGGGACATGCAAGGAAAATAAAAAACAGCATTTTTGCTTGTACATGATTGGATGATAAAATCAGCAGAACTTCCCCTCATTTCAGAGCTTTCCCTCAGATCTACATTGATCTACAGTGACTGAACTTACAAGTGCACTTTCAAGTGCACTTGCAGTGCACTTGTGGTGCAAAGTTGATTTGCCTTTAGTAAATAACCCCTCATATCAGTTAACTGCTTCAGACAAAATTCTATGCTATTTCAGTGTTAGTAAATGACATTTACAAAGTAGAGGTCATTTTGCACTGTTTTATTCTGTACAGTACTATGCAAAACCTTCTAATAAATAATCTAACCACTTGCTGACCAGGCTTTTTCTGACACTTTTTGTTTACAAGTTTAAATCAGTATTTTTTGCTAGAAAATTATTTATAACCCCCAAACATTATACATCTTTTTTTTTGAGCAGAGACCCTAGAGAATAAAATGGCAATTGTTGCAATTTTTTATGTTACATGGTATTTGCACAGCGGTTTTGCAAACGCAATACACTTTAATGAATTTATATATATATATATATATATATATATATATATATTTACCCCAATTTTTTTATATAATGTGAAGGATGATGTTACACCGAGTAATTAGATACCTAACATGTCAGGCTTTAAAATTGTGCACGCTCGTGGAATGGCGACAAACTACGGTACTTAAAAATCTCCGTAGGCGACGCTTTAATCGCCTTTACAGGTTACCTGCCTAGAGTTACAGAGGAGGTCTAGTGCTAGAATCATTGCTCCTGCTCTAACATTCACAGGAGCCATACCGTCTACATATGTGTGCGCGGCTTACGAATGGGTTCGCTTCTGTGTGCGAGCACGGAGCCATGGGAGCGCTTTAAATTTTTAATTTTTTTGGTTCTTGTTTATTTTACTTTTTATTTTACCTTGTCCCTTTCATATTTTTTTTTATCACTTTTATTCCTATTACAAGAAATGTAAGCATCTCTTGTAATACAAATAAGGATGACATGGAGAGATCTGGGATCAAAAAGACCCCAAATCTCTTCTTTACCTTTTAAAGCTAAAGATAAAAAAAAGAAAAAAAATTGAATCTCATGCTTTAAAAAAAAAAAAATTTACTTCCAACCTGGACCGGAAGTGACATCATGACATCGCCATACAGGCAATGAAAGAGTATCTACTCTTTGATCGCCTATGGGAGCAGCCGGCCACACCGTTGGATCATTTCTTGGGCAAACCGACGGAAACGGTAAGCCCGAGAAACACCGGCGAGCGTCAGGAGGGGAAAACGTTCCACTTGGAACAGTTTCATGAGAAAGCCAGCAGCCGGCTGCAAAAAAAACGATACCGGGGTTATGGCTGATATGCATGTTATCAGGCCAAACTCACCAGGGTATGTATACTTTTGATCAGGGTCATTTGGGTAGTTTCTGTTGTGATTATGATTTAAAAAGAGTAAACACAGTTGATTGATAATAAATGGCTTCAGCCAAACACTAACCATGAGTGATAGAAAAGTTTTTGTGTTATCATTCATATTCTCTGAAAAATGGCCAAGAAATCATAAATTCTGCCAGGGTATGTAAACTTATGAGCACAACTGTATGTTTTTGGTTGTACCATGACAAAATGTGGATAATTTCAGGGGGTATGAATACTTTTCCAAGGCACTGTATACTGTACATATTGCAGTTGGCAAGTGGGTTTTTAAAAAAAAAAAAAAAAAGTTGCATTTTTCCTATTAGAAATCAGCCTCCTGTGCTCAGTGAAAGACATAAGGATTAATTCACAAAGCCTTATCACAAAAATATGACTGTCTGATTTAGCCATGGGACTGTCATTTTTAAATCTCATTGGACTGAATCCGGCTTATGATATGTTAATCATCATTCTAAAGTTTTTTTTTGCTATGGGATTTAATTAAAAGTCAGCAGGCACCACCTAAAAGGCAGCAGGTTTGTGCTAGCTAATATTCTACTAACAAGTCACCAGAGAGCTCACACCGTATTAAGTGGTGTCTATCGAGAACCTAATAACACATGTATGAGAGAGAGAGAACGTGGCTCCCAATGGGGTATGTTAATTATTATTATGGCCAGTCTTAGGGAGGTATTCCTGGAAAGAAGTGTCTGGGGACAAAAGGGTTTAAAGGCAATGCATAATGCTTCTCCATATAATTTATTTTTGAGTTTAGAGTTTTCTGAATGTCTTTTAAGTCAAGCAAACATACAATATGGTATAAAAATATTTTTTATTCATAATTTTTTCATCCAGGAGAATGTAATTGATACTCCAGGGTTGCAAACAGCCGGTTTATTGCTGTACTGTCTGCAGGAGCAGTGAGAGTTCCGAGCTAATTCTGGGCTTGGTATTAGACAGTCCAGCATTGTTAACACACTAGAAGCATGGAACTATCTTGCCTTAAATATGCATTTGTAAGATAAGGATTTTTTATACAAATAATAGAAACAATAAAAAAAAAATGTTTATTAATATATCATTACGGGAAAAAAAATGGAAAATGTCCATTCAAAAATCCATAGACACACTCCTAAACCTTGTGGGCAGCCTTCCCAGAAGAGTTGAAGCTGTTATAGCTACAAAGGGTGGGCCAACTCAATATTGAACCCTACGGACTAAGACTGGGATGTTATTAAAGTTAATATGCGTGTAAAGGCAAGCGTCCCAATACAATTGACAACATAGCGTATTTATATGGGTAGGGAAGCTGTTGTTGCTGAAGTGAAAAAAAAAAGCTTGTCGACATTGGCCCTTCACATACCCGTTACTTGGAAAATTCAGGTAATAATATCGGACTTTATTCTGCAGGACTGGGAGTGAGGCTTCAATAATAATACAGGATAGACCGGAGGTGCTTTCACATAGCTATAGCAGTTCTCCTTGTAGCAGCAATGCCTAAGTTCCAGGTTGCTCTGTACTGGCAGTGCTCCAACACCTACTGGTAATGATGAAATTTACCTGCCCCTTCCTGTCTCTCGCATATTCCTATTAGCCATAGAGGCAGATTATAGCGGTGAGGCAAAAGGAATAGCTATGGTTAAGCACCAATGAGAGTGGTGTGAAACACGTCAGTTGTTTGCATTTTATCCTGATTTTGTATGGACTAAGTTTCAATAAAGGAATTTCTTTGTAGTGCGACCATCCGGATCCTTTTTCTATCTACAGGAACATGGGGAAGGTGGGAAGAAGCAGGCAAGTTCCACATTACTACTGGAAGTGTCAGGGCATTTCTTGTTCTGAAAGGCATTTGGGCGTAGCAGGGACAAGACAAGCTCCTACACTTTAGACAAGTGGTCTCCAAATTGCAGCCCTGGGGCCAGATGTGGCCCTTTGCTTACCTTCATCCAGCCCTTGGGGCACTGTTCCTCCCAGTGATATGAGGCCCTATTCCTTCCACTGACACCAACGATGGGTCACTACTCCTTCCACTAACACCAACAATGAGGCTCTATTCCAACCACTGACACCAACGATGGGTCACTACTCCTTCCACTAACACCAACAATGAGGCTCTATTCCAACCACTGACACCAAGGATGGGTCACTACTCCTTCCACTAACACCAACAATGAGGCTCTATTGATCTTTTATTAAAAGAATCAAGCAACCAATTTTATACAAATGTAAAAAACAAAACCATAGTACAAAACTTCAACAGAAATCCAAGGAATACACATCCATGTTCAGAATATATACAATATATACATAATCCACTACCAAAATTATTTACATAAAGCAGCAGAGAGGGCCTAAGAGGCACAACCCATCACCTATGTACGCAGCCATTTATCAAAAATTAATCCAAAAAAATAATAATCTAGGGTGATAAGAGACAGACAGCCACACCCGGGAAAGAGACTCCTGGCAGTCAGGGAGGCTTGAAACCCCTCCACGCCTTCAACCAAGCCCCCTGACTCCGCTTGTCTCTCTCGAGCACCCGAATCTTCTCCACCTCATGCAAAATGTCATACACCACCACCTGAACAGGAAGGATTTTACGCCGAATGCAGACCTGACACCGTGCGTTCCAAGTGAAATAACGGACTACTAGGCTAACTAGAAAAAGTGTATCTAAACAAAAAACCCCACCAGTATTGAATGCTCCATACACCCACTCAGCATAACCCAGCCTGGAGAGGAAAGGGACACCGAGGGCCCGTCCCACCTGTTTGTACACCTCTATGTTAAAAGGGCAATGAAGCAGAAAATGGTCCATAGTCTCCTCCTCACCTGCACACTCCTCCCGAGGACAGCTACGATCCACCCCACTGCGGAATTTCAAATTGCCCCTAACATAGAGTCTCCCATGGAAGCACAACCAGGCCAGATCCCTGAATTTAGGGGGTACTCTGTCCAAATTAATAAGTCTTAACCCTGCCCTCAAAACTGGGCCTGGGCAATCCCTTAAGGCCAGTGGGTCATGAAAGACTTCGCTCAAGACTCGACTCATAAGGACTTTCCTCGGAACCGATCTGAGATCTTCAGCCGACAATCGCCACTGCCGTAGTAACTTCAGGCACGGAGCGACATAGGCTGGTAGCTGACCACGATGACCCCTGAGATTCTTCACTTGGCCACCTTCTTCCCAAAGTCGTAGAAAAGGCCTAAACCAAGATCTAAATATGCCTGCCCATCCAGGAGGTTCCACTGCAAGCATATTACCAATATTAAACTTGAGAAAAAGCAGTGAAAAGAAAAGAACTGGGTTGACCATACCTAAGCCACCCTCCCTCCTGGATAGATAGGTGACATTCCTCTTGATGGGGTTCAGTCTGTTCTCCCACAACATCTGGAAGAACACACTACTGACCCTAGCATAGAGAGACACTGGCAAGATGCAGACAAAGCTGACATACAAGAAGATCGGAATCAGGTAAGTCTTAATCAGATCAACCCTTTCCCTCATAGATAACTTCCATCTCTTCCAGCTGACCACCTTAGTATTGGCAATTTCCAGTCTGCCTTCCCAGTTTTTGAGGCCATAATCGCCAGGTCTAAATTCAATGCCTAAAATCTTAATTCTTTCCTGAGGGAAACTGGAAAGGTGTCCGGGAGATCAAACCCCTCACCTTCCTTTCCCATCCAGAAAACTTCACTCTTTTCCTGATTGATCTTGGAGCCTGATGCTTCAGAATACCGTGATGTCAGAGAGACCACCTCCTCTGCTTCATCCGCCCCAGTGACAATCACCGACACATCGTCCGCATAGGCAACAACCCTCAAAGGCGGCTCACCCGGAAGCCCCACTGGCACCCCACACAACATGCCGCTCTCTAGCTTCCTGATGAAGGGGTCGATTGCAAACACATAGAGCAGGGGACTCAGGGGACAACCCTGGCGCACCCCAGAGCCAACCTCAAAGGACTGCCCAACCCAACCATTAACAAGAGGAAAGCTCTCTGCCCCCTCATACAAGACTTTTAACCAATCGACAAAACCACCCGGCAGACCGTACTTACTAAGGAGCAACCACAGGTACTCATGGTTAACACGATCAAAAGCCTTTGCCTGATCCAATGTCAGCAAATACTTTCCCCAGCCTGCAGCCCTGCACCGCTCCAAGGCCTCCCGGACAGCTAAAACTGCTGTGAAGGTGCACCTACCCTGGACCGAACAGTGCTGATGGCGAGAAAGCAAAGACTCTGCTACTGACGATAGGCGCCAGAAAATGATCTTTGCCAGTATCTTTCTATCGACATTAAGAAGGCTGATGGGGCGCCAATTCTCAACCATCGAAGGATCTTTACCCTTTGAAAGAAGAATCACAGCTGAGTGCCTCATGGAAGAGGGAAGTACCCCCTCAGCAAGGCAACTGTTAAAAACCTCTACCAAATGTGGGGCCAGAATAGACTTAAAAGCTTTGTAAAACTCAGCCGTCAAGCCATCCGGTCCAGGTGACTTTTTGATGGCAAGCTGTTCAATTGCCCTTATCACCTCTTCAACTGTGATCTCCTCTGTCAAATTCATCAATGGGACATCTTCATCATTTAGACCTGGAGTAGAGTCCAAAAAGCTTTCCATCTTGTCACGGTCAAGCTCTTTCCTCCCAAGAAGGTCAGCATAAAAGGACCTCACGACCTCCAGAATCCCTGACCTGGACTTTGTCAAGGAACCTGTACTGTCCTTAAGGCCAACAACCGTTTTAACAGCTACACCTTGTTTGCAGTTCTGGTAAGGGTCAGGCGAGTGGTACTTCCCATAGTCCCTCTCCAGAACCAGAGGCATGCCGGTCATATTGACACTTCCTGAGAAGGAGTTTCACTTCGGAGATTGCCCCAGGATCTCCTCCTCTCGAGACAAGAATATCCAGCTTCCTCCGTAAACGTTGGTAGGTCATGTATTTATTAAACTGCTTTCTATTGGCTAGGCCCCTGAAGAATCCAGCAATCCTCTTTTTGGTCAGCTCCCACCACTCAGCCTTGCTGCTACAAAAGTCCAGGATGGTCACCTGTGCCTGAAAGAATTCCTCAAAGGATTGTCTAACATGTTCTTCCTTGAGTAGAGTCGAATTCAATCTCCAGATGCCCTTGCCCCTCTGAGGGGCGTCTGAAGCATTCAGGACCACAGATAGCATACAGTGATCAGAGAACTCTACTGCCTGCACCACTGGGGGTGAGAAAGCAGAGGTCTCCTTCAAAAAAAACCTATCTATTCTACTCTGACTATTACCTCGATGAAAGGTGAACCCAGTGTCATCCGGGAGGTGCTTAATGTGCACATCCACAAGACCAGCATCCCTAACCATACTATTTAAAAAAACGCTATCATATCCCAGCCTGTCCTTGAAGTCCTTCCTGTCCTTGGGCCTAGTTACTGTATTAAAGTCACCTCCAAAAAACCACTTGCCGGGATGTAAAAAGAAATGGCTTGATCCTTGTAAAAAGGCATTTCCTGTCCCACTTTGTGTGCGGTCCATAAACATTAATTAGGCGCAGGTCCTGCCCTCCCACAAGGACGTCTAAGACCATACATCTCCCAATCTCCACCTCAATAACCCGCTGGACAGTTACCATGCCGGTTTTAAACAACACCGCCACACCGCCGTAAGGCTCGGCCGCAAGAGACCAGTAAGATGGACCATACCTCCACTCTCTCTTGGCCATATGAATATCTGCCAAGGAGGTGAGCCTAGTCTCTTGCAAAAATAAAATTTCAGCATCTAATTGGCTGAACAAAAAGAAGGCCATAGAACGAGCTCTTACTGACTTAATGCTGGCGACATTTATTGTCACCACTTTTAACGGAGGGGGAACCGCCATTTGGGTTATTGGGTGGTTTGCTTCTTAGCGCCCCTCTGCTGCTCATCACCAGAAGCCTCTCTCTTTCTTGAGGCCGCCTCAAACTCCATTTCGGAATCAGAACTTCGCTCCGAAGAAGCTCCAGATGAAGAGATATCCCAATTAGAGGACCTATACCGGTTGGAGACAGGCACTGGAGCCTGGAGCCTGTTCTGTCCTCACCACCTGCTTCTTCCGCTTCCCAACCTTCCTTCTCTCCTCCAGGTACTGCAGGTCAGCTTCAGAGATGCCCTCATCTCTTACTTTTTCTGTGAAGTCTTTACAGAAGACTTCTTTACAGAGGAAGAAGCAACCTTTTTAGTACCCACTACCACTGCTGGTGGGGGGGGTGCTCCCTTTGAATCAGACTTAGGAGGGGTAGACTCCTGGGGGGTAACTGACTCAGGGGGCACAGACTTGGAAGGTTCTGACACAAGAGGAGAGGGTACAGTAGGCTGGGGGGAGACAGATACAGATACAGAAGGAATACTTACAGACACATGAGGGGTGGCCACAGGAACTGGAGAGGGATCCTGAGCAGGACCAGGGGAGTCGGTCACCGCAGAGGAGGATGGTACACCAGGGGCCTCACCCTCCATCCTGTCCAGCCTTGACATGTCATCAATTACCTCCTTCTCCATATTGTGCCAGGCTTCAGGACATCTGCTGTAGGGGTGGCCAAGGCGCAGGCACAGGTTGCACCTGATCATTTCGGTGCAGTCCTTAGCCATATGACCCTGACCCCGACACACTGAACATATCAAGGCTGAACAGGAGGAACTCAAATGCCCCTTTTCTCCACAGCGGTGACACAGCTTCGGCTGACCAGGGTAAAAAACAGTCATCCTATCCCTCCCTATAAAAGCTGAGGAGGGCAGGTGACGGACAACATTCCCATCCCTGGCCAACCTGACTGTAACTGACCAACCCCCAGTCCAGATGTTACGCTCATCAAGGATTTTATTGGGCTTGGTCAAAACCTCCCCATAGTTCCTTAACCAAACCTCTAGATCCCGGGCAGGGACACTCTCATTAGTGAGGATAATTGTGATTTTTTTTTACTGTAGACCTCTGAGAAACTGCAACTGGGGCCAGACCTTCCCATTCAGGTCTTGACCTGCACCGAGCCTCATATCTCTCCCAGAACAGGTCAAGACCCTCTGGCCTGGTGAAGCTAACTGTATAATCCCGTGTCCCAGCAGATCATTTGCCCCAAAACCCATCTCCAAAATCAAATCCACCACTGCACGCCGTGCTGGAGGGATCGCACCACCTTCCCATTTCAGAATAACAACATTACGTCTGGGACCCCCAGCAGAAGCCAGAGACCCAAGACCAGATCCTGGGGTGCTCAAAGTGGTAGCCTGTAGGGGAAAACCCCGTTTGGGAGCAGAGCTACCAGGAGCAGAGCGTACCACCTGAGCAAAGGTAGGTTTATCAGGGCCAAAGCCCCACACTGAAGTCACATTAGTCTGTACATCATTATCAACTGTCTGAACTGAACTGGCAGAATCCATAGCAGGACGATTGTCCATCACACTGATACTGGGGTGATTGTTATCAGTCACAGCAATATTCAATTTCCCATCAGGAAAGGTCACAGTTTCTGCTGCAATACCAGCTGTCTCCTGATGCTGCGCTGTAGAGTCCTCAGCAGCAGTGGGGCAAACAGCTTTGGACTCACCTAAAGAAGGGTTAATGGGCTCTGCTGACACCTGTGGTTCTTCTACAGAAATGACATTTTTTAAAAGTAACTCTTGCTGCATTGCAGCATCAGCAGGCACAACATGGCTGCACACAGGATCAGCAGCCTGATTGTCATTAGGCACATTGTCAGTGTTGAAAGGCACAAAAACAGTCTTATCCACAACATGGGACTTGGCAGTCTTTACCTTATCAGGTACATCATCAGTAATGTCCTCTTCATTAAACATTAACTGATTCCTCCGCATAGGAGACTCCATTACCTGGATGGCCCTGAGCATGCCTCCTGAGTCCTGGGAAGGCATGGGGCTGCTTACCTCTCCCTGAGGGGGCAGGGGGTCAGAACTGGGGGTCTCCTCCTCCACCTCCATCTTTGTCATCCTTCCAAACCTCCTGTCATTTCCAAACTTCTCCTTAAATGGCCCATCTCTGCCTTCCATCATGGCCACAATGGTCTCCTGATGGTCCACACGGACTTTGGCCAACTGGATCTCCGGATCCATGGATCCACGCTTCTGGCTGTGTAAGCCCTCCCGCTGCCTTCGCAGACGCTTCAGCTCCGCTCGTAGCTTGTAAAGCTTATCCCTCTCCCTATTTAGGACCTTAATCCCGGCCACCACTCGCTCCCGAATGGCTTCGGAACCTTCATCCCCACCAGGGGTAGAGAGATCAGCTTGTACAGGGGCAGGCATGTCACCCGACGGCCCAGGAGATGGCTGTGAGCTTCCAGCAGGAGAGGCCCTGCTGGCCTCCATGGCTTCCCCAGAAAGGGGCCAGGAGAGCTGGGATAGATTTCCTCACCACTCCCCTCTCACACGGATCTGCAGCAACTCCAGAGAGACAGCCTCCTCCTGACACACCTGTGCTCCAATGATGGGTGGGGCACTATTCCTCCCACTGACACCAATGATGGGGCACTACTCCTTCCACTAACACCAACAATGAGGCTCTGTTCCAACCACTGACACCAACGATGGGTCACTACTCCTTCCACTCACACCAACAATAGGGCACTATTCCTTCCACTGAAATCAATGATGGGACATCATTTATCCCACTGACATCAATGATGGGGCAGTCCTAGTGGCCACAGGTGCTTTGTAATTTCTTTTTACTCCCACTGACCACCAAGCCTGGGACATTGTCTACTCCCACTGATGCAGAGGCATTTTTTACTCCCACTGGCCACAGTGTGGCCCCCCTAAAGAACAGTAAACTGGCCCTTTGTTTAGTCAGTTTGGAGACCCCTTCTTTAGACCCGCCAACAGCTTTTTTTTAAAGTGATAGAGTCACTTTAAGACCTAAAACATGTACACACCCTTTAGACATCCTACAGATATATATTTATAGTAATAAAGATAAAACTACTATAAATAAGGGTTAGCTTGTGTAGGCACTTTATCTTATTTTGTCCCTATATGCTAATGGAAAATTAATTTATTTGTTAAAGTGACTTTAAGTGAAAATAAACTCTGGTTTTCTACTCAGGTATGTATTCTTAACCACTTAACCTCTGAAAGATTTACTCCCCCTTCATGACCAGGCATTTTTTTTTACATACAGCACTGTGTTACTTTACTGACAATTGCGCGGTCATGCAACGCTGTACTTAAAAATTATGTCCTTTTTTCCCACAAATATTTTTTTGGTGGTATTTGATCACCACGGCATTTTTATTTTTCGCGCTATAAACAAAAAAAGACCAACAATTAAAAAAAAAAAAAAAAAGAACAATATTTTCTACTTCCTGCTAAACATATCCAATAAAATTAAAAAAAAAAAATCTAATTTCAAATTTAGGCCAATATATATTCTGCTACATATTTTTGGTAACAAAAAAATCCCAATAAGCGTATATTGATTGGTTTTGCACAAAAGTAATAGCGTCTACAAACTATGGGATATATCCTGGAATTTTTATTTATTTATTTTTTACTAATAATGGTGGCAATCAGCGACTTTTAGCGAGACTGTGATATTGCGGCGGACAAACGCATACTAACTGACACTTTTTGGGAACCAGTGACACTAATACAGTGATCAGTGCTAAAAAAATATTCATTGTCACTGTACTAATGAAACAGGCAGGGAAGGGGTTAAACATCTAGGGTGATCAAGAGTTAAATGTGTGCCTAACCAGTGTTTTGGTGTACTGTGTGTGGTACTTTTATTAAGGGAAGTCATGGATTTTATTCCCAGCTTTGCAGAAAATCCATTACTTCCCCGCTGACAGGACAAAACAGGTCCTGTTTGTCTTCCTGACGATCAGCCGGCAGACATCCATTGGCCAGCACCCGCTGATCAGCATCTGTTGTGTATTGTGTGTTGAAAAAGTCACGTGACTGTGATGTAACGCGTGGGAGGAGCCAAGGACGCTCTGTGCAGATCAGCAGTATCACACAGTGTACTGCACTGAATCTGCTCCTGTCTAAGGCGGCTGACTGCTATAGTAAAACCTGCATATGCCTTATCATTATAAGGCACACGTGAGTGGATTGAAGTTTGCCTGTGTACCTTGGTATCCTAACTATTGCACAATGATTGTTTTTTTCTCTTATCTGCCTGTCTAATGAAACCTGTTTATGATTCTCACATTGGTTGTGAACAGAAGCAAAAAACACATTGTTACTATAAAGGTCAATGAGCACCTTAATTAAGCAAGTGTTTTTAAACAGCTTTGCTAGTGATCAAAAGCTCTATACCAATCAGGATTCTACACCTGTATAATTGAACCTTCTGAATACATCCCTATATATTTATTTTTATGTGCATTTTTTATCTGAATTTTTTTACACATTTGGTGTCACTAATTTTTTTATAATTTTACACTATTTTGATTGCTGGATTTTTTAGGAATTTTTACTCACCGCTGGATTTATTTGAGTATTTATATTTATTCTTATATATTCATTTTCATGCACATTGTGAAGCGCTTCAAATATCATTATTTATTCTTTTTAAGTGACTCTGAAAACACTCTCTTTTGATAGCAGCCTCACTTGGTTTTATGTGTAATTATCAGCTATTTAGCATCACAGCGCTTTGTGTTTTATATATATCTGTTGTGTATAATCACAGCACGGCCAGGTCGCCAGCGGTGCATGCGCACGCACCTCCTACCTGGAAGTGCCGGATTATGTACCTAGTACGTGATCTGGTGCAGCAGAGCCGCCTTGCCACCTTACATGTAAGTGATACAGTCGTCAAGCGGTTAGCGGGAAAAAAAGCCCCTTTTAATGCTCTCAGCCCCCTCCAAATCCCTTTTTATTTGCTGTTGTGATCTGACTTCCTGTTAGAGGGTGGCTACGATTCTTCTCCATGGTCCCACTGTATGTAGGAATGTAGCCACCCTCTGTAAGGATATTGTTTAGTGTCCCTTTGTATTGTATTTAATGAATGATACTGTATATACAGTGAGTTTTCTGAAATATGTACTGTATTTCCTTTGTACAAAGGTGCTGAATTATCCTATTTTCTGGCTGGTCTGCAGCTTTTAATTTAATTCTTCTCCTGTGCTGATTTTTACTCCTTTAATAATAGTGTTACCCCCCACACCTCTGGTTTTACAGAATAACATCTTATGTTGTTACCTTATGTTTCTCCATTAGAGAGTCACATAGGATACCTAGATCCGTTCATCACCATAGGGACTTGTTGAGTTTTCTCACACTTGACATCCAAAGCCAATAAATAAAAAAGAACAGTAGTGAACATGGAAAACCAAAGCCCCCTCCTCCCCGTGATGACTTCTCCTGGGCCTCCCGATGATGGATCCTGTGTTTTCTGGGCCTTATGCAGGTTGCCCAGCTACAACGACAGTGTGTCTGCTCCTTCGCGTGTCATTATATAAGCATTCCTTGGATAAAGATTCACTAGTAGCCTAGATACAGGATTACAGTATATGATAAATGCTTTCTGGAAAGTCTACCTTCCTTCCAAGAATTCACAGATAATGCGAATACTACTTTACCAGTAGTAGCAAAAGACAAAAAATAGTAGTAATGATTTATAAAATGTTGTTTTCAAACTCAAATTAAATTCAGTGTTCACTTTGTACTTTTGTACCTTTGTACCTGTAATTATGCAAAACAATTAAAAAAAAAAAAAAATACCTTAACCACTTCAGTTGACCAGAGAACTTTTTGCTATTCGGCACTGCGTCGCTTTAACTGACAATTGCGCAGACGTGCGACGTTGCACCCAAACAAAATTGACATCCTTTTTTCCCCACAAATAGAGCTTTCTTTTGGTGGTATTTGATCACGTCTGCGTTTTTTATTTTTTGCGCTATAAACAAAAAAAGAGCGACAATTAAAAAAAAAAATTTATATATACATAAATATTACTTTCTGCTATAAAACATTAAAAAAATGTATAAAAACTAATTTATTAATCAGTTTAGGCCAATATGTATTCTGCTACATATTTCTGGTTAAAAAATCCCAATAAGCGCATATTGATCGGTTTGCACAAATGTTATCGCGTCTACACAATAGGGGATAGATTTATGGCATTTTAAATATTTATTTATTTTTCACTAGTAATGGTGGCGATCATTGATTTTTAGCGTTTTTTATTTTTTGCACTATAAACAAAAAAACAGAAACAATTTTGAAAAAAAAGCAATATTTTTTACTTTTTGCTATAATAAATATCCCCCAAAAATATATAAAAAATAAAATTTTTTTCTCAGTTTAGGCCGATATGTATTCTTCTACATATTTTTGGTAAAAAAAAAATCGCAATAAGCGTATATTGATTGGTTTGAGCAAAATTTTTAGCATCTACAAAATAGGGGATAGTTTTATGGCATTTTTATTATTAATTTTTTTTTTTACTAGTAATGGCGGCGATCTGCGATTTTTGTCGTGACTGCGACATTATGGCGGACACATCGGACACTTTTGACACTATTTTGGGACCATTGTCATTTATACAGTGATCAGTGCTATAAATAGCCGCTGATTACTGTATAAATGACACTGGCTGGGAAGGGGTTAAACACTAGGGGGCAATCAAGGGGTTAAGTGTGTCCTAGGGAGTGATTCTAACTGTGGGGGAGATGGGCTACCACTGACATGACAGAGATCACTGCTCCCGATGACAGGGAGCAGTAGATCCCTGTCATGTCACTAGGCAGAACAGGGAAATGCCTTGTTTACATAGGCATCTACCTGTTCTGCCTCTTCGTCTCACAATCGCGGGCCGTCGGCGAACATCGAGTTCGCGGGACCCGCGGGCACGCTCCCGTGCCTGCGAGGCGGCAAATTCAAAGGGACGTACAGGTACGCCCATTTGCCTGTGCAAGCCATTCTGCTGACGTATATGTGTGTGCGGCGGTCAGCAAGTGGTTAAAAAAAAAATATCAGAAACAAACAATGTTATACTTACCTGCTCTGTGCAATGAAATTGCACATAGAAGCTCCGAATCTCCTCTTCTGGGTTCTCTGTCGGTGCCCTAGGCTCCTCCTCTTCAGTGTCTGCCACCATAGTAAGCTGCCTGCTATGGTGGCAGATGTGTGGGCTTGCTTCTGGGCAGGGCTGTGTGTATCCATGGACACACAGAGTGCAGCTCAGCCCCGCCCCTGCTCCCTCCTCAGAGCGTTTGATTGACAGCAGCAAGAGCCAATGACTCCTGCTGCTGCCTCGGTCCCTGTGAGCAGAGGGAGAGGAGAGGGAATAAATGTAGTTGTCCACAACACTAGATTGATTGAGGACTCAGATAAGTATTTAGGTAGGGGAGCACAGCAAGTTGTACAACACTTTTTACCTTAAATCAGTGATTGCAGTAAGGTAAAAAACATTTTAGCTTTAGAACTGAATTAGGTATATATAAATCCAATCACTTAAATGGAATTCAGAGTAGAGAGACATTCTAAAACAGGAATGCCCTGTACACACGATCGGACATTGATCGCACATTCCGACAACAAAATCCATGTTTTTTTTCCATGTTGGCCCAAACTTGTCTTGCATACACACGGTCACACAAAGTTGGTCAGAAATTCCGAACGTCAAGAACACGATGATGTACAACACGTATGACAAGCCGAGAAAAATGAAGTTCTGTATCCAGTGCTGCTCTTCTGCTTGATTCAGAGCATGCGTGGAACTTTGTGCATCGGAATTGTGTACATACGATCGGAATTTATGACAACGGATTTTGTTGTTGGAAAATTTAAGAACTAGATCTCAAATTTTGTGCAACGGAAATTCCAATGGAAAACGTCCGATGGAGCCTACACACGGTCGGAATTTCCGACAAAAAGCTCCCATCGAACATTTTCCGTCGTAAAATCCGACCGTGTGTACGGGGCATTAGTGTGTCACTGGACAGATCACCAGGTGAAAATAAGGGAAAAAAAGCCTCAATAAGGAAAACGAATGCAGCCGCCACATTTGAGGTCGAATTCCAGTTAAGTTCTAACTACTCTGAAAAATACTCCCTCCTAACACCTTTTCTGACTAACCTGTGCAAGAAAAGTCTGGTCACGTGATTGGTTCCCCTGTGTCAGCCAGTACCAGTTGCAGGGAAGAGGAGGGAGTGCCTACAATGGACAGGCCATAGGAGCTTTTGGGTGATTACCAGGCATAACCAACCATTGTCGATCGCTCTCTCTATTCCCCTGCAGTCACCAGGGGGGAGGGAGGGAGGGACTGATCACATGATAGGACCACAGCAGCCTGAATATAGGTAAGTATACAGATCTTTTCTTACAGAGTAGCTGTTAAGAGGGAGGAGTCTTATGAGTAGTTGGGGTTTGACCAGAATTCTTCTTTAAGGATTGGTAAGCTGCAATTTTTAAAAATTGTTTTCAGGTTTAATACTGCTTTATGGTTGTTACTGTGACAAAAAGTATTAAAACACGGTCAGAGGTTCTATGGATTTCCCACTATACTAAATAAATGTGGTTTAGTTGCTGTCTGTGTCCCTGTTGGTGAATTTTTCCTTACTTCCTGTTACTTGGATACCCTGTCACTGGGACAGGAAGTGAGGGGAAATCACACTGCTGACACAGACAGCCATTCTAATCTATTTCTTCACTCTATCTGAAATACATTTTGGCTAGAGTTGGACCTCAAAGCAGAATTTAACCACTCACCTACTGGGCACTTTCACCCTGCCCTTCCTGCCCAGGCCAATTTTCAGCTTTCAGCGCTGTCACACTTTGAATGCAAACTGGTAATTTTTCTCCTTCACTGATGTGTGCTGATGAGGCTGCCCTGATGTGCGCTGATGAGGCTGCCCTGATGTGCGCTGATGAGGCTGCACTGATGTGCGCTGATGAGGCTGCACTGATGGGCACTGATGAGGCGGCACTTATAAGTGGCACTGATGGGCACTGACAGGCAGCACTGATAGTAGGATGTCCATGGTCGCCTTCCCGGCAATGTATGCCCGCACTGTAGCCGTCTTTCTGCTATAGTATGTGCGGGAACTGGTTAAAGCAGAACTAAACCCTCATATCTTTTTCAGCCAAGGAAACTGCCATCTTAGCCTCTGTTTGATCTTCAACTGTCATGATGCTGCATGATGACCCTGAGAAACTGTTAAATGCTTCAGCTTTAATGAAAATGCATTTGCAAGCTTTTATTAAAGTTGTGTTCCGGCCGAAATTATACTTTTTAAATAAAAATACCCCTATAATACACAAGCTTAATGTATTCTAGTAAAGTTAGTCTGTAAACTAAGGTCTGTTTTGTTAGTTTATAGCAGTAGTTTGTTATTTTATAAATTTACAGCAGGCCGTGGCCATCTTAAGTGTGGGCATCTGAAGCCAGACTGTATTTCTTCCTGGATCTCATCCTTGCAGATCTCGCACATGCTCAGTGCAGCACAAGCAGTGTAATAGGTTTCAGGTCAAGTGTCCATAGCAACGGCAGTGTCAGAGGAAGTTGCCGCCCCTTCCCAGAAGGCATTGCAAAAAGGAAATGATGCGATGGGCCGCGGCCAGGGAGGAGGAAGTGAAAAATGAATACAGGAGATATACAGTAAGTGCTGAGAAAAAAAAAAAAAAAAATATCCAATTTGTTTACAGTGCACAGTTTAGTGAGGGATGCTGAAGAGTTGTAAAAGTGGGTGGAACTCCACTTTAAATGCTTTGGAATGTATTATAAACATATAACATGAGATAGCTGGAAAACTCCGGAGTACTATATATCAAGTGTCTAATTTTAAAGTCTATTTTGCAAGTACTAATATTTTTTTTTTATTATTATGCTTTAAGCTACACTTTTTAGATAGGTATGAAAAGGTGCAAATTCCTATGTCATAATTATAGCATAATGTATGACTCAAACTTTATTGACGGTAAACTCTGCTAACTCCACCACTGAGGCTCAGCAGACTGTATGAGCTATGTGCAGTATGTGTGCATTCCTGAAGGCGACTCATTACAGCATAAAAGGTTGCTTGACCTTCATTCCTGTTATAACAAGAAGGAACCTGGAGGCAGTTTTCTATTCTGCTTGCTTTGCATTCTGACCCTTTAAAGAGACCCTGATCCTTGTTCATTGAGGGCAAAGTATTAACCGCTTGCCGACCAGCCGCTGTCATTATACTGCGGCAAGGTGGCACGATCCCGCAAATCGCCGCAGGTGTACGTCGGCTCGGGAACTCGCCTTCGTGGGCGGGGCCTCGCTCCCATTGGGCAACGGGGAAGCCAATCAGCGGGTCCAGCGGACTCGATGTCTGCCGGCCACCCGCGATCGTTCCCCGCAGTGACAGAACGGGGATCTGCCCGCGTAAACAAGGCAGATCTCAGTTCTGACAGGGGAGATCACACAGGTCCTGTCTTTCTGCTAAGCAGGAAGATGGATCTGTGTGTTTCCCCAAGCGGCCCATCCCCCATACAGTTAGAACATACCTGCAGAGAACACAGTTAACCCCTTGATCTCCCCTGATGTTAACCCCTTCCCTGCCAGTGCCATTAGTACAATGTCAGTGTATATTTTTTATCACTGATTACTGTAATAATGTCACTGGTTCCCCAAAAAAAGTGTCCAAAATGTCAGTTAGGTGTCCGATCTGTCCGCTGCAATGTCGCAGTCCCGCTAAAAATCAATGATCGCCACCATTACTAGTAAAAAATAAATAAATATTTAAAATGCCATAAATCTATCCCCTATTGTGTAGACGCGATAACTTTTGTGCAAACCGATCAATATGCGCTTATTGGGATTTTTTAACCAAAAATATGTAGCAGAATACATATTGGCCTAAACTGATGAATGAATTAGTTTTTGTTACATTTTTTTAATGTTTTATAGCAGAAAGTAATATATATGTATATATATATATATATATTTTTTTTTTTTTTTTTAATTGTCGCTCTTTTTTTGTTTATAGCCCAAAAATAAAAAACGCAGAAGTGATCGAATACCACCAAAAGAACGCTCTATTTGTGGGGAAAAAAGGACATCAATTTTGTTTGGGTGCAATTGTCAGTTAAAGCGATGCAGTGCCGTTTAGCAAAAAATGGCCCGGTCATTAAGGGGGCAAATCCTTCCGGGGCTGAAGTGGTTAAAGGCTCTTGAAATCTTCCCTCTATACTGAAAGTACCCAACATGCAGCTTTCAGCCCTGATAGCTGCAAGCTATAGATCACTATTAGAATTGATCTGTTGCTGCAGAACTGCATGGAGCAGCCTGATAAGGTCTTCACACAGAAGATCCAGTCCCCTATGTAAATAATAAAAAAAAGGAATAAATAAATAAAATAAAAAGAAGTCAATAAGATATAAAGCTTTCCCCTAGATTAGAGGTACCCAGCATGCAACTCTTAGCCACGATAGCTGCAAGCTATAAATCACTATTAGATTTGATATGCTGCTGCAGAACTGCATGAAGCATCCTGATCAGGTCTTTACTGAGCAGATCCAGCCCCCGTGTGAATTAAAAAAACAAAAAACAAAACACAAAAATAAATAGAAGTCAATAAAATGTAAAGCTTCCCCCTAGACCAGAGGTACCCAATATGCAACCAATATGTTCCCTAATATCAGTAAGCAATAGATCACTATTAGAAATGATCTGTTTCTGCAGAACTGCATGGAGAAGCTGGATCAGGTCTTTACTAACCAGATCCAGCCCCCAGGAAGAAAAAATTGTTAAAAAGGGAAAATAGTAAAATGTAAAAAAAAACAATAAATCAGAAGTATTTTTTTTAAACCCCTGTCCCCAGGTCACAACAGATATGTTGGATGTTTACTATATAATCATCAAACACTTGCATAAGCAAGCACCATGTGATTCTGAACTTTAACAATCGCAAACCTGTGAAAATGTTGCTGAAGTGCTGATTTCTTCTCTTGCAAACTTGACTTGAACTTACCTAAGGGCCCATTCACACTATGTTTTGATGCATATGTGCTAGCATAATGTGACACCATATCTTAAAGTGTTTTTCCACTTTTGCAGCCAAACTGGGATAACAGGTATCTTATATTGTTACATGTTCCCATTAACATAGCTTCACTTAAAAAATATTTTAAAATTCCTGTTTACCATTTTAAATCCTAATTTCTGAAAACTCCAGCACTGAAAATTCCAACTTAGTTATATTTCTTTATGAGGGGGCTGTAGAGTTCTGTTTGCCATAAATAACTGTTTCTGTACTGTGCTGGCAGATGTGAATATCGGTTGTAAACCAGATTTGAACACACTATCCCAACAAATGATCAATGTGTTAAGACTGAGTTCACCTGTTGGTGGCACTGTGGTGCTCTGGGCGGAAAGCTGCAAGTTTTAGTGTCCACCAGTAGGCGTCTCTTAGCAGCTGGGAGACCAGATAAATGTAGCTGCACCAAGAAAACTGGGACCAGACCATATATGTTTATTTTCTAAAGATAATCACACACCAGCAAACAATAAACATAAGAATGCATGAAAAGCAAAAACAAAACGAAATAACAAATGCCGAAAGAGCAAATCTAAACCACACTTAACTATATATATATATATATATATATATATATATATATATATATATATATACAGATGGGAAAACAAAACTGGAATGGGAACAAGGCAGTGTTATACTGGATGCAGGGCAAGAGCAAGATCAAGGGAAAATGGCTACAGTGTCAGGCAGCAGCACAACAAACAGGGTACCAGCAGGAGCAGCCAAAACACTGAGGCAAGGAGCAGTAGCAGTAGTCATATGACATCCTGGGCTTTAAGTGAGATATGCAGCTGTAGGCATCATTCAGATATCTTTTTTTTTTTTCAGCCAGTGATTCCCTGTAAAAGCAATCATAGCGGCTGCTTAGCCTCTTGATAGCTTTTACAGGTGGCGGGAGGGGTCCCCCCCTCCCTCCTTCCGCCATCTGGTGCTTCTCCTGGCTCACCCGTGCAATCGGTGAGCCGGAGAATGAAACCGCTGACAGCGGCGGTTTACCTTAGAGCTGGCCAGGGACCAGATGGTCGCCGGTCAGCTCTATGACCCTCAGAGGCTATTTTTTTTTTTGCTGGGAAGCTTGGGATCTTTTTTTCTTTTTTTTATCTCAGGCTTTCCAGCATAGAGGAGAGATGTGGGGACTTATAGACCCCACATCTCTCCGTAAAGTGGACCTGTCATACCATATTCCTATTGCATGGGATGTTTACATTCCTTGTAATAGGAATAAAAGTGATAAAAAAAAAAAAAATTAAGGAAAAGTGTAAAAAAAATAAACAATAAAAAATAAATAAATTAAAGCGCCCCATCCCCTCGTGCTCGCACGCAGAAGCGAACACATACATAGGTCGCACCCACATATGTAAACGGCATTCAAACCACACATGTGAGGTATCGCCGCAAACGTTAGAGCGAGAGCAATAATTCTAGTGAAAACCTCTGTAACCCTAAACTGGTAACCTGTAAAAACTTTTAAAACGTAGCCTATGGAGATTTTTAAGTACTGAAGTTTGGCGCCATTCCACGAGTGTGCAAAATTTTAAAGTGTGACATGTTAGGTATCTATTTACACAGTGTGACATCATCTTTCGCATTGAACAAAAATTGAGCTAACTTTGATGTTTTTTTTTTTTAATTCATGACATTTTTCTCCCCAAAAAATTGTGTTTGAAAAATTGCTGCACAAATACCGTGTGAAATAAAAAAATTGCAATGACCGCCATTTTATTCCCTAGGGTCTCTGCTAAAAAAAAAAAATATATATATATATATATATATATATATATATATATATATATATATATATATATATATATATATATATATAATGTTTTGGGTTTTTAGGTAATTTTCTAGCAAAGAAACACTGATTTTCACATACAGTAAAACCTTGGATTGCGAGCATAATTAGTTCCGGAAACATACTTGTAATCCAAAGTACTCCTATATCAAAGCAAATTTCCCCATAAGAAAGAATGAAAACTCAGATGATTCGTTCCACAACCATTTATTCATAAGTCCTTCCGTTTATAGTCCATATAAAAAGATTATAACAATGTGATTTGGTTGTGCATCCATAAAATGTCCACAAATGGAAGTCTCCACAAGGGGATTCGAAGAAAAAATCCAGCAGGAGCTCCAGAGTATAAAAGAGAAGAGAGGCGCCTCTAAGTGTAGCAATATGGTTGCATTTAATGAAGGTTCAGCATTTAGCAACACACATGGTCGATGATTAAGAGAGGCACATCAATGTATGCAGACATCCGGGGTAAAGCTGTCCACATCCTCCTTACCGCGGGCTCTCACTGCTGTCAGTCTGTAATCGTGTCCGGGATGACTACCCTGCAGTAGAGCGATCTGAAAGTGAGGCTTGTACCACTCGTGGAGCACAGCATGGAAGGGACGACATCAATGGTGGTGCGGAGGATGGTCTATGTGGACAGCTTTACCCCGGATGCCTGTATACTTAGATGTGCCTGTTTTAATCATCAACCATGTGAGTTTCTAAATATTGTACCTTCATTAAATGTTACCATATTGCTGCACTTAAAGGCGCCTCTCTTCTCTTTTGTACTCAGTTGTGACATGACACTTTTTATTAAAAAATTTTGCTTGTCTTGCAAAATGCTCTCAAACCAAGTTACTCTCAAACCAAGGTTTTAGGGCCAGTTCACACCATAGAAACGTAGTCCGGATGCGTTCCAGATGCTTTTCTGCATGCGTGTTTTTGATGCATTTTTGGTGCAGTCCAGTTTCCCCCCTCTTTTTTCTTCATCTTAAGTAAAGACATGTGTGCTCCAGTGCATTTCAGTGCATTTTTGGTGCGTTTAGGTGCGTTCCAGTGCATTCCAGATGCTTTACTGCATGCGTGTTTTTGATGCGTTCCAGTGTGTTTTTGGTGCATTTTTTGTGCAGTCCAGTTTTCCCCCTCTTTTTTCTTCATCTTAAGTAAAGACGTGTGTTTCAGTGCATTTCAGTGCATTTTTGGTGAGTTTAGGTGCGTTCCAATGCATTCCAGTGCGTTTTTGATGCGTTTTACAGCGTTCCAGAACAGTCCAGCACAGGAAAAATGCAGCATGCTTTCTACTTTCTCTAACTGGAACGCACTGGAACTGCAAGCACTGGTGTGAACTATGCCATTGGAAACCATATAACCTACTTTTCATCTGTTTTTGATGCAGGAAAAAAAACACACTGGACTGCATGTGGTGTGAACCGGCCCTTACTGTATATGAGAGAAATGTCAGAATTGGCCCGGTTTGCATGACGTTAAGTACCCTGCTGGGAGACACCTGCTGGTTGACACGAAAACTGCAGCTTTCTGCCCAGAGCACCACAGTGCTAACACAATGATTTAGAAGCTGGCATCCGCATTGTATGTTATTGAGAGGGAACTCATCCTGTTCTAAGCCTTTGTATTGGGAAAAACTCAATCTATGTTCAGAAATCCTTGCCGTCTGCCACAAGGCCTTTTCCTGAGCAACAACCAAAATGTAAGATTTTTTTTTTTTAAATTTTTGTAGGTATTCTGTGTAAATAGAAACACTTAACAAACATATAGTGGGGACTTCTCAAATACGACTGCAAAAGTGAAAATATACTTTAAGGCACGTTACGTTCATTTTGAAATCGCACTATAAATTGGACACACCGCACAGCACGTGAATGGTGGTGTTCTGCAGGGCAGGTGTTTTGCCTATTACTGTAACGGAATTTTGGGGTTCTACCTCTCACTAGGAGAGGTAATTAAAGAGTGGGGCTTTACCAGCTTTAGCGCAGCTGCAACGTTTCCTGGATAGCAGTAAGAGCTCTATGTCTAAATTCTCTTGTTGCTTGGACATCTATTTTACATTTGATGCTAAAGTCTTTACTTTCTGATTGGTTTAGCAGCATACATTTTTAATAACATAGGAAAGGGATGGTCAGCACTCAGGATGACATCCAAAATAGTATTTCTATATTAAATGCATGAACAAAGCTGTAAAACAGCCTACGCGTTTCGGACATTAGTCCTTAGTCATGACTACGGACTAACGTCTGAAACGCGTAGGATGTTTTACAGCTTTGTACATGCATTTAATAAAGAAATACTATTTTGGAGTGCCGACCATCCCTTTCCTATATTTTGGTTTGTTGGAGGTGTCGGCAGCCTCAAGGTCTGAGCACCGGGCGGAGCTTTTCTGTGGGAAGGTTGCAGCGCCTATACACCTGTTTTTCTTGGATTTTTAATAATATACTGTACCTTTTTAGGCATATTGTTCAGTGTTATCCCATTTCATGCAAACACTGTTTTCTTTTTACTTCATTTGTGTTCTTCTTTAGTGATCTCATCTTTGTAATGACTTTAATATGTTCGGTTTCTTCTTTTATGCTCATCAGATGTTTATCCATTTTATACTGTGCGTAATACAGTCATATTGTACAATATGTTCCTAGTGTATAATAAGGAATCCAAGAACATGTTATCTTAGCAGCTATTTATCTAGCCATTTCTTTTCTTCTCCTTCAGGAACTTAGCTGTCATCCCCCATACCCAAACCAGATAAAATAATAAACTCCCACAGCGCGTAATTTGTCTCCTTTGACGTAGTAACACTAATCACATTTTCCTTTTGGTTTATGTGACTTTTTTGGAAAAAGAAATTAGATTTGAAGATAAATTTATATCTTTTTTTTTTTTTTACAAAGAATTCACTTAAAGTGTAAAGCCAAAGTTTTTTCTCAGATTTGGAGAAAGTTAGAAACCTCTGTCCCTGGAAAATATACATTTTGAGGTATCACCAGAACAGCATAAGAAGGGAAAATCTTCCAAAGGGAACCATTTTAAATTTATTAATGTTTTTACACAAGGTTCAGACAACTTTCACCCAGGATTCACACATTTTTCCAATCAAATCCAGTTCGAAAAATGTTTGAATCTTGGGTGAAAGTTATTTGAATCTTGCATGAAAACATTTATAAATGGAGCTCTTAAAGAAGAAGTAAACCCTGATGGGTTTGCACCGCTGGAGGCCGCATTTACACTCGCTATTCCTCCTTCCAGGGCCGCGGACTCAGGCTCTGTGACTGGCCAGAGTCGCGTGACGTCACTCCCGCGTGCATGCCAGTCACGGCACTCGCTAGTAAAGAAACGGCACAGAGGGCCGTCTCTTCACAGCGCATGCGCGGATGACATCATCCGTGCAGTACAAAGTAAATAACTTCTAAACATCGCACGTTAAGGAGATATTTACTGTACCTATAGGTAAGCCTTATCATAAGCTTACCTAAAGATACAACTTGAAAATGGAGGTTTCCAACCTCTTTAACCACTTCCCTACCCGCCCATAGTAATATGTCGTCCGCAGGAGGGATCTCCCATCCTGGGCGGGCATCATATGACGTCCTGGGCTTCCCGGCTGTCTAGGGGTGCACGCGCGCTCTCGCCATGTCACTCGGGTGCCGTGCGCGTGCCCGGCGGCCGCGATGTCCGCCGGGCACCCGCGATTGCCCGATAACAGTGTGTAAACACACAGATCCGTGTCCTGTCAGGGGAGAGGAGACCGATCGTGTGTTCCCAGTACAGAGGAACACTGATCAGTCTCCTCCCCTTATGAGTCCCCTCCCCTCCTACCCTTGTAAGTCCCCTCCCCTCCTTCCCTTGTGAGTCCCCTCCCCTCCTCCCCTTGTGAGTCCCCTCCTATTTTGAAATGTTTGACATTCACTGCAGGCATATCGCATGTCACTAAATTTCTGCACATCTGCGGACAAAAATAAAAACAAATGCTATTTTGGACCTGCACTTCACTGAACATTTTTCAGTTTGATGATCACCCTAGAGGCCTGCAATAAAGTGAAACTGTTATTGTGCCTATTACGGGCCAATTTGAGGTTCGTCTTACCAGATTGTAGAGCTACACAATTAATCTTTAAAGAATCAGAACGCGATTCTTCCCCCCTCGCGATCTTACCAAAGCATTTTCCCGATTCTATGCAGAGTTCTCTGCTCAGAGCTCACAGCTCTCTAAAAAAAACCCCAAAAAAAACCTGGCAGCCTGTCAAGTTAATGACAACATCGCTTAGACGGAGATAAGAAGAAACATTGTAACACTTAGTCCTTTTAGATCAAAGTAATGAACTTTGGCTCTGTAAATAAGGTCAGTTTAATCACTTAAAGTGGGGTTCCACCCAAAAAAAAGAACATACCTAAAAAATTCTAAAAAAAAAAAACAAAAAAACATTTGGATATTTTTTTTTTTTTTTACTTACCTCTAAATGCCTGTTGCTAGGTGGTCCCTCGTAATCTGCCCCTTCGTCTGCCTGGGCTGGTGACATCACTTCCCCCTGGCACAGGAAGGGCTCGGCTCTTCTCCCTCCCTCCTGTCAATCATCTGGGACCCATTGCAGGTCCCAGGTGATTGAGCGGCCAATCACGGCGCTCGGCGCCGCTCGCGCATGCACAGTGGGTGCCAGGCTGTGAAGCCACAGCCCGGCGCCCACAGTTGAAATGCCGACGCCGACGAGCGGAGGGGGGGGACGAGCGGGGCTTCGATCCCCCGCACCGCTGGACCCAGGGACAGGTGAGTGTCCAATTAAAAGTCAGCAGCTGCAGTATTTGTAGCTGCTGACTTTTAATTTTTTTTTTTTTTAATGGCCCCCCTGGGTGGAACTCCTCTTTAAAGACTAAATCGTTTTCTGTCACTTGTTTAAAAAGTTAAAATCAGTATTTTTTGCTATACAATTACTTAGAACCCCCAAACATTATATATATATATATATATATATATATATATATATATATATATATATATATTTTTAGCAGAGACCCCAGGGAATAAAATGGCGGTTGTTGCAATATTTTATGTCACACTGTATTTGCGCAGCGGTCTTTCAAACATAATATTTTGGGGTAAAAAACACACTTTAATGAATTAATAAACTAAATAGTAAAGTTGGCCCAAGCTTTTTGTATAATGTGAAAGTAGATGTTACGCCGTGAGAATCGTGATCTTTATTCTAAGCAAAAAAATTGTGATTCTCATTTTGACCAGAATCGTGCAGCTCTACCAGATTGAAGTTGCAGGCTAAATACTGGTACAAAAAGTCCATCCACTTTCTGTAGATGTTACTGGCCATATTCCTCTGAGAGAAAAGACCTGCCAGCGGATGATATAATGTGCCTGGAAACCTGGCCCAGTCCTATTTCTTGATTTGGTAGCCTGTGTTCATATGCTTCCTATCCTTCACATGTGTCACAGACAGCTGTGTTTATGTTTCTTGGCGTATCACTACAGGGCCTAACACAGAGGAAATCCTGGATGGATTACCCAGAGTCAAATGTCAGAAGTAGCCTATTATTGGTCCTACAGGCAGCTGTAGATAGAACACGACAAGCAGTAGAAAGAATACAATATATAACAGACCGAAGATTGTTCCTGTTGGTGCATGTACTATAATTCTGGGGTGACCCCTCCACATAATAGTCATTTCCACCTGTATTAGGGAAACTATATACATGACAGCAGTACTGTATTTCTACAGCTGATAGCCAGAAACTCTTCTACCCAAGGAAATGCAGATTTATTTCCTGTACTTATATAATGGCAACATTCTAAACAGCGCCTAGTATGCAGAACCATTCAGATCCTTGTCCTTCAGCTTATAATCTAATGTTGCTACTTGAAGATAGAGGGGCAATATCCATTTTCTATGCATGAAGGGATCTGCTGTGTAGGGCTGAAAAGAAATAAAAGTAGCTTGGTGCCAACATTATTGACACTCTTTGATTAGGGAAATTGATTAGGAAAATTTACCTACCCTCCCTGCTTTTCTCACATTCTAAACTTGACCATACAGAGATTCCTCAAGTGGCATCAGAGTCTTTAGTAATTATTGGTTTCAGCTGGATTTTTGCCATTCGTATCTGGTTTTCCCCTAGGTTGCCTCCACAAATGATGTGCACACAGCCTTTAAGCGATATGCGTTAATGTGTAGCACCCCTGTGACACCCCAAAGGCAGGATAGCACCTCCAGAGGCAGGGGCGGGCTAGCATTTCAACCCAGGGCTAAAGAGTCCATGGCTAAAATTTTGGGATCGAGAAAGGATATTGGGCGCCAGTCACGTTTGTCTTTTTAAAGTTTTATTGCCGAATGGTTAAGGAGGTGAGGGTTTGGAGTCCCAGATGCTGTAGCAGATCACAGTGAGTCACCAGGCCCTTCTGAGAGTCCATCTTTCTTCCTGGCTCTCTCCAATAAGGGGCCTCCACTATGTCCCCTCTTGACTCAGCTTCCACCAGAACAAGCAGGACAACTTCAGCACACATTAGGCCCCAAACCAGGCTATTGGGCCCTAACAGCGGAGCTCCATCCAGCAGCATTGCCCCTAATATTTATATCCCCCCACCCCAGCATGCACCAATGGCATAATCCTCTTACTGGATTGGCTGAAGAAAATATAAATATTCATAACTTAGTTTTGTTTAGTTTGCTGATTGCTGGTGCAATGCTTTCCGGCTCCTAAAAAATAAAAAATAGTAAATGCACCTGCAAAAAAATGTGCATTTATTATTATTATTTTTTTTTTAAGTGAACTTATCCTTTAAAGCTCAGTTCAATTAATTCAAAATGAAGTACTGTTTGTAAGAAACATTGCTAAATTGGCCAAAATTCTAATTGTCTATGGCCGGCTTGAGCCCGGGTTCACACCTATGCGAATTAAAATGCGGCTTACACCGCAACTAATTCGCAGGACATTTTAAAATACATTCATATGAATGCATCTGGTTCACATATGTGCGTTGCATTCGCACTGCGCATTGCACAAAAAACGTGTGCGTTTTCTGGGCATTGCGGTGCGAATTACGAGCCACTTATCTTCTATGGGAATGCATCTGCTTCGCAGATGCATTGCGTTCTGAACATGGATTTTCTACTTCTCCTCACTACACCTCGTCCCCCCCCCCCTCCCTCCCCCTCTCCCTGCTCACTGATCCACAGCTAAAACGCAGTGATTCCTTTGAACAGGAGATTTTTATCTCCCCAGTGAAACCTGAGCTTCAATTCACACCGCACATGTGTGAAACCGGGCTTAGAGTGTGGAAGGCACAGTACAGTGTGAGCTCCTTCAAAAGGCAGAGGTTGGTGCCAATGTTTCATTGTTATCTATAAAGCACGGTGGTTATGTTTGTGTTATATAAACAAGTAAAACAGCTGTACAAAGTAAAATTACATTCTATATTTATCTTGTCTCTTCTACATCATCTTGATTCACGTGCAACAGATTTACTTGTGCGGTTGTGCTGCATACCAGATTGAAATACCGTAAATTATGCTCTGAATTGAACACATTTCCCATTAAACAACTTTTTTTTTTTTTTATTGCCCGGTTTTGTAAGACCCTCCTGCACATCAGCCCTACCAGAATACTCTTCTAGAAGAGGTTGGAAGCAGTGACAATTTATCCAGCACAGCAGTGCATTGTGTAAATCTTGCAGGAACAGCACAGGAAGATACAGAGCCAGTCTGGCTGGCTTATCCGAGGAAACTGCACAAACACCCAGCCAAGCACACATGTTGTAGGACAGACTGAGCAAAACACTTGTAGTATTCCAGGCAGGAGGAGGCAGATAAGCAGCACAGCTACTCAACTATACAAACAGACTCCCAGAGCTTCATATATCGCAGCATCAAGAAAGACCAGAGACTGAACTATACAACGGCAGACTTCCAGGTAGGCAAATTTCATTCTAATTACGTACTGACAGGGCTTAAGCATACAAACATAATTTTCATATATTATTTTGATTTTTTAAAATATTATTTTAGATGATTGCAAAATGAGCAAACAGTGTGGCCATGCAGTGGGAAAAAGGAATAGAATTCTAGGATGCATTACTAGAGGGGTCACCAGCAGGAGGAAAGAGGTCCTGATTCCCTTTTATAGATCTTTATATCACTAGAGGTATCAGCAGCAGGAGGAAGGAGGTCCTGATTCCTCTTTATAGATATTTATTTATCAGTATAGGGTTCAAGCAGGAGGAAGAATAGATCTATCATTATCACTAGAGGGATTATTAGCAGCACAAAGGAGGTCCCAACTCCCCTTTAATTATAGATCTTTAGTTATCACTAGAGTGATCACTAGCAGGAGGGAGGAGGTTCTGATTCCCCTTCTTAGATCTTTAGTTATCATTAGAGGGATCCCCAGCAGGAGGAAGGAGGTCCTGATTCCTCTTTATAGATCTTTATATCATTACAGGGATCACCAGCAGGAGGAAGGAGGTCCTAATTATCCTTCTTAAATCTTTAGTTATCATTAGAGGGATCACCAGCAGGAGGAAGCAGGTCCTGATTCCTCTTTATAGATATTTATATCATTAGAGGGATCACCAGCAGGAGGAAGGAGGTCCTGATTCCCCTTCTTAGATCTTTAGTTATCATTAGAGGGATCACAAGCAGATGGAAGGAGGTCCTGATTCCGCTTTATAGGTCTTTATTTATCACTAGAAGGATCCCCAGCAGGAGGAAGGAGGTCCTGTTTCCTATTGATAGATCTTTTGTTATCACTAAACGGAACACCAGCAGGAGGAAGAAGGCCCCGATTCATCTATATAGATCTTTAGTTATCATTAGAAAGATCACCAGCAGGAGAAGGAGGTCCAAATTCATCTATATAGATCTTTAGTTATCATTAGGGGGATCACCAGCAGGAGGAAGGAGGTCCTGATTCCCCAATATAGATCTTTAGTTATCATTAGAGGGAACACCAGCAGCAGGAAGGAGGTCATGATTTCAATGTATAGATCTTAGTTATCATTAGAGGGATCACCAGCAGGAGGAAGGAGGTCCTAATTCCCCTTATAGAACTTTAGTTATCCTAATGCCGTGTACACACGACCGGACTTTTCGACAGCAAAGGTCCAACGGAACGAATCCGTCGGACAATCCGATCGTGTGTGGGCTTCATCGGACCTTTGCTGTCAAAAATTTAGACGGACTTTAGAAATAGAACATGTTTCAAATTTTTCCAATGGACTTGAGTCCGGTCGAAAAATCTGTTTGTATGCTAGTCTGATGGACGAACAACGACGCAAGGGCAGCTATTGGCTACTGGCTATGAACTTCCTCATTCTAGTCCGGTCGTACGTCATCACGTTCAAATCAGTCAGACTTTGGTATGATCGTGTATAGGCAAGTCCGTTGCGTTGGAACTCCGTCGGAACTCCGTCGAAAGTCCGTCAAAATGTCCTTTGGAGTTCAGTCCATCAAAAGTCCGCTCGTGTGTACACGGCATTAGAGGGATCACCAGCAGGAGGAAGGAGGTCCTGATTCCTCTTTATAGATCTTTATATCATTAGAGGGATCACCAGCAGGAGGAAGGAGGTCCTGATTCCTCTTTATAGATCTTTATATCATTAGAGGGATTACCAGCTGGAGGAAGGAGTTCTTTATACAGTGGCTTGAAAAAGTATTCATACCCCTTGAAATTTTCCACATTTTGTCATGTTACAACGAGAAATGTAAATGTGGCACATAATTGTGAAGTGGAAGGAAAATGGTAAATGGTTTTCAAATTTTTTCACAAATAAATATATGAAAAGTGTGGCGTGCATTTGTATTCAGTCCCCCTGAGTCAATACTTTGTAGAACCACCTTTCGCTGCAGTTACAGCTGCAAGTCTTTTTGGGGATGTCTCTACCAGCTTTGCTTTAGAGAGTAACATTTTTTGCCCATTCTTCTTTGCAAAATAGCTCAAGCTCTGTCAGATTGGACGGAGAGCGTCTGTGAACAGCAATTTTCAAGTCTTGCCACAGATTCTCAATTGGATTTAGGTCTGGACTTTGGCTGAGCCATTCTAACACATGAATATGCTTTGATCTAAACCATTCTATTGTAGCTCTGGCTGTATGTTTAGGGCCGTTGTCCTGCTGGAAGTTGAACCTCCGCCCCAGTCTCAAGCCTTTTGCAGACTCTAACGGGTTTTCTTCTAAGATTGCCCTGTATTTGGCTCCATCTATCTTCCCATCAACTCTGACCAGCAGCGTTGACTAACACAGTCCCATTGAAAGGACAGGGCAAGTTTCCTTATGTCTTATAGCACCAGTTCACATTAACACACCATGTTGGTGTGCACTGAAAAAAAATATTACCTGCCGCATTTTTGCTCAGCATATTCCATTGAGGTAGATACATCACCAGTGTGCTGCAGTGCATAGCATTGCATAAAGGTTAAAAAAAAAAGAAGAAAAAGTCAAACACTCCAATGCGTTTTAACTACACATTACAGCACATGGTAGCGTGTATGCACACCGTGCACGTGTTGTAAGCACAATGATGTGCACTGTATGGAGTGAAGGAGGCCTTATACTCTGATTATTTCTTGTTTTGCACAGTTTGCTAACAAAGGATAGAGTCATAGGTCATGCTTTGTTTCTTTGTTTCTCCCAATGTTGCTCAATTACTAGTCAAGTGTAATGCTAATTAATGAAAAATTAAGGCCAGCTTTAGCACAATAAGAAAGAAGTACAAAGCTTTAAATAAATTTGTACAGCTCATAACTCTAACTGAATAAGCATTCAAAAATCATTTGTGTACCAGACAGGCTTGTAAGTAAGCTTTGAAGTGCAGCTGGACTTTGATGTGTTCAGTTGATTGCCATGTATGGACTAATGATTATATCTGCATATTACTAATAAATCATTTTAATTTACAGCCAAAATATTTGTCAGTGCAGTCTGTGTGTCACCCGGACAGAAAGGGGTGGAAAATCTCCACAATGTGGACAGAGGCAGCAACAATTTTATGTAAAGTGTTTGTAACATTGGTAAGGGTTAGAACCCGTAATAGGGATTATTTTTGTTCCCTGCCCCTTGTTGCCTCGTTTCTTGGCCTTGTGTCACAGGGAGAGCGAGTAAGGCAAAATATCTCAAATGGAGTCACAGACGCCCAAAAAAAACTTTCAGAAGTTGTTTTTCTTCCCTATTCATGATCTGACTTCAGTACTACTAGTGGCAATAATCGCTTGAAAAATCCGACCTGCTGGTTGTACCCAAGTCGATCGATCAACTGAACTGCTGAACTGGCCGAGATTCGAACCGTCTATGGCCGGCTAAAGTGTCCAGGAGACACCCCTACTGCTGTTCTTGTCTTGGGGAACAATAGTGTGAATGGGGTTGTCTTCTGAGTTCTGAAGGCATACGGGGCATGGAAGTAAAAGTGCCCAAAGACATTACTTGATAGCCTTACAATCCAGACATTTTTTGGCCAATCATGTGATAATGGTGCGCCCAAGAGGAACAGGGATTTAACAGGTTAGATGTTGTGTTAATGTTGTACAATGCTTGTAGTTTGCCACCAAATAAGCTGGCAATGAAGACCCCCCTCCAACAGGAAGCACAAAACCCCAGTGTGACATCACTAACCAATCAGATTGGTACAGGCATAGGGCCATGTGGTGCTTTTGGGTTATTTAAAAGTTCACTTCCCAGGTTAAGAAAGGTCGCTTTTCATTAAAGGTCTAACTGTGAATTAATTTATTCTAATTTCGGCTACTGAGGCAGATTTAAACTCCATGCACACTGGAGCTCATAAATGGCCGTTTTTTGGAGTCTGGGCGTTTTTTTTAACAGCCCATAAACTCCACTCTATGTTATCCTATGTGTCCATGCACACATGGATATTTTTGAACTTTTATCAGTAGTGGAGTTTATGGGCTGTTTTCTGAACGCCATAAAATCTCGTTCACGAGTCGTTTTTCTGACCACAAAAAACGCCAAACGCTAATAAACGTAGTTAAACGCTCAAAAACGTGGCTCACCGGCATTTTTTAACGCTTTTGATCCATTGAAAAAAGAAAACACTAAAAAAACGCTAATGCGGAAAAACGCTAATAAACGCTATTACAAAAAAACATTAAAAAATGTTGAAAGAAAGCTACTGGCGTTTTTATAACCTTACTTTAACGTCCAGTGTGCATTGAGCCTTATATAGAAGTTGCCAATTAATATCAGATTAGATGGTCATTGATGATGGCAACGGTGGCCAAGCAATGAGTCTGCTTCCCTTCCAGTGGTGCATGGTCCATTGAGCAGCCACTGATAATGTACATACCATCCCCACACCTGTACAGAAATGTAGATATTTGACATTCATGTAACCTTGCTGTGCCTTTCCTTAGGTCATCTTCTATTGTAGGCAAAAAGAGGGAACAAAATTACTTTTGATAGCTGTCATTTATGGGATTAGTGGAAAGGGTGTGATTTGTGCCTGGAATTCCATTGTGCCGTTGAAATATCATCTTTCATGAAGGCTCCATTCACACCTGGCTTTTCCTGGAACGCATGACAAATCACACAGAGAGCACGCATTTTGCTGTGCGTTTCTCGTTTGCGTTTCTCGTTTGCAGTGCCATTAATTGTTAATGGCACCCCAAGCGTGTGTAGTAGGTGTGAGTTACAAATGCGCCAAAATATGCAGTGAAAAATTGCACCATGCTCCACTCCTTTGGGGCATTTGTCACGTGTAGGGCTGTCTATTCAAGTGAATGAGCTGCTCTATGTGCGACGAGCAGAAACACTCCAAAAAGCGCAAAAAATTAATAAAAGTGTAAACCTAAAGCTGAAGTTTAATCTGCTTATATTTTGCCTTTCCTGGTTCATTTGACCCCATCACATGGACATGGTACACTATTTTTTTTAAATAAAACCTTTCTGTTTTCATGGCATGCCTTATTTTAGTGTATACAAAAAAAATTGCGCCAACTCTCAAGCAATAGAGCAGCCAACACAACAACTTGACCCGTGTAAATATATAAAGAAATAAAATAAAGTGTGGCGCTAGTGGTGATAACTTGTTAGAAATAGTGTTGACCCTATAACTAGAATACGGATGTACAATCCTCAGGTGTGTACAAAAAAGAAGAAGGGGGGGGGGGGGGTTGGAGTGAGGGAGATAATACCTTCCTCACCCAAACTTTCCCAAGGGTGAATTCAGCATTAATAGGATAATTCGTGCAATGATATGACTATATCTATATGCTAAATAAGTGTAGACTTAGGAGGTTGGTGTTCCGTATCGTGGCAATAGGGAAAACCAATCAGATCGATACTTGAAGGTTCAGCTACAAGCTGTAATCAAAAAGAGAAGAGGAAGCTTGAAAAATAAAAATAAAAGTAAAGATATTATTGAAGCTACTACAATGATGTATACCAAGTACTATACCACCCAAAGAAGAGGGGGACCAAAATATATAAATATATAATCAAAAGTCCATCAAGGTGGTATGTACAGAGATGCAAGCATCTTTAACCACTTCAAAACCAGCCTCGTTTTGGATTTTAGGTGTTTAAGAGTTTAAAACAGGTTTTTTTGCTAGAAAATTACTTAGAACCCCCAAACATTATATATTGTTTTTTTTCTAACACCCTAGAGAATAAAATGGCGGTCATTGCAATACTTTTTTTTGCACCGTATTTGCGCAGCGGTCTTCTAAGCGCACTTTTTTTGGAAAAAATTCACTTTTTTGAAAAAAAAAATAAGACAACAGTAAAGTTAGCCCAATTTTTTTTTATATTGTGAAATATAATGTTACGCCAAGTAAATTGATACCCATCATGTCACGCTTTAAAATTGCGCCCGCTCGTGGAATGGCGTCAAACTTTTACCCTTAAAAATCTCCATAGGCGACGTTTAAAAAATTCTACAGATTGCATGTTTTGCGTTACAGAGGAGGTCTAGGGCTAGAATTATTGCTCTCACTCTACCGGTCGCGGCGATACCTCACATGTGTGGTTTGACCACCGTTTTCATATGCGGGCGCTACTCACGTATGCGTTCGCTTCTGCGCGCGAGCTCGTCGGGACAGGGCGCTTTAAAAAAATTTTTTTTTTTTTTTAATTATTTATTTTACTTTATTTTATTTATTTTTTCACTGTTTTTTAAAAAAAAAAAATTTGGATCACTTTTATTCCTATTACAAGGAATGTAAACATCCCTTGTAATAGAAAAAAGCATGACAGGTCCTCTTAAATATGAGATCTGGGGTCAAAAAGTCCTCAGATCTCATATTTAGACTATAATGCAAAAAAAAAAAAAAAAAAAAAAAAAAAGTCGTTTAAAAAATGACACAAAATAAATTGTGCCTTTAAGAGAAGTGGGCGGAGCCGTCGTAATGACGTCGCTCCGGCCGTCACATGGTATAGAGACGGGTGGGGGCCATCTTGGCCTCACTCGTCTCAGTACCGAGGAAGTGAAAGGACCCGATCGCCTCCGCCGTTACCGACGGCTCCGGTAAGCGGCGGAGGGTGCGGGAGAGCGGCGGGAGGGGGGGTGGCACCTCTCCCGCCGCCGATAACGGTGATCTCGCGGCGAACCCGCCGCATAGACCACCATTATCGTGTGTAGAATCGCCGGCCCTAAAGATGGATACCTCGGTTGTGGCAGCAGCTGCTGCCGTTACCGAGATATCCATCTTTAAAACACAGGACGTCAATATACAGTGGGCGGTCGGGAAGCGGTTAAAGTCCACCATCTTAGATATGGGGTTGCTAGATATCAATCTTGGTGTAAATAGTTCATTAAGCTGTGGTAGACAGGGGCTGTTGAACGTATCCCTGTTCAGAAGTAGAGTTTCTCCCTTAGAGTAGTGACTTTGGCCCAAAAGGAACAGATATATAATGCCCTTACCAGATAAGGTGGACTCACAGGCCCTTGGCGGTGAGTCAAACGAGCTTGGTACCGTCAAGCGGTGTAGGACTGTACAGCCGTATGTTGTTCCTGGGTGGAATTTCCACTGATGTCACCGGAAGGCACGCCTCTGGCTCGATAGGTTTTCCCAGATGTCATCTAGTGGTGTGTCCTTGGCAGGGCGCAGCTGGAAGCCGGGGTCAGCCACAATCTTCAGGTAAAGGAAACCTTTTCCTCAGCAGCCAATACCGTATTTGTAGATGAAACAAGAAAAAAACTTCCACATAGTGTAAATCTTTCTCAAACGTGACGACGTTTATTAAAACAAAGTCTTTTTGCAGTAAAATACAAAAAATTGGGCGGTAAAAACTAGGCTCAAAATAATATAAAGAGTCCCAAAATTAAAAATTTGCGCAGTAGGTGATGGTGAGGGTAAAATCCACAGAAACCCGACGCGTTTCGTCCTCAAAGACTTCTGCTGGGGTATGAAATTGCCCCCCATCTACTGCGCTTATATATGTTGAAACAGACAATGCAGATAATCCAATTGGCAGCGATACCGGGCATGACTTCCGGGTTGGGCGGCGCTAACAATGGCCAAAAGGTCATATGTTGTTAGTAGGGCCAATCGTATCCTCCATTAGGTGGTCAAAGCCAGACCTCACTTGCATCCTCCAATCCGTGGTAATGCGTCAGCCCATGTGACACATTAACCACGCCGCGATCACGTGATCCGTTCGATGCGGAATGACGTCAGACCGTTCAGCAGAGATCTTAGTGACTATAAAAATGGAAATGTTTTCAGCTGGCAAACTAACGATCTGACTAGAAATACACATGACAGTGAACACCCGCCTATGGAGGTGGGGGGTCTATCTGAGCCCAGACCACCACACACTCCAGTGGCCCCTCTCATGTCTAATTCTAGAAATGGAACGAACACTCGCTCTACCAACCCCCCCCCCCCCCTATCCCTACATCCCAATATAATGGTCCCTCTTCTCATCCTGCGAATAGAGGGAGGAACAATAGGGGGAAGGGGAAAGGTAACAGAGATCGTACAGTGCATTATGAACAATACAGACAGGACCACTCCCCTAGGAGACGTAAGACCAGCCAAAATGACTATTACCATTATCAACCATATCCACAAAGAACTCCAATCAATACTAGGAACCGATTTTCACCCCTGAGGGATGAAAGATCTGACGACTATCGCAACTCCCATCACCGCTATGATGTTAGGGATAGGGACTATCCCGAGAGATCACCGTTTAACTACAACCAGGATGTACCAAGATATCCATATTCGGGGGATTTTCCCAGACAGCAAGAATACCCCAAAGAAATCAGGAACAAAACGCGGTACCCGAGGGGGGAGGAGCACCAGGAAAAAGAAAGCGGATATGAAGGATAATGGCATCTTCAATTTGAGCAAAGCCAGTTTCACTCCAGCTGAACTTGGCATCTTAAATAAAGGATTAAAATTCGCTCCCCCCAAGCAACAAAGTAAATTTTCTACATTCATAGATGTGCACAAATTTGTGCGCAAATTGAATGTACAAAGATATAGTGCGTCCAACCCAATTAGGCCTTCAAACCTACTTACTAACTCACACACCGTTCACTCCGGTCTAGCCAACCCTTCCTTATTCAACCCCCCAGCACCTATAGCTCCTTCCATCAGAGTGTTTCGTGATCTAGTGCTAGAGGACCTGGAGGGATTACCAAAGAAGAAATTGTACACTGATCCTAATATTAAAATCGGACTAAAATCGCTTTGTGAGCGCAGGGACCTTGTTATCCGTCCAGCCGACAAGGGTGGAGGGATTGTTGTGCTCGACAGAGAGGATTATCACACTGAGATGACAAGAATTCTCAGTGATACTGAAACCTACCTACCCCTCAGAGCAAATCCTACCACAGATTTTAAAAGAACCTTGGTGGATTTGATTGATACAGGTTCACAGTTGGGCATCTTGGACAGAAAGGAGAGATCCTTCCTAGTTCCGGTCACCCCACGGATCCCTATAATATATTACCTGCCCAAGGTACACAAAAATACCACCCGACCTCCTGGCCGCCCGATCATCAGCGGGATTAATTCCGCAACATCACGTATAGGGAAATATATTGATCACTACTTGCAGCCTATAGTTAGAAACATACCGTCCTTTCTGAAGGATACGAGGGATACCATCACTAAGCTACAACAGATCACTTACAGTAATGATCTCACATTAGTCACAGCTGATGTGACGTCTTTATACACTAACATCCCCCATGACCTTGGCCTAGGAGCCGTCGAATTGTTCCTGTCAAGAGACAAGATTATTTCTAGGACGCAAAAAAGGTTTATTATGGACCCCCTATGTTTTGCCACTAAGTCAAATTACTTCTGGTACGACAATCAGTACTATCTACAGATTAAGGGCGTGGCTATGGGGGCAAAATTTGCCCCCAGCCTGGCCAATATTTTAATGGCCAAATGGGAGGAGGATGTTGTCAGAGCCCTGAACCCCCCCCAACTGGTCCTTTGGGCTAGATATATTGACGACATCCTCCTCCTATGGAGAGGTACCTTGGATTCACTAAACAACTTCATGCTCCATCTCAATGAGAACAACATTGGAATTCATCTATCATATGAAGCCAGTACTTCCTCAATACATTTCTTGGATCTAGAGATTACAGCTGTCGACGGCCACTTAGAAACGAAAACGTTCTTTAAAGTCACCGACCGCAATGGGTACATCCCAACCGACAGCTGTCACCATGCAGCCTGGCTGCAATCAGTCCCCCGCAGTCAGCTAATGAGAATTAGACGCAATTGTTCTCGTCTAACAGACTATTATGTACAGGCTGAGACCATCAAACTTAGATTCCAAGAGAAAGGGTATGATGAAGCACAGATTGATCAGGAAATCCAAAAAGTAGCCCGCATCGATCGACTATCCTTGCTAGATGAGCGCCCTCGAAGACCCCCTGAAAACAAACATAGATGGGCGTTTCTCACCAACTATTCCATCCAACATAAACAAATAAAGGATATTATCACAAGACACTGGAAAATACTAAGAAATGATCGCATATTGGGCCCTCTACTCCCTGAACGCGCAGGAGTTATCTACAAAGGCGCACCATCAATAGGGGGGCAGATCGCGCCAGGAGTGATAGAACCTCCGAAAGCCCCTTCCTTCTTTCATGACCTAAAAGGCTTCTACCCTTGCCGGAAATGTCCTGTATGCAAACTCAATACTTGTAAAGCACGAAAGATCGAAACATTCACTTCATCTACGACTGGGAAGGAATACAGGATGAAAAGTTTTGCTACCTGTACCACAAAATTTATTGTATATCTCATCACCTGTCCTTGTGGAAAACAATATATTGGTCGCACAAAACGTAATTTTGCTATAAGAGTGAACGAACATATCACAGCTATAAAAAAGGGACGCACAAACCACAGTGTACCAAAACACTACCTACATCATCATGATCAAAATCCATCTGGAACAAAGTTTCAAATTATAGATAGATTCACACCACATTGGAGGGGGGAACCAAAGGTGAGAGGAGTCTCCAAACTAGAGACCTTCTGGATACATCTCATTAAATGCTATGTACCCCATGGACTCAATGTAGATTGGGATATCAATGCTTTCATCAACCAGTCATAAGCATTGTTGGCCCCTCTCAACGGTTGTCCTGAAAGTAAATATTTTTTTCCCCCTGGGATTTCCATGCTTGTTTTCTGTCTAGCCATCTCTCTTATCCTCTCCCCCCCGCTCTACTTTTGGTGAGCCTTTGGAAGTCTGTCATAGCACTCTCCATTTGAGTGAGTTGGGTGAATAGAATTCCCCTCCTTCCTTTCTGAGTACCTTTGGATTAATCTATTCCTTACACCTAATTAGTCACTAAGACCTTCCTCTAACAACTGGATACATTGGTTGGACCTTTCCCTGATGTTTTTGCAGTTTCCTGTTTCTCACTGTTCTCTCCTTTTGTATTATATTTTAGCTTTCCCCTTTTTTTTCCATCTTAGTAGGCGGGATGGACCCTGGTTGAGATATAGTCAATAAAAAATCTCGTTTTGGCTCTATTTAATAGCCCCCTTTTTTCTTACTAATATATCTGGCATATTAATGCCTGACTAATGATTTTATATGCACCTTGATTCTACCCATACAGACAGGCACATTCTGATTCATGTCACATATTCTGAATCCTATAGATATATCACCACTATATACCTATCCTAAAATTGTACGGGCTTGGACAGATATATGTTTTTTTATGTGTTATTGTGCTACATATAGTACGTTTGTATGATATAATAAATTTTTGATTTATGTTTTTTATGAATCTTGCCCAATATGACATATAAATGCACTTAGGAAGACCCATCCCTAACAGGCATAATAATGGTGAAATGTTTACAATTGGCATAGCATATATCCGGCGACATGACTTCCGGTTATTCGATTGGGCCCATTTCGTTTAAAACACTCCCCATACTTATGACCGTCATTGTGTTTGCGCTCCACACCTCGGTCTGACAAGCCTTGGCTTCCTATTATCTGACACGCAGACCCTGAACGGTCTGACGTCATTCCGCATCGAACGGATCACGTGATCGCGGCGTGGTTAATGTGTCACATGGGCTGACGCATTACCACGGATTGAAGGATGCAAGTGAGGTCTGGCTTTGACCACCTAAAGGGGGATACGATTGGCCCTACTAACAACATATGACCTTTTGGCCATTGTTAGCGCCGCCCAACCCGGAAGTCATGCCCGGTATCGCTGCCAATTGGATTATCTGCATTGTCTGTTTCAACATATATAAGCGCAGTAGATGGGGGGCAATTTCATACCCCAGCAGAAGTCTTTGAGGACGAAACGCATCGGGTTTCTGTGGATTTTACCCTCACCATCACCTACTGCGCAAATTTTTAATTTTGGGACTCTTTATATTATTTTGAGCCTAGTTTTTACCGCCCAATTTTTTGTATTTTACTGCAAAAAGACTTTGTTTTAATAAACGTCGTCACGTTTGAGAAAGATTTACACTATGTGGAAGTTTTTTTCTTGTTTCATCTACAAATACGGTATTGGCTGCTGAGGAAAAATGTTTCCTTTACCTGAAGATTGTGGCTGACCCCGGCTTCCAGCTGCGCCCTGCCAAGGACACACCACTAGATGACATCTGGGAAAACCTATCGAGCCAGAGGCGTGCCTTCCGGTGACATCAGTGGAAATTCCACCCAGGAACAACATACGGCTGTACAGTCCTACACCGCTTGACGGTACCAAGCTCTTTTGACTCACCGCCAAGGGCCTGTGAGTCCACCTTATCTGGTAAGGGCATTATATATCTGTTCCTTTTGGGCCAAAGTCACTACTCTAAGGGAGAAACTCTACTTCTGAACAGGGATACGTTCAACAGCCCCTGTCTACCACAGCTTAATGAACTATTTACACCAAGATTGATATCTAGCAACCCCATATCTAAGATGGTGGACTTTAAAGATGCTTGCATCTCTGTACATACCACCTTGATGGACTTTTGATTATATATTTATATATTTTGGTCCCCCTCTTCTTTGGGTGGTATAGTACTTGGTATACATCATTGTAGTAGCTTCAATAATATCTTTACTTTTATTTTTATTTTTCAAGCTTCCTCTTCTCTTTTTGATTACAGCTTGTAGCTGAACCTTCAAGTATCGATCTGATTGGTTTTCCCTATTGCCACGATACGGAACACCAACCTCCTAAGTCTCCACTTATTTAGCATATAGATATAGTCATATCATTGCACAAATTATCCTACTAATGCCTTATTTTAGACCCAGTCATGGGACCCTGTGCTTCTCTGTGCAATGCAGGCAGATCATGGCTGGTAGGGAGGGCTTTTACAGTACATACCTTTCCTGAAAAGAGCAGACCACCCTAGACAAAGACCACGTATGATTAAAAGCCTCCATGATTAAGAGAACTGAAATCCAATAAATGAAAATAATGGTCCAGGGACAGTTTAGCTGGGGAGGTAAAGAGCTAGGTGATGCTGGATGTTCTCCAGCCAAGAAATAAGGTGGTCTCTATCTGACCTACTGCAGCTACTAATACATGCTGGGAGAAGTTCCCAGTGTGCGGTGAAATCAGAGTAAGCAATTTTAGTATAGAAGTGGAGCCTGTACAACTGTGCAAGTCTGAAGGGAAGGTTGGAGTTCAGCTTTAATCACTTCCTTACGGCGCTATATACGAAAGACGGCTACAGTGTGGCTCTGTTGTTCCGGGAGGGCGTCCATGAACATCCTCCCGTATCCACACCCTGCGGGTGCCCCCCTGCAGAGCATCCGGCGCGCTCTGTGATCAATGTGTTCTTCACACACAGCCGATCACAGATCGTGGTAAAGGGCCAGTCACAGCGGCCCTTCACCAAGTGATTAACTGTGTCCAATCACAGCTGATCACAGTGTAAATAGAATTGCCGGTTATCGGCAGTACTTTCCTCATACGCTGTCACAACATGAGGAGAGGAGAGCCGGTAGCCGGCAATCCTGACAGGGGACACTGATTGCAGCCCTATCAGTGCCAATCAGTGCCATCATTGCTGCCCATCAGTGACATCACTGCTGCCAATCAGTGCCTCCTCATCAGAGCAGATCAGTGAAGGAGAAAAATTACTTATTTCCAAATTTTTATAACAGAAACTAATAAAAAGTTTTATTTTTTTTTTAATTTTAGCAAAAAATATAAAACCCAGTGGTGGTTAAATACCACCAAAAAAAAGCTCTATCTTTCTAAAAAAAAAATGATAAAAATTTCATTTGGTTACAGCGTTAAATGACCGCACAATTGTCATTCAAAGTATGACAGCTCTGAAAATTGGCCTGGGCAGGACGGGGGTATAAGTGCCTGGTAAACAAGTCATTAAACATATCTTCTGACTATTTCCTGAAGAATGTGTCCATGAATGTTAGAAAAGGCTCCTTTATATAAACCAGTTAATGCAAATTATGAAATGTATGAATGGCGACCTTTATGAGTCATCCTGGCTGTTTCCTTTAGATTCTCTTCCAAAATCTATATTTTATTTATGTTCTCTACTGCAGTGACGTGGTCATGGTCACAGCTTGTCCCCATCGGACAAAAAGTAGCAAGTCCTCCACATCTCTGAGTGATGCGGCAGATCTCATAGTCAGCTGAAAAAGTCTTTGATTCCAGTCTGGAACAGTGCTCTCTGAAGCTGAGATGACAGATCTGATTTTCCCGTACTTGTTGGTATAATTTGTTTTTGACAAACGGTTATTTCCATTGCTGATCATCGTATCTCCTGCGGCTGATGCAGCACGCTTGGCTTTCTGTAGTCAGCATTACGCTGTGTCCTGTGCTCTGGAACAATGCGTGCTGGCACCTGCCCCCTGGCACCGTTTCTGACAACAGGCTGCCTTATGGATTGGATTTGCATAAGCCTGCAGGTTTTCACCTGCGTGTCATAAAGGGTTTTATGTCTAATCCTGTCTAGCCATGAGACTTGATGTTCAATTCTCTTATGATAATCATTGCAGTTAAAGGACACCGATCTGCATTTCACCCAATGTATGTGTTAACCTCTATCAATTGTTATGTTTTGCAAAGGTCAAGTAATGTCAAGGCTGACAACATACGGCTCACACAGGGGCGACTTGTCAGGCGACCTAGCCGCCTGACAAGTCGCCTCCCGTTCTGTACATTGGAACCGTTCTAATAGGAGCGACGCAAGTCTCTCCGACTTAGAAAAAGGTTCCTGTACTTCTTTGGGGGCGACTTGAGGGACTTGCATCGACTTCTATACAGAAGTCGTTTTGCAAGTCGCCGTGGAAGTCGTGTGCAGGTCGCCTCGGTGAGGCGACCTGCAAGTCGTGCCGCCCCTGTGTGAACCGGGGCTAAGTAGGCCCAGGACAAAGACTTCTTTAGTGGGTCCCAAATCCTTTGTAAAACAGGTACGTTATAAACAAATGATACCTTATGAAAGTATCTAATCTAATGTTTTATAACAGATTTGTTACTATTGGTTTAGCCTAAATATCTAATAGATTGTAAACTCTCAGGAGCAGGGCCCTCCTAATGCCCTGTACACACGGGCAGACTTTTCGGCATCAAAGGTCCGACGGTCTTTCCGACGGACTTTCGACGGACTTCCGACGGACTTTCAAATGAACGGACTTGCCTACACACGATCACACCAAAGTCCGACGGATTCATACGTGATGACGTACGACCGGACTAAAATAAAGAAGTTGATAGCCAGTAGCCAAAAGCTGCCCTAGCGTTGGTTTTCGTCCGTCGGACTAGCATACAGACGAGCGGATTTTTCGACCAGACTTGAGTCGAGTTCGAGTTCCAAATCTAAAGTCCGTCTGATTTTCGACAGAAAAGGTCCGCTGAAGGTCCGATGAAACCCACACACGGTCGGATTGTCCGATGGTTTCGTTCCGTCGGACCAGTCAGGTCGAAAAGTCCGGTCGTGTGTCCGGTCGTGCATTACTCTCTTGTATTGAGTAGTATAGTAACTGTACTATCTCCCTTTATAATGTAAACCGCTCATCAAACTGTTGATGCTATATAAATACTGTATAATAGTAATAATGGCCAGGACTTTAGACTTTAACCACCTCCTGTCTGGCCTATTGTAAGAAAACGACTATCCTGGGAGGACATCGCGGGGGGTTAATTACTAAAACTGGAGAGTGCAACTCTGCATTGAAACCATTCAGCTTCCAGGTATTATTGCCAAAGCTTAATTGAACAAGCTGAAGTTAGAAGCTGATTGGCTACCATGCTCAGTTGCACCAAATTCTGCGCGCACCGATTTTAGTAAATCTACCCGCATATGACATCCTCCCGGTTGCACATCTCGTGCGAACCCCGGGGGACCAATCACAGCAATCACATGTCACTTATAAACAATGGCTTTCATTCATAGCCATTATGTACTTCTGTGGTTGGTCACAATGATCACGTGGCACAGGGTCAATCACAGCAGACCTGTAGCGTGTGATAGCTGTGGCCAATCACAGCTAGTACAGAATGGCACATGAATGGATGCCATTCACAAATTAAATATGATTGCTTATACAGTGATCATCTCTATAATAAGAAATCATAGTAAATAAAAAAGAAATCCTTATCACCTCCCCTGAGCAGTACACTATGGTGACCCTGCACTGCTAAAAAAAAAGAAAAAAAGGTTGAAATAAATATACATATATAATATATATATATTAAATACTGTCACCAGCCAGTGTCCCTGATAACCACTACTCTAGTCATATGATGACACTGTACTGCTTTGGTTACAGTATGTGAAAAAAAAATAATAATAATAATTTTATTTCTTAATTTTCCTAAAAAAAGTGACAAAAAATTACAATGAAACAAAAAAAAAAAAAACGCTCCAGGTGAGTGAATTTCTAGTTAATCCCCACACACACACACACTGGTCAGGTGCTAGCCCAGCTCACATGCTGTGTAACATAAGGAAATGATTCCGGATGGCTGCACTTCCAATAATCCTTTTTATTGAGGCTTCATATAACAAGTGGTTGACAGATGGAGCAAGAAATAAAGAGGTAGACGTGTTTTGCGCAAGTGTTAGCGCTTAGTCATTACCACCCCAAACTCACTCATCCATATCTTTATGGACCTTGCTTTGTGCACTAGTCCAAATCATTTGATGGAGGGGGGGGGATTATGGTGTAGATTGTTTTTCAGGGGTTGGGCTTGGCCCCTTAGTTCCAGTGAAGGAAACTCTTAAGGCATCAGCATACCAAGATATTTTGGACAATTTCATGCTTCCAACTTTGTGGGAATAGTTTGGGGATGGCCCCTTCCTATTCCAACATGACTGCACATCAGTGCACAAAGCAAGGTCCATAAAGACATGGATGAGTGAGTTTGGGGTGGAGGAACTTGACTGGCCTGCACAGAGACCTGACCTCAACCCGATAGAACACCTTTGGGATGAATTTGAGCGGAAACTGCAAGCCAGGCCTTCTCATCCACATCAGTGCCTGACCTCACAAATGCGTTTCTGGAAGAATGGTCAAACATTCCCATAGACTCGCTCCTAAACCTTGTGGACAGCCTTCACAGAAGAGTTAAAGGTGTTACATCTGCAAAGGGTGGGCCAACTCAATATTAATCTCTAGGGACTGGGATGCCATTAAAGTTCATGTGCATGTAAAGGCAGGTGTCCCAATACTTTTAATAATATAGTGTGTGCATATATATATATAAACACTGTATATTTTTTAGTTTTAAGGGAGCACCTTGAGTTTAATCATCCAGCAATGGTTTGTGTCTTTGCTCCCTCACCAGAGAATCACTTTCTCACATCTTAGGCAGTTATTCTACAAAGCATATAGCAAGCATTGTGTTGGGCAGCATTGCAGAACATCTTTTGAATGTTTTATGGTGCACTACCAGCCCATTAAAAATGAATTGACTTCCTTTATGAATTGAATGAATTGACCCTAACGCACAAAAACGCTTTGCACTAATGCAGTGCATTGTATAAATAAGCCCTTAGACAGAAAGTTAGTTGGGAAAATTACCATTAGATAGCTGGAAAACCAGATACAGATTCCTATTATAGTATGTTCACATTAGGAGTGAATGATGGTTTATTGAATTACCCTCTAGCTTCATACATCTATTGGGTACTTCTGCAGTAATCTCCCCCTACTTGAACTTGCTGTCTTCCTCATCCAGCTGCATTCTCCATGGTGTAAAATAACTAAATAAGTGGACCTTCATGTGCATTTGTTACTTTAATGATTATTGCGCCTTCCCCATCTTTCAGGAAATCACAAATATTTTTTTAGAGGAATACCTTTTTTTGGGGAGTGCAGTCTGCACTTACACCTTTCTTACCTAGACGAGAATAATGTTCCCCCCCACGCATTACTAGAGGCTTTGTGGCTATGTAGACCACACTTCACATGAATAGTGGTGCTTCATCAGGGGGCTGGCTGCTAAGACCTGGAAGAGACAGCTGGCTCCTACTGTAGTAGCGGAGAAGATGGCAGAGCAGGAACCGGCATGCAGCAGTCCTCTTTTGAAGATAAGACAGGAAACTAGATAAAATAAATTACACGGGGGGTGAAGTTTCTCTCTAATAACTCAACAGGGAGAATGGGACCCATGCCTTGGCATGTGGGCATGTATGGGGGTTTTAGTGTACTTTCTGTTTAGTCACTAGGTGGAGACCTCCTTTAGAATATATATAGTTAGTGGGTTTCAGGCTGGGAGGAGTTTTGGGTGGAGAGTGTGAGGACTTAAGAGCTTTGTATTCGGTCCTCGTGGGACTTGGTGGGACCCTTCCTGCAAATATGTAATGACTCTAGTGTATGGTATTCCCTGGCTGGGGAATACCTGGTGAGGTCTCTACACCCTAAATAGGACTGAAAATGAGGACTAGAAGCGAACCCAACTGGGAAAGGTAATGACCACAGTCACCCTTGAGAATGAAAAGCTAAAGGTGGAACCTACATTTTTCTAAGGTGATATTTACCCTAGTAATGTATTCTGGAATTGGATGCCCTGAACTTACAAGTGCCATAACTGTGTGCCCTGTTGTTGAAGTTGGAAAGTAAATGCATTGTACTTGCCTCCATTATTACTTGTAGCCTATCTGAGAAGTGGTTGACTGGTTAATTCTGGAGCATGCAGAGCAGAATGTGGGGCCTGGAACTGGATATGTTCTAATGAAGTACACATAATGGCTCCTTACGGAATCGGGGAACGCACAAGCCTAAGATAGAGATAGGGCAACTAGGCTTGTTAGTGGTACCCATGAATGGATGTATTGCACACCTTGGAATGGCCCTGCCTACAAATGGAGCTGGGTGCAGAGATGTTAGTGCTGAGAAATACAAGAGTCTGAAGACAATTCCACCCACGAGCAGTTACCTGAAATTAAATATTGGTTTGACTGCCCAATTAGGATCCACATCCAGCTAGCCATCTTGTGTTAAGCAGGGCAGTTGTTAAGCTGTTAACAAATGTTTATTTCGGTCCTAGAGTATAGCAAACACGCTGAGTATGGAACATGATATGTCATAATTTAGATGTTACATAACCTGGTTTTACAGAAGCAGTAACTGCAGCCAGCGGATACATGTTCTCTGTTCAGAGTCTGATAACACTGTCAGATATGCTTGTGGATGATGTCACAACATAAGATAATGGGCTATTACTGGTGTCCATGTTTTGTACCTGTGCAGTTTTAATGATTGGAGCACATGTTTATGGCATGGAAGGAAGTACATTTAAACCCAGGACAAATCAATATTTGATTAGTTCATAGATAAGATATCCAACCAAAGAAAGGGACAATGTACATGTTTTATATAGCCATAATTAGAAATGTTCTTGTTTCCCAAAGCCACTAATCTGATTTATACTTTTAGATTGCAGTTTAAAATTATGTTTAATTTATTTATAGAGGATGGGATAAATAGCTAAATCTCAGTGTTTGCTGACGACACAAATATAAGTAGGGCAATAACATCACAGCAAGATGTAGAATCCTTACAAGAAGGCCTCAATAAATGAATGGATTTGGCAACTAGATGGCAAATGAGGTTTAACACTGAAAAAATGTAAGGTAATGCACTTGCGGTTTAAAAATATAAACACAGGTTACTTACTAGGGGTAGAAGCTCTGGGGGATTCCAGGATGGATAAGGATCTGGGGGTCCTAGTAGAAGACAGACTGACCAATAGCATGCATTGTCAAGCAGCGGCAAGCAAAGCCAGCAGAATATTAGCATGCTTTAAAAAATGGATTTACTCCAGAGAAAAAAACGATAATTCTACCACTTAATAAAACTCTGGTTCGGCCACATCTGGAGTATTCCGTCCAGCTGTGGTCACCAATCCTCAGAAGGGATGTGCTGGAACTGGAGAGAGTTCAGAGCAGGACAACAAAATTAATAAGGGGACTGGAGGACCTCAATTATGACAAACGACTACAAGCGCTAAATGTATTCTCCCTGGAGAAGAGACGCTTGAGAGGAGATGATAGTGATATACAAATACCTCAATGATAATCCCAGTGTAGGTAGGAAACTATTCAGTCTCAGGGTGTGTAAGAAGACACGGGGCCACACAATGAGATTGGAGGAGAAGCGGTATAACCTTAAGCTGTCCAGGGTTTGTTTTTTTTTTACTGTCAGGGCAGTAAGGATGTGGAACTCTCTTTCACAATTAGTGGTGTCAACAGGAAGTATTGATAGTTTCAAAAGACTCTTGGACGTGCATATTATTGTACACAATATACAGGGATATGGAAAATAATTATCTACACGAACACACACAAATATAGGTTGAACTGGGTGGACTATTGTCTTTATTCAACCTTACCAACTATGTAACTATGTAAAATGGAACTTTACCCATAACAGTTTGATAACAATTAATATTCTTTAACAAAAGAACATACATTCCACAATAACAATTATGCTACTAAAATGAATGTGCTCTGTAAATTGCCTCCAGAATTGCTCCTGTTTCTTCTTGCTGGAGGCCACCATTTTTCCTTAAATCTCTCTCCCCTTCCTTGGTCTCAAAAACTGTCAGTATGGTGACAGTATGGTGTGTACAGTGAGGTGGAAGTTATACCCCTCAATCCTCGCGAGAGAAGGGAGACCCCACAACCCACCCACCACCCGAACATTGAACCCTTCATGCTATTGGTTGGACAATCAACCCTAATATTGTTTTTTCTTATCTCTTTATATTCTTTATTATTTATTCCCCTTGTTCTATGTTTTTTTTCTCTAAAAAATGACAAGTGAGACAGTTGATGTGTATATTATGGCATCTTTATTGAAATGTACAACCTTGTCCTTTATAAATAAAGATTATCCAAAAAAAAAAGAGAAGCAAAGGAATTTTTTTTCCCCCACAATCATATTTACCTAGGTGGATGCAGCATCGGTCCGATGCTGCATCTGTCCCCCGCCGCCTCTGCACTGAGATCCGATGATCGAACATCGCTGATGGCTCTGTTCACTCAACTTCCCAAGCAGAGAGCTACTGACTTTCAGTCAGCAGGTCTCACCGCTCTGCCCCCCCCCCCCCCCCTGTGCGCCCTGGAGCGCTGAACTGTGGAGGGGGCAGGGAGCGGCCGTCTCAGGCTCTCAGCAGCTTGCTGAGAGCCTGAGACAGGCATCAGTCCAGGCACCTGGTGGATCCAGACTTTATTGTCGTATGACGCGGTGCCTGGACTGATTCCAGTGACGTCAGCAGAGAGTGGACTTCAGAGCGCTCTCTGCTGAAAACGGGTCACAGGGCTGAAAAACGAATTGCACTCCTGTGACCCATAGGAGAAGCCCAGCCAAACAAGCTCAGGCTGGACTTCTCCTTTAAAATGTGTGCATTTCCAGTCATGATTGTATGTCTTGGCTAAGCTAGAGGGAAAAGCAGACAGAAGCTTTACAGTGCTGAAGTTCATACCATGCCCAAAAAGAGAGAATATTAGGGAGATAAAAAGGGAAGCTATCCTTGTAAGTTTAACTCCTTTGTGTCTCCCTGGCAGCAGAGTTTGTCCTATCACCTCTCCTGCTTTTATTTCTCAATCTGTTCTTCCTCAGCACAGTCTGTGTCATTCCTGTTATTTCCTCCTCCTTCAGCAGCAGTAAATGCTGTGGCTGTCAGCTGATTGGTCTCTAGTGACTTACTAATTATCGGCACAGTGTCGAGAATACAGGACAAGTGAGGCTGTGCAGAGCAGGTTTTTAAACAGTATAGGCACTTTTTCTTTATGTTTTACATTGCTATACCTGCAAAAGGGACCAGCCTGGAGTGATTTAACAGAACTTAATTTTCTGACTAAAGTTCCACTTTAATTTGAAATTGAAATGATAGATTTGATTAGTGGAAGGGTTCAAAACAGGCAGTATATATTCATAGAGGAAATGTGTTCTATATGTCTCTAAACATAGCCTTTTAGAGAATGCCTGCTTCTGAAGCTGGGAAACAGTGGTTTACCTATAGTTGGGGGGCTGCGATGGACAGGGCGCCCTTTGCTAAATGAGCCATAAGTAAACATCTTCTTCCAGAATGGATTGACAGAGAGGCTGCTTGTGGGGAGGTGCAGCGGCAGTAAACACACAGAGCAAAGAACTTGTATTAATGCAGAATCCAGTAATTGCAACAAGCCTGACGGCGACGAGAAGGCATCCGACTGGGAACGCTCACAGCAATATCAGCATGTGTAGCAGAGCAGATCTCAGATGTGACAACAGCGATTGCCTAGAGGGGCAGAATGTGGCCTGACCGGTCCGAACCCAAATGGGGAGGTCTCCAGAAAAATGGCATGTCCTTATCCTTTCCCTACACGGTTAGAACCTCTCCCTGCCACTAATCACTGTCCCTGTGAGACAGGTGACCTGTCACTACACTACCCACATGCAGGAAAAGCACACCAAGTTTAGGAGCCAGGGCTTTAAATAGGCTCTGCCTGACCCACAATCTCTGCTAGAGTAACATGGGGTGGGCAGCATCTAATCGGATAGCTTTCCCAGTGACCCTGGAAACCACAGAAGAACTGTGTTCCTCTTGACTTCCTCTCCCCCTGCAATGCCGCTGTGGATGAGCGTTATCTGCAGTGGGGAATGTAGACTGCACCTGCCTACATGCTGATGACTGATCAGTGACATGTCCCCATGCAGCCCCTGCACTCGATCAAGTCACAGATCACATCACAGAACAAAGTTCAGGGGACACCTGGGTCATTTTTCCAGTATTCAGCACTGGCCATCACTATTTTTAATAGAATAAAGGCTTATTGGTTTTGCAAAGATACAGGAAGACGTTCCATGCACCATTAGGCCCCCTTCACACAGGGCAGAATCTTTCCAAGTGCATCTGCCTGCTCAGCGAAGGATCTCTCCGCTGATCCCCAGTGACCAGGCGGATGACAGGTCTACGTCCGCTTTTCTCTATGGGGCAGTCGGATGGAAACGGACTGCATGTCTGTTTCCATCCAATTGTCATCTGATCCGCCCGACGGATGGCGAACGTATTGCTATACGCCTGTTTTTAGCTGACCGCATCAGATGTCGACGGGGGACAACGGACACATGTCCGCTGACAGCCGCCGGCCCATAGAGAACAATAGGTGGTCCGATCGGGTCCACCTGAAAACGGACAGGCGGACCCAGTGAAAAGGGCCTATGAAACAGAGCATATAGAGCAAACAAGCAATGGGACATCAGAAATTTACATTTTTGGTCTGGATTTTTAAAACGCCACATTTAAAGATTGCATGAAACAACCTACACAATATTTACAGCCACACATAGGAACATGGTGCCCATGGTTGGTTGAAGTTGACCTTCAGCCACATGGTAGTAAAAAAAAACAGTGCACGTCTGGGTCATTGTAACCAAGGCATGAGCATGGACTAAGGCAAGGAAGAAAAAAAAAAGAAAGAAAATGAAACGTAAAAGACAAAGAAAGATAACAGTAGAGGGAAGGTAGGGGGAGAAAATAGCCAAACCAGGAGAACATACTCCTCTGTGAGATTATTCATCACCAGATTTTTGGTAAATAGTTCATTGGGGGAATGAAGCGCAAGTATTTTCAGGGGTCAGGTGGCAATAACATTCTTTCTTACAGCAGCTCAAGTTTTTTTTTCTGTTGCTTTGGAAATAGTAGGGAAGTCAGTTTGTTTGTTTGTTTTTTTTCTGACTTTGTCTTGTTGGGAGATTTCCCTTTCTTTTTTGTCCCAGAGCCACAAGAGGAAGTGAAAGGAAATCACTCCAAAGTCAGGGGAACAGGGACAGTTGTCTCCCAAATGGATGTTCCCATTGCAGGATTTCCCCTCTAGTCCTGCTCCAGTGACAACTGAAAAAATTTGGATTGCCCATCACTTTCTGTCCTGGTGACCATGGTCATCAGTTCAGTTAGAGGGGGTAAACCCACTGAACAGTGAAACAAACAGCTATAAAAACTTGACAATGGTTCTAGAAAAGACGTAGACGTTGACTCCGAATATTCTTCAATATATAATTCAGATTTACTTCATGTTCATGTTTGGTACTCTTAAAATATGTTCCAATGCCCTGTACACATGATAGGAGTTTCCGACAACAAAACCGTGGATTTTTTTCTGACTGATGTTGGCTCAAACTTGTCTTGCATACACACGGTCACACAAATGTTGTCGGAAATTCCGAACGTCAAGAACGCGGTGACGTACAACACGTGCGATGAGCCGAGAAAAGTATAGTTCAATAGCCAGTGCGGCTCTTCTGCTTGATTCCGAGCATGCGTGGACTTTTGTGCGTCGGACTTATGTACACATGATCAGAATTTCCGACAACAAGTTTTGTTGTCGGAAAATTTGAGATCCTGCTCTCAAACATTTGTTGGCGGAAATTCCAACAAATTCCAACAAATGTTCTATGGAGCATACACACGGTCGGACTTTCCGACAACAAGGTCACCTCCAGCATTTATTGTGGGAAAATCCTACCATGTGTACAGGGCATAAGAGTATATCATATTTTGCCTACACAACACCTTTGGAAGCAATCATTTTATTTGTTGTGATATATAATGTTTATTTCCACAATGCTTCACAGCACAAGGCTTGTTGTGTTATGTATTATGTTTATCCAGGTGGCCAACTGACATTTACTACTTTGATACACTCATCTCGGTTCATTGTACATGACGGTAAACATTCTTTTTTGGTCTATTGTATTTAGGTTGCCATGGACAAGATCTACAGAAGCAATGAATGTCTGTGATGTCCATTCATATTCAGTTAAGATCAGAGGTAATCTAATTAATAGACTGCACAAAAAAAGACATGTTCATTGTTTATGTGAATGTTGTGCTTCTTATATGCAGATTTATGAAATGACTTGCTATAATCTGCATTTTGCATTTGTACAAAGATTTTTTCTAGCACAAGTGCTTTAAATCCACATGTGATAGTGCCTTACATTACTACCTGTGTTTTGCTTCACAGCCCATCTCTTTTTATTTGCAAGTCTGCAGTCTGCCCTTGAAAAATTAACGTAAAATCGGTTTGATTAAAAATGCATTATTTATCTTGGAGTAGGCATTGGTGGGTTGAATGGGCTGTCAGTTCTGTCTTCTGGAGGCCCTGGTGCTGAGATTTTCCTGCAGTAGTTTGGGTCTCCACTGCATCTCACAAGGTCCGATTAAAGTTTAGAACAACTGAACTCCCCAATTTGTTTCTTCTAATTTATCAAGAACCCATCATGGGAGAGTGACATAAAAAATCTAGCTTTGTAATGACCGGAGGTCAATACTGGGAATTTTACTAGAAATACCTTTTCACTGGACATGCAAATACCTTCTTTTCTAAGAAGGCTTTACAGTGCTATACACTGATTCAGTTTGAGGGCTTTTTGATTATATCATCCCTTCTAACTATAACCTGAATAGTTATGATGTCTTTTTGGGTTCCAAGCCTACTCTATAGATGCTACGGGTTCTATTCACTGCACTAATGATGGCCAAATAGCCTGAAACAGCTGTATACAGTTGTGAATAAATGGCTCTTTAATATTAGACCATATTTGTACAACAACAGGTCTGGATGTGCACTGGCTGATGCGGTATAAAAGAATCATTTGCATGGGTTTGCCTACTGTCCTGAGATTGAGAATAATTCTCTTATTTTTGGGTTATGTGCTGCAAACATACATGTAAATACCTTCTGTTCTACAAAGGTTTTACTGTGCTACCAACTGGAGTCCCTATAAGGCAGGGGTAGGCAACCCAGCTGCGGTGAAACTACAAATCCCATCATGCCTCTGCCTCTAGGATTGTCAGGGTCTTTCAATGTCTCATGGGACTTGTAGTTTCAAAGCAGCTGGAGGGCTGAGGTTGCCTACCCCTGCTAAAAGGTATAAGAAGCTAGGACAGGACTACTGTATAAAAATTTTCAGTCATCCAGATCATAGGATATCTAGTGTTGACAATTGATATTAATGATAGTGGGATATTGTAGTGGTGGATATGTAGTATTGCAGGCCCCCAGCTTTGTTGAGGGAAGGATTTTACCATTTGACATACATGCCATATGGTCAAAAAGTTTGTGAACACCTGACCATTATACCTTTTTAAGCTTGACTGCTATATTATTCAAAAAACGTTGGCGTTAAAGGTTCGTACTTACAATCCAAGCCTCTTCCCCATTAGATTATATATCTACCTCCAGCCAAGCCCAGGTGTCATGCTCCATCCAGCGGTCTGTGGAATACAGAGCAGCCCACATTTTAGGAGAAGGTGTACTGGACTGGAGTGTTTTCTTACGAGAGTTGGAATACTCACCATTCCCCCAGGAATCTCCATGACTGAAACATTACGTGAAGCGTTCCTACAATAGGAGCCGCTTAATAGGATGGGTCCTCTGGTCGTTGCCTCAACCTTCTCAAGAACCTCAGCCTCTCTGACACACTAGGTTGAGTGTACAAACATACAATATAACAGGAGTTCACCAAAAAAAAAAAAACTTACTACCCAATAGTAGTGCTATATCAAAGAAAACAGGCACCAAACCAGGTAATAAAGGCAAACCTAATATATTGTCACGCAATAGGGTCAGTAACTTGGCAAGCATAAAATCGATTAACAATGGTAATAACACAATTTAGCATACAAAGTGATTAAGGGTAGGGACCAGGGGCGGACTGAGCATTCGGTCACTCGGTCGCCGACCGAGGGCCCGCCGTCAGGAGGGGCCCCATGAGTGGCTCAGTCAGCAGCAGAAAAAAGCCGCCCGCCGCACCGCACGAAAACCCCGTCCTCCTGTCCTGGATTATTACTGCTCCCAGCGCCGCTGCCGAGCAGGGCTCGGCTTAGGCTGAGAGAGGCTCTGTCAGCAGGGAGGGGCGGGACAGGGAGCTCCACTGACGCTCTGACCCTGCCCTGCCACGCCCCTCCCCATGTAGTCTGAGTCTGTATCTAATTAGAGCGTCTCTCCTGCACTTTTGAGAGCTCCGCTCTGGACCACAAAAAGCCCCGCCCCCTTAACATTGAAAGCTCCGCCCCCTGCCGCAGAAAGCTCCGCCCCCTACCGCCGAAAGCCCCGCCCCCTACCGCCGAAAGCCCCGCCCCCGGACCTCAGAGCGGGAGGTGAGCCCGACTGGTCAGGTAGGTCCTTCTGCCTACCGTATATACCTGGACTGTAGACCCCTTTTTTTTGCTAAACCATCCCTGGAAATGTTGTTTACACCCCTGTAAAGCTGTGCATTGCTGAAAGTTTAAAATTTAAAACTGGCTACCTGGTTATTTCCTATAGTCGCATCCCCAGTCTCTGGTTATTTCCTGTAGTCGCATTTGCAGTCTGGTTACTTCCTGTAGTCGCATTCGCAGTCTCTGGTTATTTCCTGTAGTCGCATTCGCAGTCTCTGGTTACTTCCTGTAGTCACATTCGCAGTCTCTGGTTATCTCCTATAGTCGCATTCGCAGTCTGGTTACTTCCTGTAGTCGCATTCGCAGTCTCTGGTTATCTCCTATAGTCGCATTCGCAGTCTGGTTACTTCCTGTAGTCGCATTCGCAGTCTCTGGTTACTTCCTGTAGTCGCATTCGCAGTCTCTGGTTACTTCCTGTAGTCGCATTCGCAGTCTGGTTACTTCCTGTAGTCGCATTCGCAGTCTGGTTACTTCCTGTAGTCGCATTCGCAGTCTGGTTACTTCCTGTAGTCACATTCGCAGTCTCTGGTTACTTCCTGTAGTCGCATTCGCAGTCTCTGGGTACTTCCTGTAGTCGCATTCGCAGTCTGGTTATTTCCTGTAGTCGCATCCCCAGTCTCTGATTATTTCCTATAGTCGCATTCGCAGTCTGGTTATTTCCTGTAGTCGCATTCGCAGTCTCTGGTTATTTCCTGTAGTCGCATTCGCAGTCTGGTTACTTCCTGTAGTCGCATTCGCAGTCTCTGGTTATTTCCTGTAGTCGCATTCGCAGTCTGGTTATTTCCTGTAGTCGCATTCGCAGTCTGGTTATTTCCTGTAGTCGCATTCGCAGTCTCTGGTTAGTTCCTGTAGTCGCATTCGCAGTCTGGTTATTTCCTGTAGTCGCATTCGCAGTCTCTGGTTATTTCCTGTAGTCGCATTCGCAGTCTGGTTATCTCCTGTAGTCGCATTCGCAGTCTCTGGTTATCTCCTGTAGTCGCATTCGCAGTCTGGTTATTTCCTGTAGTCGCATTCGCAGTCTCTGGTTACTTCCTTTAGTCGCATTCACAGTCTGGTCATCTCCCTATAGTCGCATTCGCAGTCCTGTAGTTGCATTCGCAGTCTCTGGTTATCTCCTGTAGTCGAATTCGCAGTCTGGTTATTTCCTGTAGTTGCATTCACAGTCTGGTCATCTCCTATAGTCGCATTCGCAGTCCTGTAGTTGCATTCGCAGTCTCTGGTTATCTCCTATAGTCGCATTCGCAGTCTGGTTACTTCCTGTAGTCGCATTCGCAGTCTCTGGTTACTTCCTGTAGTCGCATTCGCAGTCTCTGGGTACTTCCTGTAGTCGCATTCGCAGTCTCTGGTTACTTCCTGTAGTCGCATTTGCAGTCTGGTTATTTCCTGTAGTCGCATTCGCAGTCTCTGGTTATTTCCTGTAGTCGCATCCCCAGTCTCTGATTATTTCCTATAGTCGCATTCACAGTCTCTGGTTACTTCCTTTAGTCGCATTCACAGTCTGGTCATCTCCTATAGTCGCATTCGCAGTCCTGTAGTTGCATTCGCAGTCTCTGGTTATCTCCTGTAGTCGAATTCGCAGTCTGGTTATTTCCTGTAGTCGCATTCACAGTCTGGTCATCTCCTATAGTCGCATTCGCAGTCCTGTAGTTGCATTCGCAGTCTCTGGTTATCTCCTATAGTCGCATTCGCAGTCTGGTTACTTCCTGTAGTCGCATTCGCAGTCTGGTTATTTCCTGTAGTCGCATTCGCAGTCTCTGGTTAGTTCCTGTAGTCGCATTCGCAGTCTGGTTATTTCCTGTAGTCGCATTCGCAGTCTGGTCATCTTCTATAGGCGCATTCGAAGTCTGGTCATCTCCTATAGTCGCATTCGCTGTCTGGTTATTTCCTGTAGTCGCATTCGCAGTCTCTGGTTATCTCCTGTAGTCGCATTCGCAGTCTCTGGTTATCTCCTGTAGTCGCATTCGCAGTCTCTGGTTATTTCCTGTAGTCGCATTCGCAGTCTCTGGTTATTTCCTGTAGTCGCATTCGCAGTCTCTGGTTATCTCCTGTAGTCACATTCGCAGTCTGGTTATTTCCTGTAGTTGCATTCGCAGTCCTGTAGTTGCAATCGCAGTCTGGTTATTTCCTGTAGTCGCATTCGCAGTCTCTGGTTACTTCCTTTAGTCGCATTCACAGTCTGGTTATCTCCTATAGTCGCATTTGCAGTCCTGTAGTTGCAATTGCAGTCTGGTTATCTCCTGTAGTTGCATTCGCAGTCTCTGGTTATTTCCTGTAGTCGCATTCGCAGTCTGGTTACTTCCTGTAGTCGCATTCGCAGTCTCTGGTTACTTCCTTTAGTCGCATTCACAGTCTGGTCATCTCCTATAGTCGCATTTGCAGTCCTGTAGTTGCATTTGCAGTCTGGTTATCTCCTGTAGTCGCATTCGCAGTCTGGTTATTTCCTGTAGTCGTATTCACAGTCTGGTCATCTCCTATAGTCGCATTCACAGTCCTGTAGTTGCATTCGCATTCTCTGGTTATCTCCTGTAGTCGCATTCGCAGTCTGGTTATTTCCTGTAGTCGCATCCCCAGTCTCTGGTTATCTCCTGTAGTCGCATTCACAGTCTCTGGTTACTTCCTGTAGTCGCATTCGCAGTCTCTTTTTTTATCTCCTGTAGTCATTTATGATATCTATGGCTATGCATATTTATTGAATCCATATTGAGCACTATATTTGATTGGCTGTTTGCTTCTGCTTAGGCCTGGCACACACGCACAATCGCACATGATGATGACTTCATCATTATGTGCGTGATTGTGATTGTGCGTGTGTGCCAAGCAGAAGCAGCCAATCAAATATAGTGCTCAATATGGATTCAATAAATAGTGGGAAGATTTTTCCTTCCATTGGTGGTCAGTGGGAAGAATGTTCCTTACATTGGTGATCAGTGGGAAGAATGTTCCTTACATTGGTGGTCAGTGAGAAGAATGTTCCTTACATTGGTGGTCAGTGGGAAGAATGTTCCTTACATTGGTGATCAGTGGGAAGAATGTTCCTTACATTGGTGATCAGTGAGAAGAATGTCCCTTACATTGGTGGTCAGTGGGAAGAATGATCCTTACATTGGTGGTCAGTGGGAAGAATGATCCTTACATTGGTGGTCAGTGGGAAGAATGATCCTTACATTGGTGATCAGTGGGAAGAATGCCCCTTACATTGGTGGTCAGTGGGAAGAATGATCCTTACATTGATGGTCAGTGGGAAGAATGTTCCTTACATTGGTGGTCAGTGGGAAGAATGTTCCTTACATGGGTGGTCAGTGGGAAGAATGTTCCTTACATTGGTGGTCAGTGGGAAGAATGTTCCTTACATTGGTGATCAGTGGGAAGAATGTTCCTTACATTGGTGATCAGTGGGAAGAATGATCCTTACATTGGTGGTCAGTGGGAAGAATGCCCCTTACATTGGTGGTCAGTGGGAAGAATGATCCTTACATTGATGGTCAGTGGGAAGAATGTTCCTTACATTGGTGGTCAGTGGGAAGAATGTCCCTTACATTGGTGATCAGTGGGAAGAATGTTCCTTACATTGGTGGTCAGTGGGAAGAATGTTCCTTACATTGGTGGTCAGTGGGAAGAATGTTCTTTACATTGGTGGTCAGTGGGAAGAATGTTCCTTACATTGGTGGTCAGTGGGAAGAATGTTCCTTACATTGGTGGTCAGTGGGAAGAATGTTCCTTACATTGGTGGTCAGTGGGAAGAATGTTCCTTACATTGGTGGGAAGTGGGAAGAATGTTCTTTACATTGGAGGTCAGTGAAAATTATATAAAGTAAATAATAATAATTAAAAAAAAATGTAAAGCACCCCCATGATCCCCGCACATGCTCTATATGAAAAGCTTTATGTAGGATGAGCACATGTATGTAAACATGTGTCTATAGACGCAAATGCTGGACATGGGAGCGCACCTGAAAGGTAACCCCCCCCCCCCTTCCCCAGGAGAGAGCTTCTCCTAGGGAGTTATCTGATGTGGGGAGGAGCCGCGAGAGCCACCCCCAGAAGACCTGGTTCGGGGCCACTCTGTGCAAAACGAGCTGCACAGTGGAGGGAAGTATGATATGTTTGTTATTTAAAAAAAAAAAAGAGCCTTTACAATCACTTTAATTTTGGAAATGTACCATTGTTGCACTTTCTTTAATGTAATTCTGTGACGAACGCATGTAGTGTGGGCAGTGCAAAATGTAGGTGGGAATTTGTGTGGGTGTGGCTTGAGTGTGGGTGGGAACACATGAGCGGGGACAGGGGGCCCCAGGATCTCCTATTGCCCGGGGGCCCCATGAGTTGTCAGTCCGCCCCTGGTAGGGACTAAGCATAAGATTACATTTGGCATCCAGATTAGCATAAAACATAGCAAGGCCACCTCATGTACAGTAGTGAGCTGTAGTAATGTTTAATCTACTGCTGGAACTACATTGCCGGAGCGCATTTATGGTGGTGCTGCTAGTCCTAGACCGACTGGGTATACACTGTCCAAAAGAAAAGGAGGATGGTAGCAAAAGGGGCAGGGGAACAAAGGACACTTGCAGAATAGTTATTACAGGAGGGTCAGTCTTTTGAGATGTTTTTCTGCTGGCTATTGTAGGGGCCCTTCAAGAGTGTTGGTGCATTTGACAGCTAACCTGCATGCGGTATAGGTATGGTAGAGTCTCAGCACAGGTGCAAGGCAGATGTGGTTCAGATGTGGTAAAAGTTTGACATGATGCGGTATAGGGTTGGTATAAGTGCAGTATAGGTTTGGAATAAGTGTGGCATAGAGTACAGTATAGGTGCGGTATGGATTGGGTACAATTGATGTCCTGTTATCAGTGGCTCAGTCTCTGCTACCAGTATTAGCAATGGGCGAATAGCCCTCTCACCAGTCCCCAGGGTGCTGCAGTGACCTCTCGCTGTGGAAGGGGGGGCCCTCGGTCTCTCCCTGAAAGCCTCTTGTGATGAGCTATGGGAAGCAGAGGGTAAATGAAAGCTCCAGTCTCCCTGTGGCAGTGATGCAGGTGCTGTGCTGCCCCCTGTTGTACTCACTCCCAGTCTCAGGCTAGGATCTCTGCTGGTATGGTCTCCAGCTGGCAGACGAAGGTGCTCTTTCTCTACATTCCCTGCACTCCACTCATAACAGGGAAATCCTGGATGGACTTGCTTTTTATTGAAACCCGGAACTAATATGCAGATCAGGTCTTCTGATTTCACTTACTGAATGCTTGCTCAGGGTCAATGACTCAAAAAGTATTGAAGTCAGAGGGGGGTCAACAGCAGCCTACATACAGTCATAACAAATATATAAAGGTCACATTCTCTACAAGGACAGTGCTAGTACTTGTTTATGGCTGAATACCATAATGGTTTTTATTCTCTGCTCTTCCTTTGTGTCATACAATGTTTGAAGATTTCTGATGATGAAAAACAGCTTCAGGGTGCTTCTCTCGCTTCATCACATTAAATTCTCTTGCTGAGGTCTCATTTTCTCTATGTCAATGACAGTGGGGGCACTGAGAATGGAAGCAGCCTGCACTGACATATACATAATAATGAAGTGCATGGAGCTTCTGGGTTCCCATGCATCTTCAAGCTCTTTGGTTCTTCTGTTTCATTTGTTGTCTCTGAGTGAAGAATCTGACACTGGTAACCCCCACCGTCTAAGTTCACTTTCTCACTGTGTTGTCAGTTTCAGGGACTTCTTGGAATAAACTTTCCTCTATATTCAAGGTGGATGTGGAATGTCATTTAACCTCTGAATGTTACTAGTTTGTAAACATAAGAAGTTTGAAGCTTCTGCAAGTCTTGATTGACTGTCCCAGTGTCATGTAATTGTATGTGGCCAGGGTACAGTAATAACCAGTTAATAGCGTATCAGAGAGATAATGGGAAAGGCTTTATTCTTTGCAGCGTACTCATAGTTATCAGGTCCCATCACTTTGTCACTACTGACACTCAATAATAAAAATCAGAAATAGCTGGGGGGGGGGGGGGGCTGGGGGATGTTATTTAAGACCTTCTCATCCATTCCTCGCTTGGACTTTAATTCCAAAAAAAAATCTCTCAAGCTGATATTTAAACTTAAAGGGAGCATGTGCTTTGCCCGTATAGGGCAAATCAACAGGTTCATGTTAATAGTAGCCCACCAACTATTTTTACTCATCTTCCATTCATTACACCAGCCCTATATTTGACTTGTGAGAGTAAGCATAGTTAGCCCTGTGTTGGCTTCAAGTTGGGAGCTTACAAAGGACTGAAGACTCCACTTCCAAAGGAAAGTGCTTGAGTGACCAATCACGTAGCACCAACATTGAAATGTGGGAGAAAGAGGAGTGAGTTAGATGCTCACGCATATGCTGTCTATAGTTGCCCACCTACTAAATTCTAACTCCTACACACTAGGAGTTTCCTACCACACCAGGTTACCCCCATATGTTGATTGACTCTGGTGAAGACCAGATGCTTCTGGTCCCTACACATTGGTGATAGCCCTTCACTATTCACTTGCTTTCCTATTCCAGTTGACCATCAGGGAACTCCACTTGCTGCTGCTGTCTCTTCCCACTCCCCCATCACTGAATCCTACTTCTAATTGTTGTCCCATCCTTCTCTACCATCACCTTTGCCTGCTACCTACTACTTCCCCATCCCCCTCCACCATCACTGAACCCCGCTGCCTCTTGCTGCCCTATCCCACTCCATCACTAAACTACTAAATTACTGAACCCCACTCTCTACTGCTGCCTTGGTTCACCATCATTGAATCCCACTATCTTCTGCAGTCCTACTCTCTGCCATCACTGATCATCAATGCCTTCTGTTGTCCTATATCAATCCATTATCACTAAATCCCACTGTATACTTCTGTCCCATCCTACTCTCTGCCATCATTGATCATCAATGCCTTCTGTTGTCCTATATCAATCCATTATCACTAAATCCCACTGTATACTTCTGTCCCATCCTGCTCTATCCTTACTGATCATGTGGCCTGAATAGGAGAAAATAAACGGATTCCCCCATCCACGCTATAAGCATGGATGGAAGAATTTTCACTACTGGCTTTTGTATTTAGCAGCCACAGCACACGTGGCTGCCTGAATACAATGGCACTGCCAACTGCATCTCATCTGTTCAGCTAAAAATTTTCCAGCTTAGTCAATTTTAAATTGATATTTGTCAAGTCAGGTGGTGCTTGCAAAGCCACCCACTGCTTGAGTTTTGGCTGATTCAGCTGATTCAGCAGTAAATGGACAAAATTCGATACCATGGATATCTATGGCCAGCTTAAGGCTAGAACCCTCATCAGCTTTTATTGCAGTCTGTGTTCCTGTTGGAAATTTTCCTGTACTTCTTGTCCAGAAGACAACATTGTCACCGACAGAGGAAGTCAGTAGAAATCTCCCCAATGGTAATACAGACAGCAGATGGTCTTATCCTTTTCTACTTTATCCAAAATTTAAAAAAAAAAGTTTTGACAGGAGTTACACTTTAACATTTGTGCTAGTGGTGTATACATAATGGAAGGTTATTATAAATATATTAGTAATTGTTGTGTTATTTTTGCACATTTTGCTGCAGCCTTGAACTCCGAGAAAGTACCCGATCCTAAGGCCACCTCTCTTTGCATGCATATGAGGAAAGTGATTTTCATAAGTCTTAATGACATTCTCTTTTGTTTTCTCCTTAGTGAACCTAGACGTCTGGCTCACTTTTTAGCAGGCTCAAGCAGCTAATGCAGACTTGTCTACACTAAGGAGGCTAATGTGACATTGCAGACGCTTAATCCTGCTCTGTCCCGTCACATGACCTACAAAGTAACTTATTTCCCTGGAGCCCAAAGCAGCCGGCCACTGCAGATCTGTGAATCTTGAGGAAGACCAAATCTGAAGTAGATACCATATCGGAAATTTGGAAAGTGTAAAGAAGAACACAGACCACTGCTAGAGGATGAAACTGAATAAGGACACAGAAACTTCTGTACTGGTACAAGAAACTAAAGAGGCTGCAGTATCTCCCACATAAGGACTTGGAAGCTTTGGGAAGTCAGTGGCTGCATTTTAAAGGACACATTTACTTCATTTAGAACCAATTAACCTTTTAATATCAAGGAATTTTAGTGCATTGTCTTCTATCTGGACAATCCAAGATGCCACAGAAGTCCAGTCTTGGCTTTTTTTGGGATATCATGCAGTTGTGAACTGTGACCATTAAGCTTTAAATTTTGCCCTAGAAGGACACTTTTACTAAAGACGCCCAAATGTTGACCATGACAGCAATGTACGTGAATGGAGGAGGGAATCAGAGGTACGCCAGGTGGAATCGGCAGGACAGCCTGGAAGACTATACTCGCTCAGACGGCTATGAGCAGGATGGCGAGGGGAAGCAGCGCAAGTTGACACCCTTTGAGAAGTTGACACATGACATGTCACATGATGAAAAGACAGTCAAAGAACTCACTCTTTGTAAAAGAATTGGCTTTTATCGACTTCGAGGAGAGATAGGAAGTGGGAATTTCTCACAAGTTAAACTCGGGATTCATGTGCTTACCAAAGGTAATTTTTTAAACTGGCATTAGCCTCCAATAAAAATGGTGCCATTTACCTGTCTAAAGCCAACTGTACATGTTGCAATCTGATTGTCCAAACTCCTTTAGTTCTCTATATATTGCAGTGGTCTGCCCAACTGGATGCAAACTTAAACTTATGATTGTTTAGGTGGGTCCTCACATTTCGGAGATTGTACAGAGATTGGGCATGTTACATGTACTGTATATACAGTATCTCACAAAAGTGGGTACATCCCTCACATTTTTGTAAATATTTTATTCTATCTTTTCATGTGACAACACTAAAGAAATGATACTTTGCTACAATGTAAAGTAGTGAGTGTACAGCTTGTATAACGGTGTAAATTTTCTGTCCCCTCAAAATAACTCACAGCCATTAATGTCTAAACCGCTGGCAACAAAAGTCAGTACACCCCTAATTGAAAATGTCCAAATTGGATCCAAAGTGTCAATATTTTGTGTGGCCACCATCAGGGGCGTTGCTAGGTCTACAAAAGATCTGGGGCTAGAGTCCATAGCAGCATAGTAAAGAATGTCATAAGCTTGGGCGGGCATACACATGTATATACAGTAATATACATGTGTGTGTATATATATATCCCCAGAGAGCCCCCCACTTACATCAGGGTCCCCAGAGAGCCCCCTTACATCAGGGTCCCCAGAGAGTCCCCCCTTACATTAGGGTCCCCAGAGAGCCCCCCTTACATCAGGGTCCTCAGAGAGCTTCCCCCTTTCATCAGGGTACCCAGAGGGCCCCCCATTTACATCAGGGTTCCCAGAGAGCCCCCCTTACATTAGGGTCCCCTGAGAGCCTCCCCCTTAAATTTGGGTTCTTAGAGAGCCTCTGCCTTAAAATCAGGGTCCCCAGAGAGCCTCTCCCTTGCATCAGGGTCCCCAGAGAGCCCCCCACTTACACAAGGGTCCCCAGAGAGCCTCCCCTCCCCTTTAGGGACCCCTGCAGAGACTCTGGGCTATTGGCTCTAGATTCGGGGCTATAGCCCCAAAAGCCACCCCCTAGCAACGCCCCTGGCCACCATTATTTTCCAGCACTGCCTTAACCCTCTTGGGCATGGAGTTCACCAGAGCTTCACGGGTTGACTGGAGTCCTCTTCCACTCCTCCATGACGACATCACGGAGCTGGTGGATGTTAGAGACCTTGCGTTCCTCCACCTTTCGTTTGAGGATGCCCCACAGATGCTCAATAGGATTTAGGTCTGGAGACATGCTTGGCCAGTCCATCACCTTTACCAGCTTCTTTAGCAAGACAGTGGTCGTCTTGGAGGTGTGTTTGGGGTCATTATAATGTCGGAATACTGCCCTGCGGCCCAGTCTCTGAAGGGAAAGGATCATGCTCTGCTTCAATCTGTCACAGTACACCTTGGCATTCATGGTTCCCTCAATGAACTGTAGCTCCCCAGTCATGGCAGCACTCATGCAGCCCCAGACCATGACACTCCCTCCACCATGTTTGACTGTAGGCAAGACACACTTGTCTTTGTACTCCTCACCTGGTTGCCGCCACACACGCTTGACACCATCTGAACCAAATATGTTTATCTTGGTCTCATCAGACCACAGGACATGGTTCCAGTAATCCATGTCCTTAGTCTGCTTGTCTTCAGAAAACTGTTTGCGGGCTTTCTTGTGCATCATCTTTAGAAGAGGCTTCCTTCTGGCCTGACAGCTATGCAGACCAATTTGATCCAGTGTGCGGCGTATGGTCTGAGCACTGACAGGCTGACCCCCCCACCCCTTCAACCTCTGCAGCAATGCTGGCAGCACTCATACGTCTACTTGCCATAGACAACCTCTGGATATGACGCTGAGCACGTGCACTCAACTTCTTTGGTCGACCATGGTGAGGCCTGTTCTGAGTGGAACCTGTCCTTTTAAACCGCTGTATGGTCTTGGCCACTGTGCTGCAGCTCAGTTTCAGGGTCTTGGCAATCTTCTTATAGACTAGGCCATCTTTATGTAGAGCAACAATTATTTTTTTCAGATCCTCAGAGAGTTCTTTGCCATGAGTTGCCACGTTGAACTTCCAGTGACCAGTATGAGAGCGTGAGAGCGATAACACCAAATTTAACACACCTGCTCCCCATTCTCACCTGAGACCTTGTAACACTAACGGGTCACATGACACTGGGGAGGGAAAATTGGCTAATTGGGCACAATTTGGACATTTTCACTTATGGGTGTACTCACTTTTGTTGGCAGCGGTTTAGATATTAATGGCTGTGTGTTGAGTTATTTTGAAGGGACAGCAAATTTACACTGTTGTACAAGCTGTACACTCACTACTTTACATTGTAGCAAAGTGTAATTTATTCAGTGTTGTCACATGAAAAGATAGAATAAAATATTTACAAAAATGTGAGGGGTGTACACACTTTTGTGAGATACTGTACATAATAAGGGTATTTTTACCTGGGAGTGAAGATCCATTATTTTTGTGCCTGCTGAATTGCACCTTTGTTCATCTCTGTGAGTAACGGGGTGACTTCAGGATACATTGGATATTGGTACAAGGCCACACTTGAGCAGACCAAACATGAACACAACTTTGGTCCATTGGTGCATGGGCCTGGGCTGATGTGTGATGAACCCTACTAAAACCTTTGTGAATTACTGAAATGAATATAGGTGTGCTCACAAAAGCTGGCAGCTGTCAAAAGCGCTAATGTGTCAGCGGCCTTATTTGTATCATCTTTATCATCAGAGAACAGGTTATTCCGACACTTATGTTAAAGCGTTCCTAGAAAAGGAACTAAGGAAAAATCTCTCTTATGGAGCCCCAGATAGCATTAAAACCTAAAAAAAAATTTTTGGCCATGGATGCCCTTTAAAAATATTGTTGCTGTGTGTAGTTTGTAACTGTATATGTATGAGGGAAAAGCCATATTTACTCATCACCTATGCAGACTCCGCTTCCAGATTTTGTTTTGCTGATACTCTTTATATCATTGCAGGTATACCAGCAGAATACTGTATGCCTGATTATAAACATAATCCTTCTGCGGCCTCTAATGAAGTGAAATGCCCATAATACTTTGGTAGCAGGGTTACACAGTAATCCCCAACATTTTAAAAACCTTGAACTTTCAGCTTAATTAAAGTGTATTTCCTCTTTTGCAGTCAAATTGGTATAACGCCTATCTTATATATTTTTTTTTACATGTTCCTATTTACTTAGCTTAACTAACTAGCTTTCCCCTTCTGTCCAATGTTAAAGTGGTAGTAAATAAAAAAATAATTTAAAAAAATGGTGTCCATTGAGAGTGCAGTGTGCATGTGCCGGTGACATCACTGACTGCTACTCATTGGAATATCTCTAAACAGTGCACATTTAGGAGATATTCATTTTACCTACAGGTAAGCTCAATTTTAAGCTTACCTGTAGGTAAAAGTTGCAAAGCAGACTTTACTACCGCTTTAATGAAGGGACTGTAAAAATGATGTTTACAATTATTAACCCTGGCTGTACTATGCTGGCAGATTTTGATTATCAGTTGTAAACTAGACAGTCCCAACAATAGGTTATAGATTGCAAGGGTTGGTTTATGCATTCTAGTTTAATGCACTTTAAAATAAACGTATCTGTCATGCCATAAAGGCACAATTTGGATCTTTAGATATCCCCTTGTTGATTTCACCTCTTGAGAAACTGCTACGACGCTTTGGCACAACAAAACTCAGAGTATTGCTCTGCCCTTGTGGTTGACTCCAACCCTAGATTTTCCATTGCTCAAGCTAGATGGTCTTTACTAGATATACAATTTACTGATTCAGATTGGACTGAATTTAGTGAGACTTTTTAAAGCTCCTTAATTTCCTCAAAGGATAAAATTATCCTACAGAAATGTTTTCATCACAGTCACCTTACCCCTGCCCGGCCACAAAGAATGGGTGTACTTGGCTGACTGCTTTGGAGGTTGTGAGCTTCATGCCAAATTCATTCATTGCTTTCGGTCTTGCTCTGTAGTGAAAAAACTTTAGTTGGAAATTGGCTCCTTCCTTTCTAAGGCATTGGGCCTTCTTAATTTCCTACATCCTAAAAATTGGCTTCTGGGCATTTTTGGTGATTTACCTGTATCTAAATATGTTAAATGTTTATTAGGAATCCTATGTTTAAAAAAAAAAAAAAAAGATTTGACTATCCTGGAAAGGAACATCCCCTCCTGCAATACACGCATGGCTTGAACTCATTAATGATACCCTCCCCTTGTATAGACTCACCTTTGAACTCAAAATATAGGGCAAATGGCTTTCTAGGCCAATAGGCTCAGAATAAGTTCTCACTAGATCCATGATAATGGTCTACTGGGAGCCCTATACACTGTACCACCCAATGTATTTCTGACATTTATTTGTGATCTGTGCAATACAACGAGACATGGGAGACATTATAGTTTTGTACCCCCCCCCCCCCTTTTTTTTTTTGGTTTATAGAGTGTTTTTTTGTTTGTTTTTTTTTTCTTGTTTTTTTTTCTTTTTGTATATATCATTCGAAATTTTATAGATCATATCTTTAAAAAAAACATATCTGCACATTGCTATCTATTAAGTAAAATAGAAACTCGCTTGTAGTGTACTATATATAATTGTACTCCAAAGAAATAGCTAAAATGGTAACAAATATTTTAAAATTATTTTAGGAATGCTGTTAAATTTCTTAAAAAATCAGCTACAGCCTGAGTGTGACCGTGTGTATGCAAGACAAGTTTGAGCCAACATCCGTCGGAAAAAAAACATGGATTGTGTTGTCGGAAAGTGTGATCGTGTGTACGTGGCATTAGAGTGCAGTGCTCACTCAGTCAGCTTTCTCCCTCCTCATATGCACTCTCCTCTCAGCCAGTGACCAAAGTCCCGGTGCAGTTTTGGCCGATCAAGATTCTCCTCTCACCTCTCTGTGCGGTGCTATCCTATCTTAGTGGAGAAGAGAGACACAAGCTACTGGAATTCCCAGACAAAAGCAGGCCACAGATAATGCAATTTTTACGGAAATTGCTTGATTCCACCATCAACACAGTCAATGTTGATGGGGAAACCCTCAAGCGCAGCTATTGTGTTCTGCCAGCAGGCAGCATGGGGAGCCGCTGCTGCTGAGAGAACACAGTGATTATTGTTAGCAGCTATAACCGTTGGCAATAATTGCATGTAAAAATCCAGCATGCTGGTAGTACCAAAGTCGATTGATGGATCGACTTGGGTACATTCAACCTGCCCATTACCCATGGATGGTTCGAATGTCGGCCAGTCTCTGCTGAACGGGCCCCGAGACAGCTGAAAAAAGAAACCTAGTTCAGCCACCGAAACAAAAAACATCTCTCCTTTGTCATGTTTGATGTTCTGTACAGTTTAAAAGTATGCCTGCATATAAAGTAGACTTTATGCTATTCCTCATTTGCACAATGTAGAATTAGTTTTACTAATATAATAACATGACTTATGTGTGCCTTGGCTGAAAGTACACATATAATGTGGTAAGGTTTACCTCCTGATCCTTTATGTAAGACAGACATAAAAAGAATTGTGTAAAAAATATTACACATGCTGTGTAGTGGTAACCTCAATTGTGTGTATTTAAAAGGTCATTTTACAAGCTTTCTAAGCTAAACGCAGTGCCTGTTTTTCTTTTTTGCAGAAAGAGTTGCAATAAAAATTTTGGACAAGACCAAGTTGGACCAGAAGACCCAACGCTTATTATCCAGAGAGATCTCTAGCATGGAAAAGCTGCAGCACCCCAATATCATCAGACTTTATGAGGTGGTAGAGACCCTGTCTAAGCTGCATCTGGTAATGGAGTATGCCTCTGGAGGGGAACTCTTTGCCAAAATTAACACAGAAGGGAAGTTATCAGAGTCGGAAAGCAAAGTGATCTTTTCACAGATAGTATCTGCTGTGAAACACATGGTAAGGTCCTTAGCAGTACTGTATTGCTCAAACAATGGCAAATTTCAAACCTTTGATTTTAATATTTACAACATAAATATCATTTGGAGAGTTGGATATTGTCATAGAGGTAAGCCATTTTGTGGTTTTGCTTCTTTGCATACGTATGAGTATGTCCTTTTATTATATATTTTTATTGAGGAACCTGGGCGAAGCACCACCCAAACCCAAATAGATATTAAGAACTTACCTTGGAATTCTGTAACCTATATATCTGTATTTTACCCAAAATCTCATACAATTTAATGGTCACTAAACCTCTTGGTGTAAGTCAATATATTTAAAATTTACAACAGGTATACATTATTCTGTATCTTTTTAATAACTGCTATTCTATTTTTTATTTTTTTTACCCAGCATGACAATAACATCATACACAGAGACCTAAAGGCAGAAAATGTCTTCTACATCAGCAACACTTGTGTGAAGGTTGGAGACTTCGGCTTTAGCACCATCAGTAAAAAAGAAGAAACACTGAACACATTTTGTGGTTCTCCACCTTATGCTGCACCAGAGCTTTTCCGGGATGAGCATTACATTGGTGCTTTTGTTGATATCTGGGCATTGGGCATACTTTTATATTTTATGGTGACAGGTAGCATGCCTTTCCGAGCAGATACTGTGGCCAAATTAAAGAAGTGCATTTTAGATGGAACATACTCCATTCCTCCGTATGTGTCTGAATCTTGCCAGCGATTGATTAAGGGGATGCTAAAACCTGTACCTTCAGAGAGGTGCAGTGTGGACTACATCATGACCAATGAATGGATGCATGGAATACAGTATCCAAAGCCTCTGGAACCCTTCAGACTGGACCCAAAACATCTCTTAGATAAAGATTCCCTCAAGGATGATGAAACGGAAGTAAAGAACACTTTGGAGAGTTTGGGTATAACAGAGGAACACATCCTTAACAATCGGGGCAAAGATTCCAGAAGTTCTATCACTGGAGTGTATAGGATTGTCCTCCACAGGGTGCAGAAAAAAAGAGCAATGGAAAACGTTCCCCTCATTACCAGTATAGAGCCAAAGGAGAAGAACACAAGAAGGCCTCACAGGACCCGACGAGAATTAAGGCACACCTCTAAATTTTGTTCAATTTTATAAAATGTGTAGAAGCTAAACTTTTACAAGAGTGCCCTTGAGATTATAAACTTTTTTTTTTTTTAAATTCAGTGATGCCTTGAAGACCTTTTTCCAAATATTTCATTCCCTAATAACTATATTGTTTATATAAGCAGGGCTTTTTTTTTTCACAAAATAGGTGCAGGAACTCAATCACGACCCCCCCAAAAACCCTCTTCCCCACCTACACACAAACCCTCTAAACTGCATTAAATAGTGGATGTGGGTAAATTTCACTAACGGTGGGAGGGTCTTAAAGGGGCATTGAATACCAGGAGTGCATAGTACTGATCAGTACAGTGCAGAATTCCGGGGGGGGGGGTGGATTACACACAAAGTGCAGAGTTCAGAGCTGTGTGCAGAGTTCGAGGGTGTACTACGTACATAGTGCAGAGTTCAGGGGTGCGCTACACACAGAGTGCAGAGTTTAGTCTTCTTTCACAGCGGCATACCTCTGCTTCCCACATCCACATCTCACTTTCAACCCTCTTCTTTAGTATCCCACAACACACTGTAGGTGGCTCCACCTCTCTCACTTGGAGGGAGATCATCCAGTGGGGTTGTCAGCATCCTCACTGCACCCTGGGAACCTGCATCTCCCTTGCCCCTATTCTGCACTCTTCTTATAAGATGTCACTTGTAAACATAGAAGCTGGACTTCTGTGTTTACAAGTGATAGTGGTGAGAAGGGAGCAGAGGGCCTGAGCCAGAGGTGGTATAACTGAGTTCCACCACGTTCCAACTGAAAAAAAAGCCCTGTATATAAGTTATTTGCTAGAAGGGATCTGAGTGTGCCAATGCTTCCATTATTTGTTCAGCAAACAGATCTGTACAAAAAGTTAGACTCATCACTTACATGGTGTGGTTTTGAGAACTGGAGCAGTTTTAGGCTTAGTGAGTTTGCTAATTCTGGGCTTTTGTGAGAATATGTACTATCCGTATTTTCAGTTTCTTTAGGCCCATATAGACAAAGCACCAACTGAAATGATATTTCATTTTGTTGGGCCCCTGGAGATTTCATCTTTTTTGGCTTTCATTACGATTCAGTTTGCCTAAAATAACCAGATGGTTGTGGGATAGCTCAAGGCTATGGGAGTGCCTAAACTCAAGCTCTGGACTCTATCCTCCTCCTGTGGTCATAATAATGAGGTCTTCTGATGCTTGGTGCTCAGTTTGTTTTTCACAATATAAAAAAATGCATCCAAAGAAATAAGACTTGCTTGATTTTACAGTAGCTTTCAATTTCCCAGGAGAGAAAACTGGTTTAAAGGTCTCATTGTTAGTCACTGAAAGGCATTAACTGAAACACCACGTCGTGGACACCCCGAGCCACTAAACGGGTGCACAGGGGAGAGACCTTCTCAATAATAGTTTTAAGGTCCACTATTCATTAAGCTACAGTCATTTTCCAGCATAGTTAAAGATTTCCATTTACAGCAATAAGAACCAGGGAGAAATTGTCTACCTGAATCTCAGAGACTCTTGAATAATTCAGTAGGCTTATTGACAGTCCAGCCATCAAAACCACAGCTTATTTCCTGTAAGTGATAGGTCTGCTTTGGATATGCACAAAGAACATGAGAGTCATTTTTATTTTTCTAATGTTTAATCACAATTTAGATAAATCCTCAAAATGCATTATGGCTTTTTCTGCACATTGTAGACATTTTGATGTGATTTATAAATTGCTCTGGTGTGCCATTAAAAAGAGACAGCATGTGATATGAACACAAAATCACACCTGTGTTGAAAGTTTGGGTAGGCACCTTCCCACATTTCCAGCAAGTTGTCGTTATGCATGGTATACACGAAAAAAGGCTTATTTCAATGGGGGGCTTTTTCCCGCCCAAAATCATTTTATGCTTTGGCTGAACATCAGCTGGTTTAATTACTCATTGGCCTTTCCGTTCTGCCCCAGCCTTTTTTGAAGACCGACTAAAGTCACATAAATAGATGATGATAATAACAGCCTCCATTTTTATAGTACTTCTTACACTCTCTTGTACAGCTGTTGCACAGTGTGGCTGAATATTACTGTACAGTCCAATAGGCACCAGAGGTTGCCTATGCTTGCTTGGTCCATTAAGTAATCTAACAGACAACATCCTCTTTCTTCCTTTGCCTTACAGCTCTGCGTGGGGACATTTGTGCTGAGGGGATATGCTGTTACCTAGCGATACCAAGCATAGAACACCGCAGTGGGAGGGCAGGAAGTGCATTTTATAATTTGTTGGGTACAGGATGATACATAGATAATCCCTCTGCTGAATTTTATCTATTTTAGAAGAATCTTGTAGAAGAGGGTGTCATCATGATGATGGGTTCTGTGGTAGGATGGAGTCAGGAACTACGGAGGTTAAATCTCACTTCCGGAGTTCTCAAGAAGTATAACAAGCTGGCCGGTTAGTCATCCCACCATTTCCATCTGGTACAGAAATAGCACTTTTGGGTGGACCGACCCTTTCAATTTTTGGTTGCTTGTAGGAAGATTTGGCCTCCCTATAACCCTTCGAATATTCACATATCTGCCCCAACAACCTCTAATTGAATGTTATGGGCAGCCTACTATTTTTCCTTCGCTCAATTATTTGTTCCAGAATTCTCAGGAGGGCATGTATATTAGTGAGGGCAGGGATATATGGGAGCCACTTGTGACTTTACTTTTTTATATTGAAAATCCCAAAGAGAACATTCCTTACTGAACCCATAACTACTGCATCATGTCAGTGTGGAAGTCAAGGGGAAACAGTTTTTATGGAGGACATTGGCCCCTTGAAGACTAATTCTTGTGTGACCTTAGTCTTAATAGCACTTAAGTTTTGTTGCATGACATAAATTCCCCTAAGAAATATGGAGAGACATTTTTTTTGTGTGTAAAAATGTTTATTTTTCCATTGAGAGCTACGGTGTCAAAGCCTAATTCCAGGATTTAATGAACTTTAAAGCGGAACTAAACCCTCCTATCATTTTCAGCCAAGGAAGCTGACATCTTGACATCTTGGCCCCTGTTTAATCTTCAACTGTCATGATGCTGTACATGTGATCAGTCATGACAACAGCCATTTGATGGTTTTGTAGTTTGGTTGAGAGCACAACCAATGTGACAGCCAGGAATGTAACAGGTTTTTATAACTGTTAAATTGATGGGCTTAGTTCTGCTTTAGGTAATTCGTTTGGACCAAGCTACTTCCTTTCCTAGGACATGCAGCCGCTGTGTGCACTTTATAAACTGTATGTAGCATTAGCTACATAGAGTATACAGCGCTGTGTTCCAGCAGCGGGACGAAAATCTCCCTTCCTACTTCTTGAACAAAATTGAGTCAGGCTGAGCCATTCACAGGAGGCTTTGTATTTTTTGAATGAATACAAGGCTTCCCCTGATTGTCTGAGGTGGAGAGGTGGACACATGTCCGTTGACATGCGCCGCTCCATAGAGAGCAATGGATGGTCCGATCGGGTCCGCCTGAAAAACTGACAGATGGACTCGATCGGTCCGTCTGTGTGAAAGGGGCCTAGGGTAGGATAAGACCTGTAAGTGTTACTAAACTGCAGTAGAACTGTCAGATAGGGCTGTGCTGTTTGGCAGAGTTGTCTTAATCTTAAATCTGGATAGACAGAAATGCAAACCCTTTAGCAGGAAAAACAGCTCAACTAAAGAGTGAACACCAAAAATCAGTCAATATGGCAGGAAATTCCACACTAAGCATTGTTCTACCTGATGAGAATGAGAATTTTCTTCTACACTGACTGATCACAACTGATCTTATTGAGCTTGTCGTCAGAAGAAGACCATACATTGGCCTTGATAAAGGAATCTTTACTAATTCAGACCTCAGTGAAGGACGTTTAGATTTTAACAAGGTGCTTTTGCAGCATTATAGCTGCACACCATAAACATCCATAAAGCTGTACCTTTACATGACAATACAGTGTTTTCTATAAGGCTTCTAAAACATGTATTTGTTGTTACAGTCCACCAGTGAGGAATTAGTAATCAGTATTCCTGATGGACAGTCAGCCGAATACGTGTCTACGCTGAATGATAAGGGTGTTAGGCTGATTAGTAAAAATGGCATCTAGGATCAGGATAATCTGCTACGCTATGCTTGTCCTCCTAATGTGCCGCACTGCTCACAAGGATCGCTTAATGCCCTAATTAAAATATGACATCTGCCAAATAATGTTTCCATTAGTCACAGGGGAAACAATAAAAATCAGATCTAGAGAAAGCCTTGACTAAGAAATTGTTAGTAGTAACTGAAGCTGAATTGACACCTTTCAGCTCATGGCTGTGTGCACCAATTTTTTTTTATATTAAACAATGTTTATATATTCTATTATCATGCTTATTAGCATCTTTTTGATACGTTTCTCCTTTTTTGATCCAGTTGTCTAATTGTCCAACCTTCTAAAGAGCTCCAAATGCTGCATATAAAAAAGCTCCCATTAATTGACTTGACTTGTATTCCTTTAAAAGGCATGAAATAATTTGTATTTAATAATAAACATTTTTTAAAATTAATTAGTTTCCCTATCTAAAATGGACATTTAATTAAAGGGTGGACAGTGCAATTATTTGACCTTGCAATTAAAAAAAAAATCCCTTGTGAATTGTGCTAGTGAGCTTGCGGTTTTGCACATCTGTTTGACCATTGTGAAAGGGTTCCACTCACCATGTTCTAACACCCTAATATGGGTGGCAATACTCGAAACAGAGGTGGATGGTAACTAACAACTACAACAAAGAGATCTTGCTATTGGCTTCCCCAAATGATAGAAGAAGCTGCAGTGCTGGGTGACTCCTCAGTCCATCAATCTCTACCTATATCTGAAATTAACCTTTGAGTGGAACAGTTCTCTAAAGAGGGCCTGAACTGTGGAAGCTCTCTATTCACCAGAATTGCCTGTCGGCTCTCTACAGCTGATCTTTTTCCCATAACTGGCTTACCATGCCTTGTTCTGCACTGTGTCGCTGTGTAGAGGCAGCTATCTAGGTAGAGGAGCAGGGCTTTGCTTCCTCATATCAGCGCTGCCCTCCTGATGACTGGTGGAGTGATGATTGAGAAGCTGCAGGACAGTAAAAGGAAGCACAGATTCATAGAGTAAACAGAAGCAGGGAGTTCCTTGCGATGCCAGTACTCAGGTACAGCTTCCTCTCCAGCAAGGAAAACAATGAGCACTGAGTAAGCAAAGTAGTGAGATCCCTAAATCTCCAAATTTCATCAGTCTAGCAGACTGTCAGTGTTGACAGACAGTGGTGCCTTAGATCTCAAACTGCAGATATACAGCTCTGAGGCTCAAGGCACAGATGGTGTATTGCAACTTTTCAGGAGGATTTTAAGGAAAAAGATAACATCTTCAGGGTACCGCTTAGGCAAAATGGACACTTTTCTATATTCACTATAAGATAGTTTATATCCAATTTAAGTGCTACAAACCTACTGTAATCTTATGGCTGGTAGAGAGAACGATTGCCTTTTTCTGTAAACTGATGCTAGGGGGGGTGTACTTACAACGGGTATAGAGTAGATGGTGGGGGGTAAGCCTGTTCAATTTTCATCATTAAAAAAATTATTTTGCATGAGTTCAGCTAAGACTGGTTCTCTGTAACGGTTTGTACATGCTATGATGCATGGCCTTAGCAGTCGTTTTTAAGTCAGAAGGTTGCTTTTTAGGCTATGGCTACATAGAGATTTAACCACTTGTTGGCAGTCATTTCATTTACAGCATACTGGCATGCTAAGGAGATGATTGTAAAAAAAATGGTTTAACTTCTCAGAAAGAAGAGAACTTATTTTCCCATGTAGCCCCAGCCTAAGGCTCGGGAGTGCCAAATGGCTGGGTGTATCTGCATATGGCTACAATGAGTTTTTTGATAGGTAAGTGATGGAGGTAAAAGTTACCGCTAAAGAAAATCTGATTTCTGATCACTGCTGTTTGGTAGAGTCATTCTTTCTGATTGGTTGTTACATTTTTGTGTTTGAAAACTGTATATTTAGAGACAACTATTAGAAATCGTGCCTGGCATGTAGCATAGTCTTGCTTCTGGGCTTCTAATGCCGCGTACACACGAGCGGACTTTATGGCAGACTTTGCCCGGCGGACTTTTCGACAGACTTTACGACGGACTTTCTGAATGAACGGACTTGTCTACACACAATCCACCAAAGTCCGTCGAATTCGTACGTGATGACGTACGACCGGACTAAAACAAGGAAGTTCATAGCCAGTAGCCAATAGCTGCCCTAGCGTGGCTTTTTGTCCGTCGAACTAGCATACAGACGAGCTGACTTTTCGACAGGACTCGATTTCGACGGATTGATTTAAAACATGTTTCAAATCTAAGTCTGTCCAACTTTTGAGAAAACAAAGTCCGCTGGAGCCCACACACAATTGAATTGTCTGACGAAATCCAGTCCGCCGGGCAAAGTCTGCCGTAAAGTCCGCTTGTGTGTACGCGGCATAAGAGATGGATGAGTGGATGGAATGCAGACAGCTGATGGACTTTTCATAGACCTGTTTGTCACTATTACTAAATACTTGTCACTATTACTAAATACTGGGGCCAATACCTAACAATATGCCGCATATAGTGCTAGGCACAGTAGAATCATTTGTTCTATCACAGGCATATATAGAAAGTTCATTTCTATATAGAAAAGTTCATTTCTATATATCACCCAAGTGAAGATTATGGAATATGGTACACACTAGCAGAGCTGCCACATAGGAATGCACAGCATCACAAGGGGGTGTTTTAGGGGTGTTATGCCAGGCATGAGCAAAACTGGGCCTTTAGCTAAGCATAGCTCATCCCGTAAGCACCAAACTTTTAGTTTCAATCAACTATATATATTCCAGTTGCATAAAGTGTGCAAAGTCTTAGGCCGGGTTCACATATCTCCGGGCACGGTTCCCAGCATGGGGTCTGGTGCATCCCTGTACACCGGTTCATCGAATTGTTGCCTGAATTTGCACCTGAACCCGGACCCAAAGATGCACAGGGCCCTTCTGCAATCCAGACCGCGGCTGCCCCGGACCTGTGAGAACCGGCTCCATTGAGAGCCGGTCACACTCGCCTGTCATGTGAATTGGATGCGGAGAAATCCACATCCAATTCGCATATATGTGATGCCAGCCTTACAGTTGGTTCTCTATAGCAGTGGTTCTCAACCTCAGTCCTCAAGTACCCCCAACTGGCCATGTTTTCAGGTTTTCCTTTACTTTGCATTGCTACTTTAAATCAATACCAAAGACATGGTATTGATAAGAGCTATTTTATCTAAGGAAAGTTCCCAAAACATGGCCCGTTTGGGGTACTTGAGGACTGAGGTTGAGAACCACCGCGCTAAAGAATGCAGCCACAGCTGAATATAAAAGACTAATCCCTCCCAGCATGCTACCACACCCCCTACTGAGACACGGTTTTCCAATGAGCAGAGAGCATGAGAATTGCTGATTGTAGAGCTATAGTTTTCACTCAGCAGGGGGTATGTTTGAACTCTGCTGAGAGACCACTGCTTCCACAGAGAGAGCAATGGTCCTAGCTTTTCAGCTAGATGCCAAACATAGTACATGTAATGTACCACAAATGAAAGGGGTGCTGTGTGTATGCAATCTTGGTGGACTCACTGAGGGATGATTTACTAAAACTGAAGAGTGCAAAATCTGGTGCAGCTGTGCATGGTAGCCAATCAGCTTCTAATTTCAACTTGTTCAATTAAGCTTTGACATAAAAGAAAACAAAACTGGAAGCTGATTGGTTTCTATACAGAGCTGTACCAAATTTTGCACTCTCCAGTTTTAGTAAACCAACCTCCCTTTGTCTTTCTGTTGCTGTAATGACTTGCAATGCATTGAATTAAATGTACTGCACGCAAAGACATCGCTAATGCATTTGTCTGCAGTCGCGGTTATCATAGAAATGGTGTAGTATAGTCTTATAGTGACATCTAGAGATGCTGCAAGTAGTGCCCTGCAGAAACTGGCTTGCCAAATATGCTTATGTGCTGAAAAGTCATGGTATTAATTATTTCTGCTTTGCGATGCATTGCAGGTACATACTGTACTGAAGAGCACAAAGGTCACCCTTGGGAAATGAGCGTAATAGGAGTGATCCAGGATCCATACATGCGGCCCCCATTAATATGGGCTGAGACAAGTGCGGATGACAGACAATCATTGAAATATATTTATTGTTTCATATGTATCTGTGTGTGTCCATCCTGTATGTGAAGCTAGGAGACAGCAAAGGAGTAATGAGGTCTCCTTGGTGAAATAAGTCACCTGAAAACTACAAGATCAGACACTTCTAATAAGAATACACTGGCTAAGCTATGTATAAGAGGGTACACAACTGAACTATTTAGTATGGTGAGATGTACACATAAGTTAGCGTAACTTGTGATTACATATGTTCATTCTACACTGTATTAGCACTTTGTTGCACTTTGCAAGCCTACTACATTGACCAAAACTTGTATATGTTACTATGGAACAGAGGAATAAAACTTCTTTTTGTGAGTCACACAGCACTTAGAAACCTTTATTTTAAGTATGTAAAAGTTTTTACTATGCACTACTGATGTGTAGATTGACCACACAAACTTTCTAATTAGGGAAAGCTCCAACTCTTTTTGCAAGGAAACCTTCACTACACTAACACTTCATGGTTTAGACTGCTAGATACACTTGGAAAATTTTACATTTTAACATTGTGCTTGAATCCACGCTTCCTATTCGGGACGTCTTAAACTTAGGAACTGCACAGCATGAAAAAGTGGAAGGTTCTTGGTTCTGAGGTTTACATCTTCCCATTGCAATGAATGGAGGTATAGGTTTGTACTGGTTGGGATAACTAAGACACAATACAAGACAGTAAACTTTGGCTTGTATGAGAAAAGTATAGCAGCAGGCATTCGTACAAGAGTGTTGCATTGATTGCAATGGTTGGAGACTACTGGTAAATGAAGACACTTTCATCCAATATGTTAGGGCATGCTTAGATTTCTAATTCATTGGAGGCTGGAGAGATGTAAGCTGCTAAATGTTTAATAAGCTCTTTATGGGGTGATGAAAACTCAAGAAACCTATTTTTATCTGAGATTGAATGTTTTCATAACACAAGGAGTATATGGCAGCCTTTCTCAATCATGTTGTGCCAGAGGAACCCCTGACATAATTTTTGGTCTTGAGAACCTTGTTAAAACCAATTTATTGGAGGTTAGGGGGGAAAAAAATGGCCATTACATTGGTGGCCAGTGGGAAGATTGCACTACTATACTGAGATGATTAGATAGCTACCCTTGCAGAGAGCTAAAAAGATTATTGCCTGCTGGCTCTGCTAAGTGGTGTTGGCCCTGGGACTATACAGACACCATGAATTGGGAAGCTATTTGACCATCAAACAGTCAGCTACAGCTCAAGGAACTCCTAGCATTCTCTGAAGGAACCTTACGGTCCCACAAAACCCTGGTTGAAAATGGCTTGTCTAACAGAAACCTGGTTGAGCATGGATGGGTCTGAAGCTACCCTGGTTGGCTGTCTAAAGGAACACTGGTTGAGAAAAGCCTCATACACACGATCGGATTTTCGTCCGGGAATTGTGTGATGACAGACTGTTTGCCTAAAATCCGACCGTTAGTATGCTCCATCAGATAATTGTTGTCCATCTTTCCGCCAACACATGTTGGATGGCAGACTAATAAATTTTCGGCAGACAACGGTCTGTTGACAGATTTTCGCATTGTGTGTACACAAGTCCGTCACACAAAAGTCCAAAGTACAAACACGCATTCTCTGAATCAGTGCTCACCAAACACGACATTAGCAGAAAGGGTGGCGCTCAAGAGCTGAAATTCCACGTAGTACGTCACTACGTTCATGTTTGTTGGCCGAAATTGTGTACCATTTGTATGCAAGACAAGTTCCCGGCACACGCCCTTCGGACAAAAGTCTGACGATCTGTTGGCCAACAATCAGATCGTGTGTACGAGGCTAAAGGCTGGTTTTCAGGAACACTGGTTGAGAATAGCTGGTCTTTAGGAACGCTGGTTGAGAAACGCTGGTCTTCAGGAACACTGGTTGAGAATGAATGGTCTTCAGAAACACTGGTTGAGAATGGCTGGTCTGAATGAACCCCAGGGTTCCACAAAACCCTGGTTGAAAATGACTGATTTATAGGATTACAGCCAGAAATAAAAAATAGTTTATTGGCTGTTTGGCATGTAATGCATTTCCCAAATGAATGGGCTTCATGTGTCCTAGACCAGCACAATAAAGCCCTCTGTGTGAGTCACTTCTCTCCATAGAGAACAGTCTTTCCCAAGCCTCCATGTGAATCTGTTACACTGTGTTGTTAATGAAGGTTGTGAAAACCATATCAGCATTGGACATGCAGGCATTAATGAGTGCTACACACTTATCTTTCTGAAAGTAACCCTTAGCCATCTCCTGAGGTTTCAGATTTTGCCTACACAATTTCTTTAGCTGCTTATCTCTCACATTAGGAACAAAATAAGAAAAACCATGACAGCATGGAGAATTGCTTTGGGATGAGATTATAATGGATCAACGTACTTGTTGCACACGGGATATAAAACCTTCAAGTTTCAATCATTCTTTAGGATAGTGTTTATTGGTTTATTTGCATGTGCAATTTTCACCATTTCTCTTTTTCTTGTATCTATTACTATTTGTTTGGTTGAATTTTGTACTTTTTATTTTGCATCTCACTCCGTTTACCTAGTGCATGCAGAATGGTTGCTTTGATGATATTCATTGTAATTCAGTACATAATGTATTGACACATTGCAGTGTTATTTTGTTTGTTTTTTTTTGTCTCTTAACACAAGCGTGTTCTATAAAATGATTATTTTATTACATATCGGCTACTGTTATAAATATATCTTATCCGGGGATCAGCGAAGAGATTAGAAAGGCAGCCATCTTCAAAATGAGGGGAAAAAAAAGGGGGGAGGGAGGTAAATCTGCACTAGTAAATAAAAACGGGATAGCTGCTGAATACCAGGTACATTGCATTTAATAAAACAAAAAAGTACAGCGCTTATATAAACAAATTTATAAAAGGGTCATAATAATCATCTGTAACAATTTCAACCTTAAAACAGCAATAAAGAAATGTCCAAAATACACCGTGACATGTATTCATCAGTGCACCTCCAAAAGTGAATGTAAAAGGAAAAAGTCCCAAATAATAACTCCTTGTGTCCTTGAAATGGAATCCAGGAACAGCCAGGGTGACGCCCAAAGAAGGATCCACACAAGAGGCTTACTGGAATTCCAGTGCCGCCCCTTATTCAAGGTGGTCAAAACTCACTCTGTTAAACAGGGATGGATCTCATGGAAGAAATGAGCACCAATACAGAAACCTCCCAGCAGCAATGAAAATATATACCTGGCAATTAGATCATCTCCAGCTCGCTCTCAGCAGACCATAGCATTTGCAAAGTAAGGGCTCAAAAAAGTGTGATAGATCATGTGTACGTGGCTCCGCCTTACTCGTTTCATCTTATGGGACGTGGCCGTATGAGACATGCCCCTGATGACATCATGTATAATGAAACACGTAGGGCGGAGCAACGTACAAACGCTGCGTGGCCGAACGTGAGCCATTTTGGTTACTTGCATTTGTCTTCTGACGTTTTTACATGCAGTTTACAAAATTTTATCATGTAAGTGCAATACTTCATAATAAATCAAGGTGCTTTTACGATATCACAGTATGTAGAGCCCTTACTTTGCATATGCTATGGTCTGCTGAGAGTGAGCTGAAGATCATCTGATTGCCGAATATATTTTTGTTGCTGCTGGGAAGTTCCTGTGTGGGTGCTCATTCCTTCCACGAGATTATTATTATACAGTTTGCGCAGTGCTTTACAACATGAGGGCAGACATTACAGTTACATTACAATTTGATACAAGAGGAATCAGAAGGCCCTGCTCGTTACAGCTTACAATCTAAAAGAGAAGGGTCAATTTATACAAAAGGTAATAGCTGTGGGGTGATGAGCTGAAGGAGGAAGTAAAACAGAGTTAGTTAGAAGCAGGATAGGTTTCTTTGAAGAGAAGGGCTTTCAGGGATCGCCTAAAGATGGATAGATTAGGGGACAGTCAGACAGATTGGGGTAGGGAGTTCCAAAGGATGGGAGAAGCTCTGGAGAAATCCTGGAGGTGACAAGGGAGCTAGAGAGTAGGAGGTCTTGGGATGACCGAAAAGATCGGCTTGGTTGGTATTTTGGGACTAAGTTAGTGATGTAGCTGGGGGCAGAGTTATGGATGGCTTTGTAATTATTGTTAGTACTTTGAATTTTATTCGTTGGGTGAGTGGAAGCCAGTGGAGGGATTGGCAGAGAGGGGTGGAGGACACTGAATGGTTGGTAAGGTGGATGAGTCTTGCAGCAGCATTCATTATGAACTGAAGGGGGGATAATCTATGTAAAGGTAATCCAATGAGGAGGGAGTTGCAGTAATCGAGGCGAGATGAACAATCCATCCCTATTTAGCAGACTGAGTTTTGACCACCCTGAGTAAGGGGGGCACTGGCATTCCGGTAAGCCTCTTGTGTGGATCTTTCTTTGGGTGTCACTCTGGCTGTTCCTTGATTCCTTTTCAAGCGAAAAAAAGGAGTTTATTTTCCTTTTACATCCACTTTTGGAGGTGCACTGATCAATACATGTCACGGTGTATTTTGGACATTTCTTTATTGTTATTTAGGGCTGAAATTGTTACATAGATGATTATCAGCCATCTTCAAAAGACTAAGCCAGACTTCACCTAAAAATATACACCAGAACACAACTCCAGTCATCTTGGACCCATATGTTCTAGCTCCAGCATCTTGGGAAAGGAAGAATATTTTTTTTTTAGTGAACTACCCCTGATGTAAACTCCAAGTAAAATCATGGGAATAGTTTGGTTAAATAGCCATTGTACTAACACTTCAAACAGTCAGTCTTACCTCCCTTTTCTTGTTGAGTTGTGTTTCTACATATAACTACACAAACCAATAGGCACCAGGGTCTGACCACTATGCCCAAGGCACTCTGTAACCCAATAGACCTGGATCTGTCACAAGTCTGGGATAAGTGGTGTTATTCCATCCGTGCTAGCCTAGAACACTGGAGTGAAAGGGCAGTAGGTAGCACCCAAAGCTGGAAGTGCAAAACTATAATGTTAATAAATGGGATGAAACTTTAATTGGACTCTTAAGGAAACCTTTAAAAAAAAAATGAAGTCTGCCGTTGCAATTTACCGAAAGTGCTTCTATACTGGCCTAAGAATACCAGTTGCATGGCTTCAGTGCTATCAGAGTCAATGACCTGGAAACCCATGCAAGCTAGAAAGTCAGAGTGAAGTCACATCTCTGAATCTGTTTAATTGTTTCAGGTCAGTGAGTTAAGTAACAAAGCCACTGGACAGTCAGGCATTTTCTGAAGAGGGGTTAGCAATGGCAGCCTCCATATTCTGCCACTATAGGTTTCCTTTAATAGGCAAGTGCCTGGTGATTGGACCTTCCTTGTAACCCAAACCACGATCATCTTTAAAAAAAAAAAAAAGGGTTTATGGATTCATGCTGTGGAGTACACCAAAAAGAGGCAGATCCATGAATCTGCATTGATCAGGTATGAGTAGTGTACAGTTGTAAAAAGCCCAGAATATATCCCAGTAGAGACCTGTATGTATTACTTTACAGCAAGGGAAAAAAAATAATAATAATAATCAGGTCTTCTACCCTGTCAGTCAGTGCCATATGGTAGGGGCTTCTTCAATACCATCCTCACACGGCCTAATCAATGAAAGTACTCTATATGATCAAACATTTGTAGACACTTGACCATCACACCTATATGAGCTTGTTAGATGTCTTATTCCAAAACCACAAACATTATCATGGTGTTGGCCGGCACTTTGTGGCTTTAACAGCCTACACTCTTTGTCAAAGGCTTGCCCCAAGATTTTGCATGTGTGCCTGTGGGAATTTGTGCCCATTCAGACAAAACATTTATGAGATCAGGCAATGATGTTGGGTAAGAAGACCTGGCTCACAATCTGCTTTCCAATACCCTTAACATCGGGTTGAAGTCAGTGCTCTGTGCTCCTGATCTGCTTCTGCAGACCTTGGCTGGTAATGGAAAGGGGGTCCTCTGGCACCTGAAGCAAGAAAACAAAACAGTGGCTAGTCAGTGTGTGCAAGATACAGGAAACACAACAAATGAGATCGCCTTTCCAAGATCTTGTGTTTCTTGCAGCTGGGCGAAGTCATCTCTCTCTAGTCCATCCTTTCTCAATCAGGGTTTCATGGAACCCTAGGGCTCCTCCAGAGGTTGCTAGGGGTTCCTTGAGCATTGAACAGTTTCTACCTCTCAGATAAATAGTAACCAACACCAATGATCTTTCTAGCCATCTGTGAGGGGAAAATGTTTCCAATGGCCACAAATGTAAGAAGCATTCTCCCCAGTGGCCATCACATTAATGTGGTTGTAAACCCTGTTACACCACTTGTACCTACAGGTAAGCCTATAATAAGGCTTACCTGTAGGTACTGTAAATATCTCCTAAACTTGCATGGTTTAGGAGATATTTACCATATTACGCTTGCTCTGAAGTAATTGGCATATGCGCACTGAAGAAACAATTGTGCGGTTTCAAAGGGCCTGTGCCATGACTGGCGGCTCCCACATTCATGCGCGGGAGTGACGTCATCGCGGCTCCGGCCAATCACAGCGCCGAAGCCAGCAAACCCGGAAGTAACTCAGACACATCGCCGGTCACATCGGTGTATGGGGACCGCTGCAACAGCATTGATCTAGGTAAGTATTTCATGAGCTAGTATGCGATGCATGCTAGCTCATTATGCCTTTGTCTTGCAGGTTTGTTTTTATGGATTTACAACCACTTTATTGTACGATATAGTAATTATTAGCAGGAGACAAGAAAGTTATTTCAAGGATTCCTCCACCTTAAAAATATTTAGAAAGGCTGCTCTAGTCAATTGTCCTGGAGGATGATTTGGGAAAAGGTCATTCCGCAAACTGTTGTAAAATGTCTTAACAGCATCCATATATAAGAACTATGGAGGAATAGAAACCAAACACTCCATTTCATACACACTTTTAAATTATAGGCATACCAAAACCACAGCAATAATATGATACCGATGTGATGCTACATTCGTGGCTTTTTTAAAAAAAAAAACCTTGCCACATGGCCTTGTCAAACTTCCATATCATCCCAGCAGCATCTAGTGTTCTGGGACTAAATCACAATTTTATTCTATAAAGTTGACCAAAAAAAAAAAAACAACACCTCCAGCTTATAAAATATTGTGAAAACTTTATTGTTTAAAGTTTTTACATAACTTGCAGGTTATTTTTGATTCCTCCACGTATTATATTATAATATTAGGACCATTTTCTATAGGTTTTCAAACAATTGTCACACATTATCAGCACTATTCTTACATTCGTGTACTGTACATTTGTTTAGGGAATCTTGCAAAATATTTAACTGTACAAAACCGGCAGCATACACAAAAAGTATAATACAAATCAGAGGAAAAATTACAAAGACAAGTACAATTACATTTTGCAAATAAAATATCACTGTGGTGTTTTGGAAAAGAAGCAGAGTCAATAGACTGCTCTAAGGGATGTACAGACTTGGATTTCACAAGGCAGTTCCTTATCGAAGCCTTTCATTTTTATAGGGACTTCAAATGTATTACATGCAGAGATTAAACCTCAGCATTGGGGTGCAAAAGCTAAGCCTTAAAGAACTCTGGATAAGCAAATGAGTGATCAAGGGATAAATCTGACCAACATCCATGCCTGTACTCCCAGTGATCTAAACATCTTATGCCAAGCACTTGCAGCCCTCCATCAGATGACCTGTATTCCTGAAGATTCTTTACAGCACTATGGTCCCTTTTACACAGGCTTTCCAATCAGGTCCACCTGTCAGTTTTTCAGGCAGACCTGATCGGATACTCCATTCACCTCTATAGAGCGGCAGATGTCAGCAGGGACATGTCCGCTGACATCCGCCGATATCCGATCTGACCCTGTCCGTGAAATCCAGACGGATGATGATTGACGACCCTATATTCCATCCGTCTGGAGGATCGGATTGAATGTAAACAGACAGGCGGTCCGTTTTTATCCGATCTCCCCATAGGGAAGAGTGGGGTTCTGACAGGTCCCTCTCTGTACAGTGAGCGGAGAATGGACCTGCCATTGCCTGCTCAGCGGATCGATCTCACCCGTGGAGCAAAGCGGAGTCTGTCGGGTGGACCGCCAGTGTGAAAGGACCCCAACAGAAAAACTCCTGTATAGTTTACATGAGAAGCTGGCAAGGCTGGATGGTTTATATTTAGAAAGGCAGAGTATGGAATGGGGGCTAGTAAAGAAGGTCCAACTCATATCCTGGCTTCCTCGTAGATCCTCCTTTTTTCATTGGCAGTCTATTTAAAGAACATGGTGGTTTGCATTCTTGCCTTGCAGAACTGGGGCTACTAGTTCAGCCCTCAAAAAGTACATCATTTCCACTGAATGAGTTTCCCCAAGGTTCTGGTTTCCTTCCACAATAGAAAGACTTTTATATTATATGCATCCTTGTAAACTGCTATGTCTGAGCATTGCAGGGTTAAGTATTGTGCGTTATTTGAGGCAGGAACACAAAACGCTGTTTGTTAAGAAGGTAAAAGAGCGCTAGTGTTATGTACGTTAATAAAATCAAGAGACATAACTTCAGTATAGTGGCAGATTCTCTCTAGTGATTTTGATTTTCCATGCAGTGCTGGGAACTGCCTTCTGAAACCATACATACATACCAATATACCGTTAAGCAGAAGATCATATGCTTCTTTATGTGATATTGTCTTTTGAAAGCTTACCATTTACCTCAGCAAATCGCAGGCAACCCTATTGTGCGCCAAGCACCAATTCTGAGAACGCAAGCAAAGTCGCTGGGAACCATGCCACAAAAGAGGACACCGATTCCTATTGATTAGCAAGCTGCATTCTGAGGACTATGGCTTCAGCCAACAAAACGGCTGCCATGACCAAGCTCAGGTAATAGGTACAGGTAAAGGACCAGTAAACACTTTATGCCTTATATAAAAGAGCTACTAAAAACCACATGTACATGTCAGACGTTTTGTGTATGGGACACAACGGACTTCCTGTCAAAATTCATTTAGAGACAAAATGGAAAAAAAATAAAATAAAAAAATACATAAAAATGATAAATGCACTTTTTTCACCCACAATCAGCAGATCACAGCTGCAGTCTCAGGCTCCTGCAGACTGTCAGTGCATCTGTCTGCTCATGTCTCGTATAGGCAGACAGTTACACAATGACAGGAAAACCTAATCAACTACCTAGAGTGCTCACTAGTGCCCTGGTAGTTAATCGAGAACTACAAGCAGTCAGCCGCAAAGGCTCTCTGTACTTGTAGTGCATTCATTCACAGATATCTGTGAATGACGCGGCCGTGCAAGGCTCCACCCGTTCTTTTCAAATTGTGACAGCAGGTACGGGGAGAAGATCCCCAGCCTGCTGTCACAATGAGGTGGGATATTGGCGAGAGGCTGCAGGAGTGGGAACATGTCACATGTTACCAAAGGTGAACTTATCTTTTAATGGCCAATACTATTAAAACTAGTCCACAATCAGCTGTACATGACACTGTACCAAAAAAAAAAAGTAAACTTATGTCAAAGTAAAGGGAATATCGCATATATATTTTATATATCTGTCGACTGGTTATCAATTAAAAATAATATATTTCTTGGTATATTAGAGTATTAGGGCTAAGTTACTGCCTTGACCAGGTCTTTACATCAATCTTGGAACCCACTGGAGAGATCTTGCCCAAACCCTGATATGGCTGACAGACCAATCCAGGCTTTTTAACCAAAATAATTCAGTCATCATCCCAAATTCTACATATATTCTTATTGCAAAAAAGGGGGAAAAAAAAAAATATATGTATTGTAAGCTTTCTAGTGGTTTCCACATAGAAATAAAGGAGGGCTCCCTCTAGCTTGTAACACTGGTGGCTCAGCTAAAAAGCCAAGCACAGTCTGTCAGCCTCAGCACATTGGGGTTCATATCTATGTTGAGGTCCTCCCATTTCATTCCATCTAATATGAAACAATCCAATCTAAGTTGCTCTTTCATAAAAGGCTTAATTTATACAAATTGGTTTGTGCTCCAGTTTTACTGGCTCCTCTATACAAAAACCATATACAAAACAAATTTTTACCAAAATAAGTAAAATTTACATTAATTTTCTACAATTTTTTTTTTGTTTTTTACAAACTACGGTAATAGGGTTGCAACCCAAAAGTTTAGCACCAGTGTGATCAGCAAAGCTTCTGCCTGGGGTGACTTTCCACAATTGTACATACAAAACTCATCAATCCAGTAATGAGAGAAAATAAATACTGTACGAGGTACATGGTTTGTGACCTACTAAAGTAAGTGCGTTTAAACAGTTCATGACTGCTGTTCATCTACCGCAGACCGTAATGTGTAAAGTGCTTTAAAAATGACACGACAGAGGCCATCCATGCTACCACCTCTAGGGTAGAGAGTGGGCACACTGTGGAAGATCTACAGACTCTGTCTGAGATGAGCAAAAGTATTAGGGGCTTATATAATAAATCTGTGCAACAAGCAACAATATACTCAGCTTCTTCATCTTAGTGTAATCTGACCATTGAAAGAGGATTTCTGATTGGCTGATCCGATTAGCAACACTTTGCCACATTGGCCTTAAAAATTTCAGGCTTTCAACAAGGCAATAACCCACAGCAATCAATCAGAAACTACCGATTTCCGAATGGTCGGGTGAAATCTGGTAGGTTACTCTGCTTTTTGCACTGCATTATTAAATAAGCCCCGACTGTGCGCTAAACAAACATTAATGTAATCCATTCTCCCCCCTTCTTTAAATTGTATAAAAAAATTTGCAGACAGGTGAGCTTTAAGCTCTCTCAGTATTTACAATAGCTATTTATACCCCCTCTATAACCGTTCTATTTTCTGTAGCCTGTTTGGAAAAGGTGCTGGCTGTCAGCTATGAAACGCGTAGATCACGGCGCAGTTCAGGTCAATGCTCTCCGTTGCTCACAGAGATGGCCTCAGCTTCTGATGCTGTGGGGATTCTTGGCACTTTCTTAGCAGGACTTGGGAAGTGCTGTTGAACAAAAGGAAACTCATGAGCAAGTTTAACACAAATATCACATAAAATATAGTGTACAGAGCGACCGTGAGAAACATATGGGGCCTCCTGAAAATGCTAGGTGCCTGGCCACCTCTGCTTACCCTACTTTGAGTTGCTGACCTGGAATAAGTATGCAGCAAGCAGAGACAGTGCTTGCTGCATTTGTTCCAGTTGGGCGACCCAAGAGCATTGATGGTATTGGCTTAGTCCGACAGTCAGTCAACCAGCATTTTCAAAAGTACTTGTCAGTAATGGCAGGCTCCTTATTCCCTCTGTACAATTTTCTTGTAAAGACCTCTGTTTTTGAGGTCAAGAGAAGTCATTGCCTGTTATTCAGCTTTCAATGAACAAAAAGGGGGGAAAACTCATGAAAACCTTCAAAAACAAACCATGGATGCTAGAAAAATGCTCTACCGCGTCTGAAATATACCTTAGGCTTCATTTACACCATGGTGCTGAAACGTCAGTTTTTCTGCACACGTTCTGCAAGGGCGCAAACCCCCCCCCCCCAAAAAAAAACAAATAGTTCTCTATGCACCCTGTTCACAACATGCAGATATTTTCTGAGCAGGAATCTGCAATGTGTATGCAGTTTTCTGCACAGGAAAAAAAAAAAAAAAAAACCTGGACGTGACATCACTATCGGTGTAAATCGGGCACATAACTGACGTACATGAAAACTGATCTCAACATGCATAAAAGCTGACTGAAACGCACATGAAAACCGAGGTCTCTGCAAGAGAAATCTGTGTAATTTTCCCATCAATTTTCATGCATGTACGGTGTGAAAGAGCCCTAAACTTTTACACTGGGGCAGGGGTGCGTTAGCAGTAAAACGCTGCTAGTTTTAGCGACACTTTACCACTGTTATAGCAGTGCTTTTCATCCCCACCAACGGCCGAATAAAGGGTTAAAAGCGCCCGCAAAGCACCGCAGCCGAAGTGCTTTGGCAGCGCTGCCCATTGATTTCAATGGCAGGGGCAGTTTAGGAGCGGTGTATACACTTTTCCCGCACCGCCCCAAAGATACTGCTTGCAGGACTTTTCCTGTCCTGCAAGCACACCGCCCCAGTGTGAAAGCACTCGGGCTTTCACACTGGAGAGGCTTGAGAGGCGCTTTTCAGGTGCTATTTTTAGCGCAAAAACGCCTGAAAAAGCACCCCAGCGTGAAAGGGGTCTAAAACAAAAAAGGATATCTGACAAACTTCTAAGAGCTACATTATATTTTATGCATACTTAAAATCACTAAATCCCGCTATCCTTTTCAGCCAAGGAAGCTTCCATCTTTGCCTCCGTTTTAATCTTGAGATGCCATGATGCTGCACATGTGATCAATTAGGACACCAGCCATTTGATGGTTTGACAGTTTGATTTAGAGTACAAGCAAATGGGACAGTTATTCCAGCATGCCAGAAATAGATCAGCTTTTTTTAAACCGTTACATCAATAGGTTTAGTTCCACTTCAAACCATCACCATATTTTTTACAACCATCATCCCTTACCTCGTTAGCATTGGTTGAATGGACGGATTCTAGTACTGCCTCCAGGGGTCCATCATTCAGGACAGAGGTACGTGCATAATACCTCCTGTGCTTCTCGTCCACCCGCACCAAGTACCATGTACCAGAAAACAGGTCATCCACTGAGCCCTGAGGTATGTAGTTTGCTGCAAGGGCAAAAGATGGCAACAGGGTCAGCACAGGGGTGAAAACAGTTCAGAAACACAAAATAATAACAACTAGGGATTTGATTTTCTTCTCCTCTATCTGTATTCTGTATCAGCTAAAGATCCACATAAAGAGAACCTCTCTTTGGTCCAATAATGAAGATAAAAAACAAACACACACACACACACACACACACACACACACACACACACACACACCTTTTCTACAAATTAGCATTTAAGCTGTGTATAATTACATGTTCTTTGAGTAGGTTTTACCTAGTCTATAGCTCAACTCTTTTATAAAAGATTTGGGTGAACGTCACATACATTCGCGCAGGCTGGATGAATTTTCCCCATATTTTCTGTAACAGGTTAATTCCTATGATCGTCAGCTCCACCCAGTGGCCAAAATACAGTATACCTTTTCTTAAAGTGGTTGTCATTTTTACCTACAGCTAAGCCTATAATAAGGCTTCCCTGTAGGTAAAATGAATATCTACTAAACCGTACACTGTTTAGGAGATATTTACCCTGCATGCAGCCGCTGACGTCAGCGGCGCATGCGCTCTGAAGGTGCGGCGGATAGTGCCTGAAATTCAGAGCACCTTGCCAGAACGGAGGACTCTCGGGCACATGTACGGGAGTGACGTCATCGCAGCTCCGGCCACTCACAGCGCCAGCGAACCCGGAAGAAACATGTCAGCTCCCTCGGCGGTGACGGGGCGCACTGCGGGGGCCTTGTTCTAAGGCAAGTATTTCATAATGTGCTAGTATGCCATTGTCTTGCAGGGTTTTTGTTTTTTTTTCCCCCAGAGGTTTACTACTGCTTTACCAACCTCAATGAGAAAATATACTGCATTTTGGCCACTATAAGGAGCTGACAACCATAGGAAAGAATCTAACAGGAAATACAGGGAAAAGTCATTCAACCTGCATATGTGTGCTAAAAACAGCCACCTTTTCTAGGTGTTCTAGCGTAGTACTCAGCAATGCACCTTGCCTTCAGAAGCCCACAGGTATAATAGGGTGCCATGTAGCACAGGCACAGCCTGGCCTAGAAAATCCACTGGGAAGCAATGGGTGGCTGAGGGCAAATCCAAAACTGCCAATCAGCTGTCTGCAGGGAGAATTGAGATTTACAAGTGCAAACAAATCACTGTCAGCACAGTTACATAAAAGTTGTTCTGAACACTCCTGAAATCCAAATAAAAAAAAGGGACAGGTCCTTATCTGCAACTTAAAGTGTTACTAAACCCAGTAATGTGAAAATAGTTCACCCCCCCCCCCCCAGCTTATAAATCTTTTTACACCACGGTCAGTGATAAACTGCACAGTTTCTCCGATGCTAAGAGTTCAGGTAGGAGGAAATTTCCACTAGTCTGTATACACGCCCATATGTGTGATGTCAATATCATGACCTGGCTAGCTCTGAGAACAAATAAATTCTCTCCAGCATACAAGACACAACTGAGCATGTGCAGGTTGGCTACCCTGCCTGTGTTAGCTGGCCTTTCCCATATAGACAGTGCAGAAGGGGGAGGATCTGTGCATACAGGATCAAACTGCCTTTTTACACAACGCAGAGAATTAACCCCTTAAGTTCCACAGTGAGTATAAAAAGCATGCTATGCTGCATATACAGACAGTTTTTACTGTTGTGGGTTTAGTAACACTTTAAGTAGCTGCTGCTATACACTTCCCATAGACTTTGCAAAGGTGCAATCTAACTGCTCTTAGGCCAAGCTGTCTGTGGGGTGTTGCATAAACTTATAAGGCAAGGAAGGGGAGGGTGCTGAGAGCAAAGAGAAGGAGGATTGCCAGGACTAGGGATCATCAGTGATCACAACAGATATTATAACAAGTCTGATCACTTATCCCCCCCCCCCCCCCTACAATGACCACCAATATCCACAAGGACCCACAAACAGAAGGTCCTGATCTAAAAATAGGCAGAAAAGGTAGCGGGTCATTCTCATGCCCATAGGTAACTTTACAAAGGAAACTTGGATCAATTGAATTGCATTTTAATTATATGACCAATATTCTCTTCTGGAAAACCTTACAGACCCATACCTAAATGATGAGTATCCTCTCTTAGCTTCATGTTGTCAGCAAACACGCTGGGGGAAACGTTCCTCCTGGAGTCCAGTCTTGCTTTCAGATCTGACAGGCTGGATGTCAGTCTGTCCAGAGAGGAGCCTGGTGAAGATGCACAAAACACAATTCAGTTTACCCGTAGGGAAACTTTAGTTTGTTCCCATCAATTTAATGCAAAATTCGTTATCAGTACACAAGACCTTCACCTTTCATTTTTATATTAGACTGAAAAGGAAAAGACAATCTTATGTATACATTTAGTGCTATAAAGTTTCTCCAGTGAGCCCCTCCTCTCTCTGCACTTTCCTATTAATGATGCCAAAATCATGGTATAGAATACCACCAATATCTTCATTATATATCAGATTGAAAGTGAATGAGATGACATACGAGTACATTTTGTGCTTTGAGGTTCCTATCACCGTGAAAAGATAAATCAATGGCCACAATGAACTATGAATAGGGTTTTACCACCCCCCAAACCGCTAATGTAAATGAGCCCTTACTGTCCTAAGGCTGCTTTCACACTGATGTACTGCAGTTTAGCAGCACAGGGCACCTACAGCTTTCGCGTGAGTTAGCTGCGCTTTTCCAAAGATTTCTATTACATCTTGCTCTAAAAAGCACATCAAACCCATGGGATAAAATAGAAGTCTGTGGCTCAGTTCAGTTAATCTGCAGGAAAGCTGCAGGTGCAGCGATAACCCCCCCTTTTTTTTATAAGTGCCAAGTTGTCTGTTGAAAAAAGTGCAGTGTATGTGATGTTTAATACACTGACCTTTTCCTCTTCCAGCTTCTGGCATCAGTCTCCAGGCTGCTCAGAGAGGTAGAAAGTTCCCAGCGAAGTGCACTTGGCATCACTCAGCCTGGGACAGAAGCTGGTACTACATAGGAAGCATTGGTTTCTGCGGATCCTGCTTCCTCCGCTTCCAGCTCCATGCACACTGATGCTCTCGGATGACAGGTTGAAAACCCATTGCCGACCCACTATTCCAGAGCACGTGCTGGTAAAGAGCCTACATCATAAGCTTTTTACTGTGATTGGAGATTCAGTGTGTCCGGGTGACGCACCGCACCACCGATTTCTCCCCTGGGGGCGTGCACAAGCGACTTGTTCTGAAGGATGTCATACCCCCGCCCATTCGTCATTCTGCTATAGGCCAGGCGGGAAGGTGTTAAGAGCACTGGTAGTTTGGAAATGTTAGCTTTTATAATGTATCCAACACAGCAATCAGACAATAGCAAGCTTGCCGCATAAGGATAAATGTCTTACCAGGTGTGGCATCTTGAGTAACTCTTATAGAGTACAGTGTAGCAGCAAAGCCAGAGCCATATGAGAAGACCCCGATCCTCTGTCCGGCCAGCTCCTGGGGAGAATGTCTGCAACATACAGCAGCAGGTGAGACCCAGCAACAAAACAATTTGTTTGCACCACACATTAACACTACTAAAGAGGAGAGGGCACTCACTGAGCAATCACAGAGGCCAGGCAGCCGTACACAGAAGGTGTGTACATGTTTCCGTTCTCCCGGGACACCAGCAATGACGCCTTTGTCTTACGATTGAACATATCAGAGCTGGCCTTCAGAAAAGCCTTCTCTACATCTCTGTCAAAGTACGTGTTCTCCAGCTTTACATCCCTGCCAATAGAAAATCACATCAATTAGACACAGGCATTTAAAACAAACTTGCATTCCTTAGCTATATTTCACTACTTTCCTAATTGTCCTTTAACCCAATATATTAAGAAATGATGTGTTGTGCCATCCTGTTGGCAGTTCTGGGCTCGCTCCTCCTGCTGATAGCTGTTGCTCAGCCACAATGCTGCAACACTTTATCTATGTCAAAAGCCAGCATGGAGGCAGAGCCAGGGTCACCCCCAGATGGCTGTGTGTGGGTACTGGCAACTGAACAGAGCCCTGAGCTGCTGGGAGGTAAATATTATTCAACGTTTCTTGGCAACTTAGGACATAGAACAGCAGCGGGATGTAAATACGATCAGGATTAGAAAACATAGGTTTGCTTTACATGAATGAGCTCCCTCTAGTGGCTGACAATTGTCAGTGTACAGAACATGCTCACACTGACAGCAGCTACCTGGTACTACAATGAACAAAGACGTTTAAAGGATAAATTCACCTTTGCAAACAAAATTAATGAATGCACATTTGCATTTATTTATTTTTTTTGTACCACTTACTCCAAATGAATGATACGCCCGGAGTTCCGCACAGCTGCTTTTTTTTTTTACATTGTGAAAGCGGGTGCGGGGGACTACCGCAACAGTAACATGTTACACCCTGAACACAGGTGTATCAGGGTGTAACATGTTACAAAAGGTGAACTTATCCTTAAAAGTGTTAGCTCACTTTTAATTTAAATTTTTTATTAATTTTTTAAAAAAAAAGGTGAGCCAATACCGGACACCTTCCCTGCTGTACTTACCTCCGTGGTTGCTGAGCTGTCAGCACCTTCGCAGCTGATCCAGCTGTCCAGGGATTTGAAATCCAGCAGTTCTAGCACAGACCAGATTAATTCTGATTGGTCAGTGTTGGTCACAGTTGATGGAGAAGGGCAGGCATTTCAAATCACCAGACTGCTGGATTGGCTGCAGGGGTGACAGCTCCACATCCACAAAAATAAGTACAGTGGGCACTGGGGGGGGGGGGGGATGTCTGGGGTTTGTTCACCTTTACATTTTTTCTGTAAAATTGGGTTAACCCAATAATTAAAGTATCGTGGGCTCTTGTAAATATTTGGGACAGGGCAGATTTTGGATATCCTAAGACATGAAAAGTGATTTAAAAAGTCACCAGAGAATAAGAAGAACAGACAGGATATACCAAGTATGAATACTGCAGCATTTTTCAGGTATAGCTTAACCACTTTAAGACCAGCCTCGTTTTGGATTTTAGGTGTTTACATGTTTAAAACAGGTTTTTTTGCTAGAAAATTACTTAGAACCCCCAAACATTATATATTGTTTTTTTTCTAACACCCTAGAGAATAAAATGGCGGTCATTGCAATACTTTTTTTTGCACCGTATTTGCGCAGCGGTCTTCTAAGCGCACTTTTTTTGGAAAAAATTCACTTTTTTGAAAAAAAAAAATAAGACAACAGTAAAGTTAGCCCAATTTTTTTTTATATTGTGAAATATAATGTTACGCCAAGTAAATTGATACCCATCATGTCACGCTTCAAAATTGCGCCCGCTCGTGGAATAGCGTCAAACTTTTACCCTTAAAAATCTCCATAGGCGACGTTTAAAAAATTCTACAGATTGCATGTTTTGCGTTACAGAGGAGGTCTAGGGCTAGAATTATTGCTCTCACTCTACCGGTCGCTGCGATACCTCACATGTGTGGTTTGACCACCGTTTTCATATGCGGGCGCTACTCACGTATGCGTTCGCTTCTGCGCGCGAGCTCGTCGGGACAGGGCGCTTTAAAAAAATTTTTTTTTTTTTTTTTTATTATTTATTTTACTTTATTTTATTTATTTTTTCACTGTTTTTTAAAAAAAAAAAAAATTTGGATCACTTTTATTCCTATTACAAGGAATGTAAACATCCCTTGTAATAGAAAAAAGCATGACAGGTCCTCTTAAATATGAGATCTGGGGTCAAAAAGTCCTCAGATCTCATATTTAGACTAAAATGCAAAAAAAAAAAAAAAAAAAAAAAAAAAAAAAGGGTGGAAGTTGCAGGAATAGAGAGAAAATTTTCCAATGGGGACCCCAATTCTGGTGACAACCAGGGATACCCTCACTTTGGAGAGATATCCTCTCACTCCCTCTTTTGATTATGGGACACAAAATGAAGGGAGATCTCCCTAATTTGAGGACATGTGACAAAAAAAAAAAAAAAAAAAGTGACAGGAGTTATACCCTTTCCTTACTCTAATCAAAATGAAGGCTTCAGCTTTTAGTTCCAGTTGAAGTGCTGGAAAGTAGTCCTTGCTGTGCAGAAGATGTAACTACCCTGATCTATAATCTTAAACTCTTACCGGAAGGAGTCCAAGCCAGCATATATGCCGCTCTCGGTGTCTGGGGTGGAATCACTAATGAAGTCATTGAGCAACAAGCGTGCAAGAGACTTCTGGACCAGCTTGCAGTATGGAGAGTGAAAGATCATGAAGTTAAAATCTTCCAGGGTGAATGGTTGATCGTTCCCCTCTGAGAAATAAAAATACTATATAAGATTCTTGGAAGACTATAGAAAGGAGGCATGGAATCACAGACAGGAAACAATGTAAAAACCAACCTTTCTGCCATTGTGCTTTGATCTTCCTGCAGAAGGTAGAATAGCAGCGGTCCAGTGCACTCAGGTAGCACTGGATGGATAATTTCCCATCCACAACAGGATACTCTGACACCATGTCAGGCTTGTAGAAGTCGTAGGCATGCTGCATGTGTGTTCCACGTAAACCTATGAAGACATGGGGGGGGAAAAAAAAAAAAAAAAAATGTAAGCCATTTGGAAGGCTGACTGTGTATTAAAGCTCAATGACCTTCTACCTACTAGAAAAGAAACAACTATTCATTACATAATAAAAGTGGTTGTAAAAAGGTCCAACCCCCACCCCCCCCCCCCCCATACTTGACTGAACCTGATCTTCATCCAGCAATGTGCCATTGCTCCAGCTGCTGTCAATCACAGCCAGTGATGGCAGAGCGAGGGACGGGCCCGAGCCATGCTGTGACTCATATGGACATATAGAGGTCGCTCGGGAGCAAGCACACGAGGGCCCCAATAGCAAGCGGCTTGCTATGGCGGCACTCGGCAAGAGGGAGGGGCCAGGAGTGCCAACAGGGGGCCCAGAAGAGGAGGATCAGGGATGCTCTGTGCAAACCATTACACAGAAGAAGGCAATTTGAACATTTTTATTATTATTATTATTATTAAAAAATAAATAAATGCTTTTTTTTTTTTTTTTTTAATCACTTTAACCACTTAAGGACCAAGCCTATTTTTGAAACTTAAGGAGTTAAAATCAGTATTTTTTGCTAGAAAAGTAGAGTCAAGTGTGGTCCATCTTGCCCTCACTCGATTTCCTGCCCATCTGTACACGGGATTGATTGTTTCCGTCGCTGCAGATCTCTCTGCCAAGCGTCGGAAACGACCGGGAAGCGGTGGAAGGGGGGCACCTCTCCCTCCCCCCATAAAAATGATCACGCGGTGAATCCACCACTGGGACCACTTTTATGTTAAAGCTGACCGCCCGCAGTTTAAAAATATACTGGGGTTATGCCAGCTATTTGCTGACATAACAACAGTATTTAACGTCAAAGTAGCGACGTATATACACGGTGGGTGGTCTGGAAGTGGTTTAATTCCCAGAAGAATAATTTTGGTCGAAACACCAGAAACCCTACAGAACATTGTCTACTTGTACTGCTTTCCCTCTGCAAAATAGAGAGACACTGAGGACTTGAATGCATACAGAATTACATTTTATTGCAGATTATTTCCTCTTACAAGGAAGCATCGATATACAGCTGGCATCCTAAGCAATCAGTTTATATCCTTTGTGTTATAAATAAAAGGCTTGTATCGATGAGTAAAATGCAGCTTGCAAATCAGTCTGAGATGCTTCTTAGATCATTTAGTTCACACGAGATTACATCTGTGCTTTGCCCCTTACCCAATCCCACTGTTGTCTACTAGGATGCAATGGCTGAACGGACACAGCTGCTGTGTCTCGATGTGACATCCAAGTGGGTGCAGGTGTATAGCCCCGAATGCATATAGGGTGAGTTTGGGGGACACGCACCCACGTGGATATCATATTGGAAAACAGTGGCTGTTTCTGTTCAGCCACTGCATCCCAATAGACAACAATGGGACTGAGCAAGGGGCTGCAAACACCACATGTGCACCCCGGAGCCATTAAAACACTGCCCTGCATGGGACACAGATGTAATTGTCCCGTGTAAACGTCGCCTTACAGTTCACTTCACCTCCGCTTCTGGATTCCCTTTAACTTGTGTAGGAAGAGAAGCAGTTCAGAAAAAAAATAAAGTTAATCAACATGCTAGATGGCAATAGGGGATCCCTAACAGAAAAGGTAAATGGAATATCTTTTTTAGGCCACAAATGCAACAGTGCAACTGTCCAGAAACTGCAAATGTAATAGCGCAATTCTTAAAATTTATTGACACATCACATACCACAAACTCCTGCACTATACACGTAGTCCCCGGGTTACGAACAAGATAGGGACTGTAGGTTTGCTCTTAAGCTGAATTTGTATGCAAGTCGGAACAGGTACATTTTTTAAGTGCAACTCCAGCCAAAAATGTTTAAGCTTTTTGTATAGCATAGGGAAGGGTTAACACCCCTGTAATGTTTTGTTTTCCTGTCTGTGCTCCTGTGCAGAAGATTTCACCTCACTTTCTGTCCCTGTGACAATTGGATTTTGAAAATGTTGGGTTGTTGTGGAAACAAGGATTGTGATAAAGCTTCAATGGAGACACTTTTTTCCCATAATAACTCTTACAGGAGAGAATTTCCCTTCCTAGGGGTAGATTTCATCTCACTTCCTATTGTCTCCCTCTGTTTGTAAGTAGGAGTCGTTTGTAAGTCTGATGTTTGTAATCCGGGGACTACCTGTATGTTACATTCCCTAGATCTATGAATTCTGCATACAGGATTGTACATTCATACCAATAGGGTTTTATTTATATTCTTTACAGGATTTTAGAACATGTTTGCTAGTCTAATAAAAATATTCTTTCCCCTCTCCAGCACTTACACCAAAACCGCTTCAGTTCTACTGTATACATAAGACTTGTCACATAAACCACCAACCTCTTTCTAAAACGAGAGTGGCATTTGGACCCACAAGCATTGCAACAGCTCCGGCTCCACCAGTTGGCCTGGCACTTCCTGTGGCGTACACAGCAATGTCTCCAGCGACCACCAACGCATAGCGTCCTGTAAGAAACAGAGCACATTAGTGCATTAGATTCCTCTGGTTTACATGAGTTACCATTCTTTATGACAGTGCAGATATGCAAAAAGCCCTAAAATAAAATCTTCTCAAACGAAATAATAAAAATGTATACAAAGTTAGTATGGCATTAAAGCCAAACCCTTATTTTTAGAATTTTGGATTGATCAGGGAAGGGTTAGGACCCCTGCCACGTTTAAATTGACCCTAGTTGTCATAAGAACAGGTTGGGGAAATCAGGATGGGAAAGTCTGTTCCAGTGACTGGTTTCCCTTTCACTTCCAGGTTGTCTCTAGGACAAGCACAAGACAATCTTCCCACACAAAAAAAAAGGGGAAGGACAGGGGAATTCCATTATTATTTATCTAATACTAAAGAAAAAATGCTATATGTAGATACATTTTAGGTAAACTAAACATTCAAACAGTTTTTTTTTTTTTTTACAAGGTAAAGCCTTGTGGTGTGGTTCTTTGACAGGTAAAAAGGTGAAAGTGGTCTCCAGTCTAGTAGATTCATAAAACCAGTCAATTCGATAACAAAAACTGATTGCATAAAAAGGAAAAGAAAGAATATAGAAAATCATTTAAAAAACAGGTTCATCTCGCAAAAGGTGCTAACGAACAAGTTCTGATTTAAAAGGGGTACTTCACCTTTCTGACTAGATGTCATGTTACATCCATATCTAGGGTGCGACATGAAAACACGGTCACATCCCCAAAACACAACCCCCTCTCCCTCCACCAATCTGAATCCTGGGGTGCTTCTCCATGCAGCATCCTGTGAATATCTGAAATCATCAATTCCCAGGGATCTCTACAAAGTGTCATCTGCCACTGCAGCAGAGGGATTCAAATCACTGTACTTGTAGTTTATGGTTTACTTCCTCCAGACACACAATAGAAGGTCCATACCTCCCGTATGGGGTTGGGAATAAAGTATGCAGGAGCCTGTGCACCCACAATGCACTGATTGTGGTTGCAAGACTCTGCAGGCTTCAACACTAGAATTTAATAAAGGTTTTTTTTTTTTTTTTTTAAATGCCTATGTATGATGACAGCAAAGAGGGTGGGCTTTAACACCTACATGCGTCCATGGACGCCAGAGCTTTTCTTCCCAGCACATTGACTGAACTGTCAGTCCATACTACTGATCAGAACTTGGCGGGACCAGCTCCGGATCATGTGACCACTACGATTACCTGATCCTCATAGGTGTACAGACTGTGTTAAAGGGACGTCAAGGCTGAGTGGGAAGTGGGCCTAATAATGTAGGTGTATTAATGAATTTGTTTTTATTTTTGCAAGGTATAATAAAATCGGGTTAATTTACTAAAACTGGAGAGTACAAAATCTGGTGCAGCTGTGCATGGAAACCAATCAGATTCCGTCCGGGTTCACATATATGCGATGTGGGAACCAGAGCAATTCCACTGCAGGTTCCCGAATCGCATGTCACCTGCCGGCGGTTCACACTGACATCTGCGAACCGCTGCGGGTGTCAATGCAAAGTTAATGACATCCCCAGATCAGTTTGCAGATTGCAGTGAAAACTGGCAAATGGTGCAGGAATCAGATTCCCGTATGGACCAAAAAAAAGGGTCCAGCACCATTTTGGTGCGAATGCGATAAGAATTCAGACATACAATCTGTATGGCTAAATTCGCATCACACAGACATCGTATGTGATCTGCACAGCAGTGCAAATCACATGCAATGTCTAACATGGCACCAGTGTGAACCCAGCCTCCAGGTTTTATTGTCAAGGCTTAACTGAACAAGCTGAAGGTGAAAGCTGATTGGCTACCATGCACGGCTGCACCAGATTTTGCACTCCCCAGTTTTAGTAAACCAGCCCTTATGCCTTTAAAAAGTTCTGTATAAAAACGGCGAGGGCACTGGCAACAGACACAAAGTGGAACTCTACAGAGCAGAATAATACATGCTTTCTAATGCCCTGCTGTACCGTTACTACTAAAATACTAATTGTTTGGTTATGATGATAACCCTCCTGCTGCATCAACTCTTCAGGTCCCTGATCCAGAACACGTAGATGGATAAGGACTTCTGAGTTTCCTGATCTGCACACTTTCTCTGTTGGCCAGCAATACAACCAGGCAATTAGTTTTGTCAGTTCACCATTGGGCTCGATTTTCTTTTTATTTGAGAAGTATAGAATCCTTCAGTTTTTCCACAACCTGAACAAGGACAGCAGTAAAAATCTAGCACATGAATGAACTCTGCCCCAAGCAAAAGAACTCTAGACTAAAGAAAAAAAAAAACAAAACAATGCAGGGCTGCCATTGCTGATCTCCTGACAATATTAATTGCCTGGCTGTATTGCTGACCAACAGAGAAAGTTTGCAGATCAGGAAACTCAGAAGGTCTTATCCGTCTACTGGTTCTTGATCAGTGACCCAAAGAGTTAAAGCAAGAGAGTTATCGTCATAACCAATCAGTATTTTCAAACGCCAAAGGCAGCAATGGTTTCCTTGATGACAGGTTTCCACCTAAGAATCATAGTCCATATGTAGTGTACTTACTATGTGTTCCTGTTTTCCATGTCACTCATTTTGAATCCATGAGACTACAGTGAGCCACTTTAGAAGGGGTTGTAAACCCTCGTGTTTTTTTCACCTTAATGCATCCCATGTATTAAAAGGTGAAAAAAAACTTCTGGCAGTGACCAGACCCCCCCCCCCCCCAGTTTTACTTACCTGAGCCCCTTAATTCACTTGGCAGAGATGAGCTCTCCCTCTTTGCATGGGATCCCGGCTCTTGATTGGATAGATTGATAGCAGCGCAGCCATTGGCTCCCGTTGCTGTCAATCAAATCCAATGACGTGGGCACCCCCCCCCCCCCCCCGAGTCTGGCATTCGTGTCTATGGACGCAAATGCTGGACTCGGGAGCACGCCCGCAAGGTAACCCCCCGGGAGAGCGCTTCTCCTAGGGGGTCATCTGATTTGAGGAGGAGCCGCGAGAGCCGCCAGAAGAAGATGATCGGGAGCCACTCTGTACAAAACGAACTGCACAGTGGAGGCAAGTATGACATTTTTTTTTTTTTTTTTAAACAAACAAGGGATGAAGCCTTACAATCACTTTAAGGTAGAATCTCACAGCTACAACTGGTCATCTAAGATCATCAGGCTGACATTTTATAAGGATTTGACCAAATAATAGCCATCATCACCACATGGAGGTGACCAGCACCCTAAAGTCATTGAAGAATGGTTATGTCACCCACCGTCCCATGAACTTGATTCCACCCAGTTGACAGCATTGAAAAGAGCAGCAGTGCCCCCATAGCATGCGTTTGTGGTGTCTATGCCTTCAACGTCTGTGTTTCCAGACTCTTCAAACAGTTGCATGAGGACAGTCTTTACTGACTTGGACTTGTCAATGATTGTCTCTGTTCCCACTTCTAATCTTCCAATGCAGTCATAGGAAAGGTTGTTCCTCTCCATCAGCTTCTGGACCACAGTAAGACACAGCGAGTTAATGTCCTCTCTGTCTGAGCAGAAGCCCATCTTGGACTGGCCCAAACCAATGGTGTATTTTCCAGCACCGACCCCATCAAACTTCTCCAGCTCCTCCTGATCAACATACTGAGCTGGGAAGTAAATCTCCAAGGCAACAATACCGACATCCTTAGGCCAGGAGGCTTCAGCGGAGGCAGGAAGGGATCCAGGCATGGTGGTCAAGCTAGAAAACAAAAAGAGAAAAACAAAAAGTGGTTATTCCAGGTGCAGTAAACGAATCCCTATATTGATACATAAAAGGTGTCCCTGCACAAGTCAAAATTAAATCTGAAGGACTGGGTGGAGGAACAACATTGCCGCCTAAGGCTGATCTACAGAGAGCCTTGCCGAGTTTCCAGGATCTGGTTTCCTGCCATGCTGCAAACATACACGTTGCTTTATAAATGGCCTGCGCTGCCCTGGAGGCCATTTATATTTCTCTACTGGAAAGAAAATCAGACTCAACGTGCCAGTGGAGAAGTGATGTAAAAAAGTGTTTGATGGTGTAGAAATAGGTGTACTTGAGGCTGTGCAAAATGTGGGGGAAGTCCATGGAGCTTTATAGATTCAGAAGAAAGCTTGAGCTGGAGATCTAACTCTTTAAAGAACTCCAGGCAGGAGCGGTGCGAACCAGTCTTGTGCCCGGAGGATTGGCAGATTAGGCAAGCACATCTCTGCTTTGCAATTCCTAGGCAAAAATTTGCAGTTAACCCATGCAGTGCGGGAAGAGGGAAAAAAAATCTCAATAATAATAATAAGCCCGCAGAGTAAATACAGCTGGATAAAAAACAAAAACTGTGTCTGTCTTTACTTCAGGCTATACCGTGTGTGTGTGCGCGCACACAGTATCTCACAAAAGTGAGTACACCCCTCACATTTTTGTAAATATTTTATTCTATCTTTTCATGTGACAACACTGAAGAAATGACACTTTGCTACAATGTAAAGTAGTGAGTGTACAGCTTGTATAACAGTGTGAATTTGCTGTCCCCTCAAAATAACTCAACACACAGCCATTAATATCTAAACCGCTGGCAACAAAAGTGAGTACACCCCTAAGTGAAAATGTCCAAATTGGGCCCAATTAGCCATTTTCCCTCCCCGGGTCATGTGACTCGTTAGTGTCTCAGGTGTGAATGGGGAGCAGGTGTGTTAAATTTGGTGTTATCGCTCTCACTCTCTCATACTGGTCACTACTGGTCAACATGACCCCGAAAAGCGTCGCAAAAGCTTAACCACCTCCCGACCGCCCACTGTATATTGACGTCCTGTTTTTTAAAGATGGATATCTCGGTAACGGCAGCAGCTGCTGCCACAACCGAGGTATCCATCTTTAGGGCCGGCGATTCTGCACACGATAACGGTGGTCTATGCGGCGGGTTCGCCGCGAGATCACCGTTATCGGCGGCGGGAGAGGTGCCACCCCCCCTCCCGCCGCTCTCCCGCACCCTCCGCCGCTTACCGGAGCCGTCGGTAACGGCGGAGGCGATCGGGTCCTTTCACAGCTGAGGTACTGAGACGAGTGAGGCCAAGATGGCCCCCACCCGTCTCTATACCATGTGACGGCCGGAGCGACGTCATTACGACGGCTCCGCCCACTTCTCTTAAAAGGCACAATTTATTTTGTGTCATTTTTTTAAACGACTTTTTTTTTTTTTTTTTTTTTTGCATTATAGTCTAAATATGAGATCTGAGGACTTTTTGACCCCAGATCTCATATTTAAGAGGACCTGTCATGCTTTTTTCTATTACAAGGGATGTTTACATTCCTTGTAATAGGAATAAAAGTGATCCAAATTTTTTTTTTTTAAAAAACCAGTGAAAAAATAAATAAAATAAAGTAAAATAAATAATTAAAAAAAAAAAATTTTAAAGCGCCCTGTCCCGACGAGCTCGCGCGCAGAAGCGAACGCATACGTGAGTAGCGCCCGCATATGAAAACGGTGGTCAAACCACACATGTGAGGTATCGCCGCGACCGGTAGAGTGAGAACAATAATTCTAGCCCTAGACCTCCTCTGTAAACGCAAAACCTGCAATCTGTAGAATTTTTTAAACGTCGCCTATGGAGATTTTTAAGGGTAAAAGTTTGACGCCATTCCACGAGCGGGCGCAATTTTAAAGCGTGACATGATGGGTATCAATTTACTTGGCGTAACATTATATTTCACAATATAAAAAAAAATTGGGCTAACTTTACTGTTGTCTTATTTTTTTTTTCAAAAAAGTGAATTTTTTCCAAAAAAAGTGCGCTTAGAAGACCGCTGCGCAAATACGGTGCAAAAAAAAGTATTGCAATGACCGCTATTTTATTCTCTAGGGTGTTAGAAAAAAAACAATATATAATGTTTGGGGGTTCTAAGTAATTTTCTAGCAAAAAAAACCTGTTTTAAACTCTTAAACACCTAAAATCCAAAACGAGGCTGGTTTTGAAGTGGTTAAACAGCGGTAAAGCGCAGTTAAAATGCGCGGCGCTTTACGGCGAACACACAGACGGCCCCAGTGTGAAAGGGCTCTTAGTCCGTAGGGTTCAATATTGAGTTGGCCCACCCTGTAAGAGCTTTAACTCTTCTGGGAAGGCTGTCCACAAGGTTTAGGAGTGTGTCTATGGGAACGTTTGACCATTCTTCCAGAATCGCATTTGTGAGGTCAGGCACTGATGTTGGACGAGAAGGCCTGGCTCGCACTCTAATTCATCCCAAATGGTTGAGTTGACGATTATCACACGGTGTTCATAGGCTGCACAACTCTATTTACATTGTTACTAATACACACAGAAAAACTGGATTCCTAGAGCTGGTAATTATCAGCTTAATTTGAGTATGAAAACCAAAACCCCCGTTTCCTGATCAGATATCAAACGATAAAAAAAAAAAAAAAAACAGACATCCTTCTAAGGACAAACTTAGGAAACATCGGCTGACACCGCTGAGGACATGAGTGACAACCAAGGGGTGTTCACTGACTCACCAAGGACAGCTGGAGTGTCACAGCAAATAACAAAAACACATAAAACCCCCACAGTCAGGCATCTTCTCTGATTATTCCTATTGTAGTTTAATCATTACCAGCTCCAGCTGGATGAGAATGTAGAACTGGCACCATAGCAGCTCAGACTTGGAGAATTCTTCCATGAGATCTCCTTTAGATCCCATTCACATCTCAGAATTGTAGCTTGAAGCTCAAACGCTCATGAAAAAAAAAACAAAAAAACAAAAACACACAAAAACACACACACACACACACACCCCAGAAATCAATGATTCTCTATCGAGATGGTTGACATCTCCACTCCGTGTCACCTGAAGCTCAAAAAAGTTCTGGAGCTTTTTTTGTAGCTCGAGTCGGGCAGATTTTTGGTACATTTTTTTTTTTTTACTCCCATAGAAATGAATGAAAACGCGCCATTTGCATGTTTTTTTTTTGTGCGCATTCGTGCAATTTTCTGCTCAAATGAAAAAAAAAAAATAGTAATATATGAATAAATAAAATGTAAGATAAATATTCAAATAACTAAAGATAATCATAAATAAAATAAATCAATAATATGAAATACATAACTAATAATCACTCCTAACCTTAATAAATAGTAAATTATTATTAATAAGTGTTTCTTTTTTTTAAGGGTTAGGTGTTATTTATTACTTAGTATTTATTGAATTATGTATGTATGCATGTAGGTATGTAGAAGTAGTAGTATTAACACCCTAGCAAAATAAATAAATAGCCCTAACCCCTTACCCGAATGAGAAAAATATTAATAAATGAAAAATAATAAAAAGGGTAATAAAAGCTGAAATACCTAGCAACAAACGATGCAACCGATAATAGTTCGGTATTGGCTAATAAAAAAAACAAAGCAAAACAAAAAAACCAAAGCTCAAAAATGCTGCATAAAAACAACACCAAAAACAAAAAGTTGAAAAAAAATGCACAAAGATGCTATTCTTAGGTGTGAATGCCGCCGTCTATCCATTATTCATCACGGATGACCTGGACGGTGTCAGTGGAGTAGCGCAGAGGACTAGATTCCCATGTAATCATGGAACGGTATGATGGGGCTGTATTCTGTACTGTACAGGGCACTCCTCTCTGATCAGAGCAAAGTCCATAGAGATAAATGACCTGTCATCCCCCCAGATCACACAACAAATAAAGGGGGACCACCCAGAAGCCCCTATATGTGGTCTCTGTGTACATTGCTGTAATATAAAATGATGGATATCAGGACACGGACAGGTCCTATGTCAGGCAGTGTCCTCAGGGATTGCTGCTCCTTGTAGTCCCCCCCCCCCCCCCCAGTCACACGTTAGCCAGCCCACCGGATTAAATGTTGGGTCTCTTACTGCATGTGATGGGCGTCCAGCTCTCCAGTCAGTCCCTGTACACAGAGGTCACCCGCACATGTCTCATCTCACCGCTCAGCCTGCACTGACATTGCCACCTCCGCCCAGTCACCGCGCATGCGCGCTGGAGCTCACTGCGGCAGAGCTAAGGGTGCGCCCCTGGCCGCCATCATTAAAGTGGGAACCGCGGTATTCTACAAGCCAGTCACGTGAGGGGACAGTCTCCTGCTGACATCAGCTGACAGCAGCTGCGCGCTCCACCACAGACACCCAGAGGAGTCGTGGCGCATGCGCAGTCCTCCAGAGCAACAGGCAGCGAATACAGTACTTCCATGCTATCCTGATGGGGGATACCCAGGACTACACACTACTCCTATATTGTTCTAGAGATTTATAATTCTTCCCATTTCTTTGGAGATCTTTCTAAACTGCATATTTAGATTACTTCAGCATTTTGGTAAAGCTTTTCTCTTTTATGTTTTTCCATTGAAACCAATGCAAATGCATCAACGTGCACGAGAATGGGGGCTGCATTGCACTTCACACTCATAGCTCCCAACTGTCCCTGATTTGGAACAATGTCCCTCATCTTGGTCTGATCTCTACAGTTGTATATAAAATGCACATTTTCTTTTTCAAAAAGGGTTTCCCAGTGCTAAACCTTTCATCCAATTTCTAAAAAGCTGCATTTGTAAATGTCAAAAGAGTGTGTGAAAAGCACTAATTTTTCTTGTATAATTCTCCTTTAAGGGGGTCACTTAGGGGTGTACTCACTTTTGTTGCCAGTGGATTAGACATTAATGGCTGTGTGTTGAGTTATTTTGAGGGGGCAGCAAATTTACACTGTTATACAAACTGTACACTTACTACTTTACGTAATTTCTTCAGTGTTGTCACATGAAAAGTTATAAAAAAAATATTTACAAAAATGTGAGGGGTGTACTCACTTTTGTGAGATACTGTAGATAGATAGATAGATAGATAGATAGATTCTTGTTTTTGATTGATGCACATGTCCATACTTTTAGTAGATGAAACTCCACGTTTTTTTCCTGAAGAAGCCATACGGTGAAACATGTAGAATTTTGAATGTGGATACAGTGAATGAATATCACCAAGGTGTTTTGATACACCTATGGATATGGTTGTATTGTATGCATTGGTTTTATGATATTTTTCATTTAAATAAATATTATATATTTTTATAATTTCTGTCTATGTATTCATAGTGCACCCATAAAAGTCCCATATCTCCCAATTTCTTGTTTCTCGAATAACATATTAAGGGATGTTGGTGCCATACTTAATGAAATCACTGATGCTGGGCTCTGACCACATATTTTTCTATACTACACGAACCACTGGTGGAGCAAGGAAGGGCACCAGCGACCATGCTGGGGAGGATGCAAACCCGGTCTGGAGGTGTAGCACCTGATGGCTGCAGAGACACAGCCATGTCCAGAAGATGGTTGTACCTGCGGTGCGGGAGGACGTGGGGCCGGACTAGAAGGTTTGGGGGACAGAGCTGGGATTTCGCCCAGGGCCACGGCCCCCATCAGGCTACACCACTGGTGTCCTATGCCCACACACTTTTGCCAATAGGTGTCCCTCATTCCCATTGCAAAAGGTTGGGAGGTATGCATACTGACAACAGTGAACTGCTCAGGAGGAGGGTTTCTAGGGTGACAACGCTGCAGTAAATTAGGCTCATCACCCTGCAGAGGTGGTCCAAGCAGTCTGTGGACTGCTTGGACCACCAATCACTTATTATTGGAATAAAGGAACATCCAGAAAAAAATAAAAGCTGGAAATGCTATATGTTAGTAGTGAGTTTTCAATCCTTTTAGTAGACCCTCCAGGTTTTCTCCCATCTACATAACCCCAGGACTAGGATGAGCATAGACAGCACATGACCTCTATCCTGTTCCTTGTGATCTCCGATCTCCCTAATCAGATTACACTGGGTGCAAAATGACACCTGTATACATAGACACGGATATGGAAGATCTGACTTTAATATTTAAAGGTAATTTCAGTCAGCACTGTGCAGCATATTGGAACACAGGAGTACAATCCAACCAATGTAGGGAGTCAGAAGTCAGCTTACTTCTTGGGGAAAGGACTTGCTTTGACATGAGTCAGAGGTGCTCTTGTTGGCATATACACTGACTTAGAATGGAAGGATGGAAGGCAGGTCATACACAGCAAAATAAGACACCCTACCTTCTACCAAAAAGGGTAAACAAAAACATAAAAATCTAAAGTCCACCTGCAGACAAAATTTACAGCCCCCCCCCCCCCATTCCTTAGACTTCACCACCAACATTTAGCAGTTTACTTTTTCAAAAGCCCTTCCAAGCAGACACATGACCCTTGATGGCACCTCTACTGGGAAAGAAGACCAGGAATGCAATGCTTCAGTCTATCTGTGCTAGCTTTTGTTCTTGTCATCAGTCACCCCTCTTTATGACATAATCACTATGCTGCTGGAATCCTTAGGCCAGCCACCAATGGGTAGCTAGTAGGAAAGGTCCACATTACTGTGCAGTGGTGTAGACTTCCAAAGAAGTACTCACCAAATATGTGGTCCAGACTTGGGACTCTATATGTGACATCATTGGAGAATAAAGACAAGTATTTTAGGGTAGTTTAAAAAAAAAATAAAAAATACATGGCTCCATAAAACTCCATATAAATCCTTTCAACTGCTTCACACAAGCAAAAAATACCCTAGAAACACAGTGCTGACAAATCATTTGGCTAGTTATAGGAGCTGTACGTGTTGTCCCACACCTACCAACCTAATTCAAGCCTCCATCATCCCATCCACTCCTCCATCATCTCACCCCATCTACTACATTCCTCCATCTCATCTCATCCTATCCAGTACATACCTCCACCATCCCATTCACTACAAACCTCCATCATATCACCCCATCCACTACAAAACCTCCAAAATTACCCCATCCCATCCACTACAAACCTCCATAATATCACCCCATCCCATCCACTACAACCCTTAGGGTTACGGTCCCATCCTATCCCATCCAGTAGAAACCTCCATCATATCACCCCATCCACTACAACCCTCCATCATCCTATCTAGTACAAACCTTCATCTTTACAATCTTCTGTGCATCCTTCAAATACATTTTCTAGATCAGCTTGGAATCTTTTGGTGGAGCAAAACAGAAATTCCTAACACTGATGTATTTATACTCTCCAACAAAAAAAACTCCACTGATCATGTCCTAGGCATAGTCCTAATGTGTACACATTCCATAGATCTTACCTGTACTGTATAGATAGCAAGCCTTCTATTCACAGTGGAAAACCAGAGAAAGGACAGCAACTGAAGCTGTCCGGTATTAAATCATACACTGATAGCAGGCATGGAGCAATGGTAAGAAGATAATCTGAAATCTCTAAATTTGCAGGCTCAGGACTGGAGGCTCGGCATTAAATACACATCCTCTTAACAAGCATCTCTCACTAGAAATTTGTAAATAGACAAGACTGTCCACCCTCTACTATGCAAAACCGAGGATAACGTTTTACAAGAGTTCTTGCCTGTGATATACCATGGCCTGCTTTACACATAAAAAATAAACAATTAGGGGTGCACCAAATGGGTTTTTTGGTGCCGAAACCGAAAATGAAAAATACACTAGGCCCGAAAACGACTGGTTTTTAAAAAATATATTTTTATACAGGAGATGGTCTGAGACTGGGAACATAGTACAGGAGATGGTCAGAGACTGCAGACATGATATAAGAGATCAATGCATCCTCACCAGTGCCCATCAGATGCAGTCAGCCTGTGTGTCCCCAGTGCAGCCTTGCCTGTGCAGGGGAAGAGAGAGGAGAGCCGCCGCCAGGATGATTAGAGCGCCGGGAACATCACAGCTTTTAAATAGCTGTGTGTTCCCCGCCGCCACATACAGCCCCTCCCCCTTGTCTGGGGAACTTTGACAGATCACCCATCCTATCCTGGGACAGGTGATCTGTCTATCAGAGTTCCCCGGACAAGGGGGAGGGGCTGTATGTGACGGCGCACGGTGGGGAACACACAGCTATTGAAATGAAAGCTGTGATGTTCCCAGGCGCTCTAATCAACCAGGCGGCGGCTCTCCTCTCTCTTCTGCGCTATACGACACCCCCGTAATGGGCAGCACCAGGGGGGGCAGAACCCCACCCCATTTTCGGCTCCATTATCAACCTTTTTTCTCTTTCGGCAAATTGCAGAAAAGGCCATTTTCGGCCGATATGTTTTGGCGGCCGAAATTTTGGTGCATCCCTACAAACAATAATTATTGTGCTCCAATACATACTGTTTGAAGGTTCTCATTCATCCAGACAAAAAAGGTATATCCAGTAGTAGTATAAGCCACATTCAAATGGACGTGTTCTGTAATATTGAAGACGTCTCATGGCTTCTCTAAGCCTCTTCCTGAGGAACTGAAAAAGTAGTTGGAGAAGCTCTGAAATGTCTTCAACAATAAAGAACACGTCCAATGTTCAAGAACAAGTCCAAGAACTAAAAAAAAAGTGTTGAGAAGTTATGAACCACTCCTTATCCTCAGCATGTCTAGTTGTCAATGGCGGAGATACAAAAACACAGCATGGCGTCTGTTCACGTCGGTGAGAAGCTTCAGAGACTGAACCAAAATCACTTAAAATTATACTTTGAAATCTAGATAGCCCCTCCTATAGAAACATTTTTTGAGATTTGTATTGTTCTTCAACCTCTTGCCAACTGCACAACATCCAGCTGCCGCACATATGCGTCCATGGCAGCCTCAGTGCGTGCTCATGGCACTCCCAACTCATTGACAGCTCTCAGCCAATCAAGGCACTTACATGATAGACTTTAATGCCCAGGAGGTGGTATGGCATCTCTATCTATTGGACCACTGGGAGGCAGTGTGAAGAGGTTAACCGCTTGACATCCGCGCTATAGCCGAATGACGGCTACAGCGCGGACCTGAATTCCCGGGAGGCTGTCATATGACGGCCTCCCCTGTGCATGTGCCCTGCGCGCGCCCCGCAGGGCGCGCGTGGAGCGCGCTGTGATCACCGAGTCACTGAGACTCGGGTGATCACCGATCCAAGTAAGGGGCCGGTCCCGGCCCCTTACCATGTGATCAGCTGTCAGCCAATGACAGCTGATCACATGATCAAAACAAAAGCTCTGTGATCGTTTTTTTTTCTCCTCGCGCTGACAGTGCGAGGAGGAAAAAAAAAAAACGATCACCGGCTCACCAGCAAGGGACATCGGTCCCGAAGAGGAGGAGGCAATAATGCCTCAATTGTGCCACAAGTACCCCCTGCCAGTGTCACCTGACATTGCCACATCACAGAGCCCACAGTGCCCACCAGTGCCACCTATCAATGCCCACCATTGCCACCTATCAATGCCCACCATTGCCACCTATCAATGCCCACCATTGCCACCTATCAATGCCCACCATTGCCACCTAACAATGCCCACCAGTGGTGCCAATCAGTGCCACCTAGCAGTGTACAAGATCAGTGCCATTATTGCCACCCATCAGTGCCCATCACTGCCACCCATCAGTGCCCATCACTGCCACCCATCAGTGCCCATTGGTGCCGCCTCATCAGCGTACATCAATGAAGGAGAAAAATTACCCTTTTTAAAAATTTTATTACAAAATATAAAAAAAAAATATTTTTTTTTTAAAAAAATTCGGTCTTTTTAAATTTTTTTAACAAAAAATAAAAACCGCAGAGGTGATCAAATACCACCAAAAGAAAGCTCTATTTGTGGGGAAAAAATGATAAAAATTTCATTTGGGTACAGTGTTGTATGACTGCGCAATTGTCATTCAAAGTGCGTCAGCGCTGAAAGCTAAAAATTGGTCTGGATAGGAGGGGGGTTAAAGTGCCCGGTAAGCAAGTGGTTAAAGCCCAATTCTGGGCTCCCTAGTAGGGATGAGTTTGGGTTTAGCTCTGAGTTCGCTTGACCCTGGAAGGCAGCTGTCAGCTCCTTGCCAATGACATGCAGGCAGGGGACACCCGGCTCGCAGATGCATGTACACAAAGGGACGTGGATGCTTATGACATCATTCACCTAATATGGTGCAGTTGAATTTTTGGACCCCCACACACAGGGCCAATTTAGACAAGAGCCAACTACCCTACCAGCATGTCTTTGGAAAGTGGTGTAGCCAGAGGAAACTGATGACAGCTCAGGGAGATTATGCAAACTCCATGCAAATAACGTTCTAAATCAGGGTTCACACCAAGGACCCCAGTGCTGGAAGGCATAAGTTCATACCAACTAAGCCACTATGCTGCCCTAGCATGCTATATATATATATATATATATACACACACACACACTTACCTTTTCCAGAAGTCTTCAGGCCGGTAAAGTGACATGCAGGGTCCTTTTTGGATGTTCTGGTGGCAGGCAGTCTTCAATGTTGAGACAGAGCAATGCTGATGTGATGACATCACTCTCTGCATCATTACGCAATTACACTGGCGACACCCCCTCTGGGGATTTCTCTATGATGCTCTGCACTTACTGCATGCTGCGTCTCTTGGGGGAGGAGGTGAGCACTGCAGCCATAGTTACTTTTAAGATTTGCTGGGGTGCCAAAGGCAAAAAAACAAAACAAATTGTGCATGGAGTTTGCCTTTTACTCCCGCAAGGTTTGTATGCTATGAAAGCTGCTGAATAGGGGTGCAACGGATCGTCACCGATCCGTGATCCGAACGGGTCAACCTGTTCGGATCGGCACACCACGCGATCCGCTGCCTCGGCCTTAGGAAAGGCCGCGGCTTCGGCCTAGCTCCGGAGCGGCGGCCATCTTGGTACACCCAGCGTCGGCCTAGCAAGCAGACAATCATTGGAGGTGATGTAGCCATTACAGTTCGGGAGATGTTAGTTATTACAGTGGGGGAAGATGACGTGTCTTGTCTTTTTTTTTTTCGCTGATCCGCAAAATGATCCGATCCGTGACTCCGAACCGTGAGTTTTTTGATCTGTTGCACCCCTACTGCTCAATATTCACAGAATGAACCACTGATAGCAAGGACTGTTTGATTTTAAAGGCATTTGAAAACATTTACTTTCCATTACTCAAAAAAGTAAACACAATACAATAAGCAGTAAAACATCATTATAGAAGTAGAGTGCAGACAAACATGCCACAGGCAACCCCAGCAATAGGATATAAGTAAGAGAAAGAAAATGTGGGACTTTAAATCAGGCCATTGATTTGTGGAGGTAAAATGGTTTAAACATATATTTAATTGGCATATTGAAGGTGACAATACATAACAACGATTTCATATATACACCCACATGGTGTAGACCTCATGAGGACATATCGATTAAATGGCATATAATAATGACGAGACATTGGTAAGATAAATATATATATATATATATATATATATATATATATATATATATATTTATGGTCGGAGCCCTATGTCCGATATGGACATAGATAACACTTATAGTAAAGATAAGACTTACCATCGGAAATAGACCTGAAAGTGTGGACTTACCATATGAAATGGACCTGAAAGTGTGCCTTGGTCTAATGGCCGGTATGCCAAAATAAGGGGGCATACCCTGGTTTAAGAAATGATTATTCTGTAATAGAAATGAATGAAATGAATAGTTGAGAAATGCTGTGAAATGGGGATGGGAGGGTGGGTATCGCGCACAGGAAACCGACAAGCACCACAGGTGAGCGGGCTGCTTAAATACCCCCCGGGCTCCTCCCATAAATTCAGGCCACCATACTGGCCTTCCTACTTATGGTCGGAGCCCTATGTCCGATATGGACATAGATAACACTTATAGTAAAGATAAGACTTACCATCGGAAATAGACCTGAAAGTGTGGACTTACCATATGAAATGGACCTGAAAGTGTGCCTTGGTCTAATGGCCGGTATGCCAAAATAAGGGGGCAAAAACATTCAGGTAGGGTTATAATTTTATTGGTTTTCAGTTATTTATTGAGCCAATTTGGAGAATGCCTGTGCCATCTCAGTTTGTGGATTGGGGATGTACCGGGCGAAGCAGGCTGATTTCCACCTGCCTAGTCTTTTGATGATGTGATCTGGCACCCCGTGGCGGGACGCCGCGGAGGCTGTTCCGATGCGGAAAGAGTGTCCGGAATACTGACTAGGGTTAAGGTGAAGATTGCGTAGAAGTGTCCTTATGTGGCTCACAAACTGAGAGGCGTTTAAGGGTTTGACTGGGAATGGTAGAAGGGGACTGCTGTCTGGTTGCTCAGGCAGGAGAGATAGGAGTCGGTTGAGTACAGCGACTGGACACCAGCTGTTGTTGGTTCTGTAGAGGTGGATGTTCACTCCCGAGCCCGTTTGCTGGGTTTTAGAGACCTCGAGGTGCAGGATAAAGTGGTCTTGGTGTCGAAGCAAGTGTCGTCTGCATAGTACTTGGTCTGTGGGTTTGTTAGAGGTGAATTCGCCAGGCCGCAAGAACCCATAGTAAGCTAAATATATGGCTGCTTGTAAGACCGTGCTGGGGAGCAGACCGAATGGCCCCGTAATGGGCAAGCGCTTAGTGCTGATGACTGGTTGTTGTTTCTGTATTCCCCTTAGGATGGCTCGTATAGCGTGAGATGAGAACAGTGACGATTTCGTCGGGTCTTCAAGCGCCATGAAATGTTGAATGCCGGCTAGGTATAACCGGATGGTGTTGTAGGATAAGGCCAGCTGCGTGTGGCAGTGTGCCGTGAAGGCCAGTACCTGTTTGATATCTGTTGGTTCTTTGCGGCTGGACGTGAGGAATTTATTGAAAGCCTTCCAAGCTGTCTGGTAGGCTTTGAGTGTGTTGCGGGAGAGGGAATTATTTATGAGTTGCGTAGCTCCGTGTAGATGTTGCACTAGTCCAGGGTCAGTTGTGACCAGACGGGGATAGGGGCCGACATTGGATCGGCATCGGGAACCTGTTTGAAAAAGGAGGGATAATTGAAACGTGATAGTGCGTCAGCTGCTGAGTTGTATCTGCCGGGAATAAATTCACAGTGTATGTTGAACTGATGTTGTAAAGACAGTTGTACCAACCTGCGCAGGAAGGACATGACTGCTAGGGACTTGGACCTGCCTCTGTTGATGATGTCTGCCGTGGCCTGGTTGTCGGTGGTGAAGACTACGGTTTGTCCTGTCCAGTGGTGGCCCCAGAGTTGTGCGGCTGCCACTATGGGATAAAGCTCAAAGAGGGCAGATGTTTGGGAAAAGCCGGGTATCAACAGTATCTGTTGAGGCCAGGGTCCTGAAAACCAATGATGGCCAAAAATTGCCGCGAAACCTGTGGAGGCTGCAGCGTCAGTCACTACCTGGGGTGAATGGATCGAAACCATAGGTATAAATAGAGATATGCCATTCCAGGCGGACAAGAATTCCTCCCACATTGATAGGTCCGCTATAGCTGCGGAGTCTAATTTCAAAATCTGATCAGGGTCTTGAGTTTCTGACAGAAATCTAAGCAGGCGTGATACAAATGTGCGGCCTTGTGGGATAATTCGCATAGCGAAGTTGAGCATACCCAGGAGAGACTGCAACTGTTTTTTGGTACAGCCCTTGGTGTGTGTAAACTCGTGAAGGACTGCCCTAATGCGTGTTAATTTGTCGGGGGGGAGACTGGCCTGCATTGCGCAGGTATCCAAGCTGACCCCGAGAAAGGTGATGATGTTTGCTGGACCATCGACTTTGTGCTCAGCGATAGGAACGTTGAGGTTTCCAAAAATTACTCTAAGTTTGTCGAGATCTCCTGGGGGCTTGTTGGGCGGTTCTATCAGTAGGAAGTCATCCAGGTAATGGATGACTTCATGGCATTGGCCCTTGTGTAATAGTATCCAAACGAGGGACTGTGCGAACGTGTCGAAGAGCCACGGGCTACTCTTCGAACCGAAGGTGAGTTTCGTAGCAAAATAATACGCTTCCTTCCATTTGATGCCATGCCAGCACCAAAGGGATGGGTGGATGGGCAGGAGTTTGAAAGCATCCGAGATGTCGGCTTTGGAGAGCCAGGCACCTGTGCCTGCTTTGATGATCGCTTGTATTGCCATGTCAACGGAGGAATATTTTAGGGAAAACTCTTCGGAGGGGATCAGGGAATTGAGACTGGGTATGTGCGAAGAATGAGGCGCAGACAAGTCGTACACCAAACGCAATTTATTAGAGAATTTGCCCTTGACAAGCCCAATAGGGCTGACTCTCCATGTGCTGAAAGGGGGGCAAGTGAAAGGGCCTATTACGTAGTCTCGATCTACCTCTGCCTGTAAGAGCTGATCTATGGCCTGTTCGTCGATGGCTGCCGAACGAAGATTGGCGCATTCGTGAGTACTGTGGGGCAGTGCAATGAGGCCGGTGTGAAAGCCTACTGTGAAGCCTTGGATAAGGTAGGTGGCCAGGGAAGGGGTGGGGTGTGAAGTGAGATACAGTCCTAGCCATAAGATGTTGATTCGGCTCAGTCATGCCCTCTTGTGTTGCTTGACTTCACACAAATTCCTAGGGTGTGCTCTTTGGCATAAAGTGCAGATGTGAAGTAGACGGCATTGGCTGAAGTTGCAGGACCCATAGTTGAAGTTGTTACAGATGGCTGCCCCTCCCACGGTTCGGACTGGGCGTCCGAGTTTGTCCACCTGAGGCGTTGGTTCAGGGATCGACTGGCCCTGTACTGTACCTGAGGTAGAGGGGAACTCGAAGGGCCGTCTGATCGCCGTATTGGCGCACCAGGTGGCAGTGTGGGTGGAAGACTGGCAAATTGCACACAGAGGTGAGCGTAAGCCGGCAAAGTGGCGGCAGAAGAGCTCTGTGTCCATGAGACTCCAATCTGTCGTGATCTGGAATTGTGCGAATCTGGCGGCGGCCTTGGCTGAGAAGGAACGATGATAATCGTAGAAGGCGAAACCTCCATACTTGTGGCCCAAGTCTACCACAGTATGGAGGTATAAGTCCAGCTCTTCCCGCCTGCTAGGGGTGGCTGAGCACAGGACATCTCTGAGCATGCCAAAGGCCAGGGTAAATTCGGGGACTGATAGCTTGCGGTTCAGCCTGGGGTCTTTGGCTTTAAGGACCACCGATATGTCGCCCCAGGAGTAGGCCTTATTTTCTGCTAAATCATGCACGGAGATAAGGAGAGAGGCCAGGTTGACGTCCTTGCCGTCCAAAATGTCCTTCCTGATACTGGTTGGGACCAGATGGGAGGGGTAGACAATGGCGCTTGAGCCTGAGGTACCTGTAGGAAGAGGTGTCAAGGTCTGAATTGCCGTTGGGTCGGGGACAGCCGTGGCCGGTCGGGCCTCCAGAAGTGCCACCCTGGCTTGGACGTCTGCAACTGAGGTGGATAGAGATGACACCATCGTGTGTAACTGCGAGATGGCCGATGATATGGACTGGAGGGATGCCTGTTGGGTACTGGGTCCTGCTGCTGGTGGGGGGAAGAGGAGTTTGAAGAGCTCGCCTTTCCTCGCTGTGGCGGGGAAGGGGACACCTCTGCGTCTGAGCTCTGCCGTCAGTTTGGGGATAGTCCATCCCCTGAGGGATTGCACGCTGCCGCTTTCTGAAACCGGAGTAGGTGATAGAGGGGCCGTGAAGTCTTCACTGCCGGCCTGGGACATGGTTGCTCTGGTGAGGATCTCTCGAGCTTTATTTCCTGGTTGACTGTAACCTATTGGGGGTGAGATGAATTTCAAGTTTTTTCTTTGATCCGCTGAGTCATACTTACCCGACTTATTCTCCCTTTCCCCCTTTTTTTTTTTTTTTTTTACCTGGGGGGATATCGTCCAACCTGGTGCAGGGTGGACCTACTGAACTTTGACTGACCTGAGGAAGATGAAAGGTGACAATTCGTGAAGGGATTGCTAAGTAACTTGGAGCAATGATTTGTATGGTGCTTGCAATTTGTGACAATGAAATGGTTCGAAATGTTTGCCTTGATTGTGAAATGAATGAACTGCATGACAGAGGTGCGGCCTGGTCGTGTCACGATTTGTTCGACCATGGACCGGACTCTGGAGCATGTATTGAAATGAGGCAACTGAAAATATTGGTGCTCCTGGGACGAATCGGTGCTTGTTTGATGCATCTGGATTCGAATAGGAGTGCAGTATTAAATGAAATGAGAGAAATGATTGTTTTGACCGAGGCTCGAATTGGTTGTGCCGTGTTAGCGACTGGCAACTAACCGAGCTCTGGTGAAGGTATGAAATGTGATCGGAACCAGTGATGCATGCCGTGACGAAGCGGTGCGCCTCGGATGCGACTGGTTTCGAAACGGTGATGCGTTGTGGGAGTGAAATGGTAGAAATTGCATGACAGAGATATGGGTCAATCCCCGGTGTCTGCGATTCAGCTATGATCCGGATTTCTGGAGCATGTATCAGAAATGTGGCCAATCCTGGGCACGCCGAGACGAATCGGTGCATTTTCATGCGACTGAATTCCTGTCGGAACGTGATACGTGGGAATGAAATGATAACCATGACAGAGGTACAATTGACTGATAAACGTAACTCTGGAGCATGTATAGAAATGAGGCCAATCCTGGGGCACGCCGAGATGAATCGGTGCATTTTTCATGCGACTAAATTCATGTCGGAACGTGATACATGGAAATGAAATGATAACCATGACAGAGGTACAATTGACTGATAACGTAACTCTGGAGCATGTATAGAAATGAGGCCAATCCTGGGGCACGCCGAGACGAATCGGTGCATTTTTCATGCGACTGAATTCATGTCGGGACGTGATACATGGAAATGAAATGATAACCATGACAGAGGTACAAATGACTGATAAAACGTAACTCTGGAGCATGTATAGAAATGAGGCCAATCCTGGGGCACGCCGAGACGAATCGGTGCATTTTTCATGCGACTGAATTCATGTCGGAACGTGATACATGGAAATGAAATGATGACCATGACAGAGATACAATTGACTGACAATAACGTAACTCTGGAGCATGTATAGAAATGAGGCCGTAATAACTGGGGCACACCGGAACGAATCGGCGCATCTTTTGGTGCGATTGGATTCGAATCGGAGCGCGGTAGGTGACTGAAATGAGAAACGATTTGAAATGTCAGAAATGAGTTTAGAAATGTTTTCAGAAATAAGAAATGATTTGAAATGTCCGAAATGAGTTTTAGAAATGTTTTCAGAAATGAGAAATGATTTGAAATGTTCGAAATGAGTTTAGAAATGTCTCAGAAATGAGAAATGATTGGTATCGAACTAACTTGATTTGATAATTTACAAGTTGCGACTGGCTGTGGCTGTCTACTAATACCGACATGCTAGAAATGAAGCGGCGTCAGCGTCGCTGTGCTATCGAATTGTGACATATCGAAAGTACGAGCGATATACATTGCAGTTTGTGCGATGCGGGTGAAACGAAATTTTGAACTCACGGTTTAGTGACATGATATAAAAACGAAAAGTCCGACGGGACCTTACCTGCGACAGCCAAGCCAGACGCGTGGTACAAACTATAACGAAAACGCGGACTTTGAAAGTTTTGAGTACGGAGTATCGAATACGGGAACTGCGAGGCAAGAACTTGCGGACGCTGGTATATCGAATAGTCGGCTTAGTGACGTATATCGCGCACAGGAAACCGACAAGCACCACAGGTGAGCGGGCTGCTTAAATACCCCCCGGGCTCCTCCCATAAATTCAGGCCACCATACTGGCCTTCCTACATATATCGTACACACATGTCATCGAAATGGCACTTTGACATTTCTTATATAGGCAACCTTCTGACATCACGTGAAAATGGGCACTTTTGATTTTTCCTGTTCGGCTCCCATAGAGACTTCGATGGGTTCGCCGTTCGGCCCATCCCCAATAATCAGATTATACAAAATATTGTGACTTTTTCGTTGTGGCTGTACAAAATGTTTGCCCCATTCCTAAAGCGGTTTTGTTAAACTGTCTCCTTAAAAGTATAAATAAAAGGCTAATCACCCACCTTTCAAAACGTTACCATACACTATACAATCTGATTGTACACTCTCCTTGGAATAAACCATCAACTACTGTATGTAGTGTTTGCCTGATTGGATACAATTGGAATGCACTGCTTATATTCCTCCTCATATTGAAACAGATTTGGTACATCTGCGTTCACACTGGTGCGATTTGAAAAAAAAAAAACACGTTTCTGCGCAATTTTATTTGCAATTTCAGCTGTGACTTGCATAGAGACATCTGTGCGTTAAGTCGTACAGATGTCATCCAAGTCGCACTGACCTGCGGCTTCGAAATCGTGCAATTTCGAGTGAAGTCGCGCAATATCAAAGCCGCATTCAGGGCCAGTTTACACCACATGTAGTCCAGTGCGTTTTTTTTTCTGCATCAAAAACGCACGGAAAGTTGGTTATTTGGTTCTCAATGGCATAGTTCACATCAGTGCTTGCAGTTCCAGAAAAAAAAAAAAAAAAAGTACAATATGCTGCATATTTCGTGCACTGGAACGCTGTAAAACACACTGGAACACACACACCCACACACACACACACACGTCCTTATTTATAGTTAAGAAAAAAATGCACTGGACTGCATCAAAAACACGCATGCAGAAAAGCATCTGAAATGCATGTCTATGGTGTGAACGATTGTATGATGTATTCTCAGCTTTATGTTTGCTGCATACAGCTTGCAATAAATATCATCGGAAATACCCCCCCCCCCCCTCATGGTCCTGTGATCACAGTGAGAGTGTCTGTGCAGGGGACGATGATGATGAATCCTTAGGCCACTTTTGGGTCCGTGGCTCACTCACTTCCTACTGGCGACTTACGACCGTTATCTAATACGATTTCTGCATCCACACGCCATGTGACCTCCATATATCCCTGGAGCGATCGTCCCCCCCCCCAGAACCTACCTGTGCTGCACACACTTGGTTGTGGATGTGTGATAGGATTCCATATGTTAGGCTGCCTTCCCTGGCTCTTTGTAGCATTGGAATACAAAGAAGACGGCTGTAACTAGAAGCCGCTGTGATCATCTCATCTTCTGTATCATTTCAAAAACAATATTGAAGGAGAAGAATAAAACGTTGGTTGATATGGGCCAACCCAGAGAGACCCCCGTCACCTGTCACACATGGTACGATCCCACTGACAGCAGGGGAGGACTCGCCCGTGGGCTGCCACACCTTCCCAAAGAGGAGGATATGTAAATCCTGACTTTCCCAGAAGTCGAGCCCTGCATTGTGGGAGGCGGGGCCTGCAGGTCCCTCCCTCCTATGGCACACACAGGGCATTATTTTTTTTTATTTTTTTTTTTTTAATGAATAGGTTTCAAATGTGTAACAAATCTACAATGACAAGCAGGGGAACTAAAACATGGCACAGGGGGCGGCTTTGATATCGGGCTCATTCACACTAGGGTGGTAAAACCATGCAGTTGAGCCACAGTTTTACTGCCGCAGGGGCAGCAGCCAATGGTGTAGACATGCCACGGTCGTGAGGCTTTGTTGGCAAGAATCACACCACCAGCACTACTGCCCACCAATCAAAACCCAGATGGGGCCACACCGCCAGCGCTCCACAAATGCTCACTAATCCAAACTAATCCTCAAATCTAAACAGTACGACCAAATATAAAAAAAAAAATTGTAACATTTATGGTTGCCATATACAGGACAATCTGACCATACAATCTCTGTACAATCCATTATTGGCATGGCTCACAGGAACATGCACAAAAACAAAAATCACACATTTTCATAACACGCTGGCGTTTAGCAGATGTGTGGGGGTGCTATTGATTTTTTTATAGCACAATCCCCCCCCCCCCCCCTGCAATGGCAAACGCATGTTTTCATGCACGCCGTGCTCCAGCACTATGTATTTCAATGCAACGCGACTTTACAAAACAGGCGGGGACTTCTTTTCCTGCGTTCCCTGCACGCGCCATACTGGTGTGTACCCAGCCTTACCAAAATTATGGAATATGGGCACCTACTATATCTAACCCATCCATCTGTATCCAGATCAGGCAGCCTCTTGCACTACATAGTCATTGGCAGATCCTAAGGAGATCGTACAATCAGATTGTAACGTGTGTGGGGAGCCTTACATCTACTTTCTGACATCACAGGAAAAAATGGAAGAAAAAAAAAAAAAAAAAGCGTCCGCCTAGGACTTACACGCTCACCCCTGGCAGGTGACTTAAAACGAGGACGCTGCAACGTCTACAACCGACACCATCGACCTGCAAGTCGGCCACAGCCAGCCATACATGGGAGCAATTCTACAGCCAATCAGCAATATTCTTGCGGGGGGGGGGGGGAACAGACACACACAAAAACCACCAATATGATCTCATAAATTTCTTCCTATACTATATCTGAATATTGTATATAAAAAAATAAATAAATATATATTTATTTATTTTTTATTGATCTGTATAATTTTTATATGGAATATAAAAGTGCGTAAGATTCTATTAGTGGTTTTTGCATTTTTTATTTTTCCATTATTTGGATGCAATATATTTATTTTGTTACTTTTATATATTTTAATATATATATTATCTATTCAAAAAATTGAATATATTAAAAAAAAAATTAAAATAATGATAAAAGTAATAAAATAAATATATTACATCCAAATAATGGAAAAAAAAAAAATACAAAAAAAAACACTAATAGAATCTTACGCACTTTCTTCCTTCTATATATTCCATATAAAAATTATACAGATCAATAATAAAAAAAAGTATAATTATATCTATCTATAGATATAGATATATATATAAATAAATAATCTCACACACATATATAGAAAAAAAATTATATATTAAAAAATATAAAATAATGATAAAAGTAATAAAATAAGTATATTACATCCAAATATAAAAAATACAAAAAACACTAATAGAATCTTACACACTTTCTTCATTCCATATAAAAATGATACATATCAATAAAAATAAATGATATATATACTGTCAATGGCTATAAGCAGCACATCTGTCATGCTGGGACTTGTAGTGCCACAGCAGCTGTCAGGCTAAACCTGTGTTGCTCATTCCCGGTGTTCTCACCTGTACGTGGTCCTGGCGGTGATGCTCGGTGTGTAGTATGCGGCTCTCCCAGTACAGCAATGTGTACAGCAGCTGCACTATAATCCTTATAACCACACCATCCCCAGCACTGCCCCGCCGCGCCACCAACAGGTACCCGCCTGACTGACATCCTCTCTCCGCCAATAAGCGAGCGCACCGGTAACGCACGAACTCCCAGCCCCGCCTACCGCGCCTCACGCCGTCCAATCGCAGCCTGCCGCCGGTTCTACACTACGGGATGGTGTGAGAAAGTGACGTGGGGTGGCCCGAGAGTGACAGCCAATAGGGGAGAGCGCAGTAGACCAGGCACCCAATGGGAAGGCACGTCCGACTCCTGGCGAGGTATAGGCAAGAGCTTGGATGCCCCATAGAATGTGTGAGTGAGGCGGTTGCCGGGCAACCAGGGAGTGGGCGGCTCGCCGGTGTCTCCTGTTTCATTTGTGGAAGAAAAGCGAATGAATGTGAAATAAAAGTGTAACCCGAGAAAATGTCATAATGTGATAATGAGGGGTCTTCGGAATGACTAGCATTTATATTAGGGATACAAGGAGAACTTGTGTTCATCATTGGGGAAAGAGAATCATTGATCAGGAATGTCAGGCTGGAAGGGGCTGGAAGGGGCTGGCAGTGACTCTGTTACATTGATATGCCGAGTGCAGCCATGAAAATAAATAGAATAGCCGAAATATTTACCCGTCATGGACAAAAAATGACAGTTCCAGGGCTGGTCACATGACCATAAGCCCAGGTATACAACATGTGATCCCTACTGAGTGATCATCCCCTCCCCCAGAGATCACACCTTGGTGTCTGATGTTATCAGCACTGGAGGGAGCCCAGAGGGGCATTTTCTCCAGGAAAACGATTTCAGCCCTTTTATTACTCTGCACTTCGTTATCCCCATATCCAGGCATGTACTGGCCATCGGGGCTACTTGGGAGTTTCCCAGTGGGCCGATGGCTCAGTGGGTTGGTTTCAGTGACAGCCAGTGGTGTCTCTATGGAGTGGCATTTGGGGCTATAGCCCTGAATCTGGGGCCCATAGCCCTGAGTCCTAGGTGTCCCCAACCACAGGGCCGCGGCCCACTACTGGGCCTTGGCCTCTCTGCAGCCGTGTGGCGGGCAAGCAACACGGGAGAACCGGGCGGGCGAGAGAGCAGAGAGATGACATCATCTCTCACCGCCCACCCTGCATCACCACTGTTCTGCCCTCACTGTGCAGCAGAGAGATGACATCACTGCCTTCTCTTTGGTGGCCCTAATGTAAGGAGCGTTTCTCTGGGGGACTCTAAGGTAAGGAGGGGCTCATTGGGGACCCTGATGTCTCTGGGGACCCTCATGTTAGAGGGGGGTCTCTCTGGGGACCTTGATGTAAGTGGGGGGGCTCTCTGGGGACCCTGATGAAAGTGGGAGGGCTCTCTGGGGACCCTGATGTAAGTGGGGAGGCTCTCTGGGGACCCTGATGTAAGTGGGGAGGCTCTCTGGGGACCCTGATGTAAGTGGGGAGGCTCTCTGGGGACCCTGATGTAAGGGGGAGTCTCTCTGGGGACCCTGATGTAAGGGGGAGTCTCTCTGGGGACCCTGATGTAAGGGGGAGTCTCTCTGGGGACCCTGATGTAAGTGGGGGGGCTCTCAGGGGACCCTGATGAAAGTGGGGGGGCTCTCTGGGGACCCTGATGTAAGAGGGGGGGGCTCTCTGGGGACCCTGATGTAAGTAGGGAGGCTCTCTGGGGACCCTGATGTAAGTGGGGGGGCTCTCTGTGGACCCTGATGTAAGTGGGGAGGCTCTCTGGGGACCCTGATGTAAGTGGGGAGGCTCTCTGGGGACCCCGATGAAAGTGGGAGGGCTCTCTGGGGACCCTGATGTAAGTGGGGGGGCTCTCTGGGGACCCTGATGAAAGTGGGAGGGCTCTCTGGGGACCCTGATGTAAGTGGGTAGGCTCTCTGGGGACCCTGATGTAAGTGGGGAGGCTGTCTGGGGACCCTGATGTAAGTGGGGAGTCTCTCTGGGGACCCTGATGTAAGGGGGAGTCTCTCTGGGGACCCTGATGTAAGTGGGGGGCTCTCTGGGGACCCTGATGAAAGTGGGGGGGCTCTCTGGGGACCCTGATGTAAGTGGGGAGGCTCTCTGGGGACCCTGATGTAAGTGGGGGGGGGGCTCTCTGGGGACCCTGATGTAAGTAGGGAGGCTCTCTGGGGACCCTGATGTAAGTGGGGAGGCTCTCTGTGGACCCTGATGTAAGTGGGGAGGCTCTCTGGGGACCCCGATGAAAGTGGGGGGGCTCTCTGGGGACCCTGATGAAAGTGAGGGGGCTCTCTGGGGACCCTGATGTAAGTGGGGAGGCTCTCTGGGGACCCTTATGTAAGTGGGGGGCTCTCTGGGGACCCTGATGAAAGTGGGGGGGCTCTCTGGGGACCCTGATGTAAGTGGGGAGGCTCTCTGGGGACCCTGATGTAAGTGGGGAGGCTCTCTGGGGACCCTGATGTAAGTGGGGAGGCTCTCTGGGGACCCTGATGTAAGTGGGGAGGCTCTCTGGGGACCCTGATGTAAGTCGGGAACTCTCTGGGGACCCTGATGTAAGTGGGGAGGCTCTCTGGGGACCCTGATGTAAGTGGGGGGCTCTCTGGGGACCCTGATGTAAGTGGGGAGGCTCTCTGGGGACCCTGATGTAAGTGGGGAGGCTCTCTGGGGACCCTGATGTAAGTGGGGGGCTCTCTGGGGACCCTGATGTAAGGGGGAGGCTTTTTTTTGCACATAGTTTATATACTGTTTTTGTGCATGTTTGCACAATGAAAGTGGGCAGGTCTGGATGAAGTCCAGGGTCAAATTTTTGTCCCAGTCCAGCCCTGCCCTTATCTAATGTAAACCTGCCCTTACCACACAGGTACCGAATACTCTGTGATAGTGCACACCCAATGATGCACGCCCATGTGCCTAAATTCTACACCGGGGAGGAAGACATTTATGGCACACCCTGAAAGTGTCCAAGGCTGACCAGACCCCTCCTGCATATTCCTATTGGCCAGTAAGTTTGCCCATCATAGTGCTGCATCACTAAGAGCAGTGGTCTCCAGTGCAACCCCTTGCTTGCCTTCATCCAGCCCTTGGGGCACTATTCTTCCCACTGACATCAATGATGGGGCACTATTCTTCCCACTGACACAAATGATGGGGCACCATTCCTCCCACTGACACCAATGATGGGGCACTATTCTTCCCACTGACACCAATGATGGGGGCACCATTCCTCACACTGACACCAATGATGGGGCACCATTCTTCCCACTAACACCAATGATGGGGCACCATTCTTCCCACTGACACCAATGATGGGGCACCATTCTTCCCACTGACACCAATGATGGGGCACCATTCTTCCCACTGACACCAATGATGGGGCACCATTCCTCCCACTGACACCAATGATGGGGCACCATTCCTCCCACTGACACCAATGATGGGCCACTATTCTTCCCACTGACATCAATGATGGGGCACTATTCTTCCCACTGACACCAATGATGGGCCACTATTCTTCCCACTGACATCAATGATGGGGCACTATTCTTCCCACTGACACCAATGATGGGGCACTATTCTTCCCACTGACATCAATGATGGGGCACTATTCTTCCCACTGACACCAATAATGGGGCACCATTCCTCCCACTGACACCAATGATGGGGCACTATTCTTCCCACTGACACCAATGATGGGGCACTATTCTTCCCACTGACACCAATGATGGGGCACCATTCCTCCCACTGACACCAATGATGGGCCACTATTCTTCCCACTGACACCAATGATGGGCCACTATTCTTCCCACTGACACCAATGATGGGGCACTATTCTTCCCACTGACACCAATCACGGGGCACTATTCTTCCCACTGACACCAATGATGGGGCACTATTCTTCCCACTACGATATGTAGATATTCGCCAGCACACCAAGGATCATTAATTTTGCCCAACGTTTTTTATCCCAAGAATGATCACATCACAAAACGGTGTAGTGCAACGTTTCAGAGCCACGCAGGACCCCTTTGTCAGACATGTGATGTGACAAAGGGGTCCTGCGTGGCTCTGAAACGTTGCACTACACCGTTTTGTGATGTGATCATTCTTGGAATAAAAAACGTTGGGCGAAATTGATGATCCTTGGTGTGCTGGCAAATATCTACATATCGCAATGGTTCCAGTATCCAGAAGGCTGTCACGACAGCACCCAGTACCTTTAGAGCTTATTCCAGGAACGTGCACGATGGGAATATGGACTGTGGACTATTCTTCCTACTGACACCAATGATGGGGCACTAGTCTTCCCACTAACACCAATGATGGGGCAATATTTCTCCCACTGACACCAACAGTGAGGTATAATTCCTGCCAATGACACCAACAATGAGGCACTATTCCTCCGATTGACACCAACAATGAGACACTAATTGTTCCACTGACACCAACAATGGGGCACTTTTCCTCCCACTGACACCAACGATGGGGCATTGTTTACTCCCATTGAGGCTGGAGCGTTTTCTATTCTCACTGGTCACAGTCCGGCCCCCTCAAAGTCTGAAGGACAGCAAACTGGCCCTTCTTTCAGAAAGTTTGGGGACTCCTGACTAAGAGACATAGGAGTTGGGAGGGCTGGACCAGCTTAAGGCACTATCAAAAAGTGTATTCATTTCAATGGACTGCCCTACCCACAGAAACCCAGGGAAAGAAGTCCCTGTTCATTTTTTTTTTTTAACCACTTCCCTACCGGCCCATGTAGCTTTACTGCTACAGGGCGGCTGCTCTGCGCAGGATCACGTACAGTCAGGTCCATAAATATTGGGACATCGACACAATTCTAATTTTTTTGGCTCTATACACCAACACAATGGATTTGAAATTAAACAAACAAGATGTGCTTTAATTGCAGACTTTCAGCTTTAATTTGAGGGTATTTACATCCAAATCAGGTGAACGGTGTAGGAATTACAACAGTTTGTATATATGCCTCCCACTTTTTAAGGGACCAAAAGTAATGGGACAATTGGTTGCTCAGCTGTTCCATAACAAGGTGTGTGTTATTTCTTCATTATCTCATTTACAAGGAGCAGATAAAAGGTCCAGAGTTCATTTCAAGTGTGCTATTTGTATTTGGAATCTGTTGCTGTCAACTCTCAATATGAGATCCAAAGAGCTGTCACTATCAGTGAAGCAAGCCATCATTAGGCTGAAATAACAAAACAAATCCATCAGAGAGATAGCAAAAACATTAGGTGTGGCAAAATCAACTGTTTGGAACATCCTTAAAAAGAAAGAACGCACCGGTGAGCTCAGCAACACCAAAAGACCCGGAAGACCACGGAAAACAACTGTGGTGGATGGCCAAAGAATTCTTTCCCTGGTGAAGAAAACACCCTTCACAACAGTTGGCCAGATCAAGAACACTCTCCAGGAGGTAGGTGTATGTGTGTCAAAGTCAACAATCAAGAGAAGACTTCACCAGAGTGAATACAGAGGGTTCACCACAAGATGTAAACCATTGGTGAGCCTCAAAAACAGGAAGGCCAGATTAGAGTTTGCCAAATAACATCTTAAAAAGCCTTCACAGTTCTGGAACAACATCCTATGGACAGATGAGACCAAGATCAACTTGTACCAGAGTGATGGGAAGAGAAGAGTATGGAGAAGGAAAGGAACTGCTCATGATCCAAAGCATACAACCTCATCAGTGAAGCATGGTGGTGGTAGTGTCATGGCGTGGGCATGTATGGCTGCCAATGGAACTGGTTCTCTTGTATTTATTGATGATGTGACTGCTGACAAAAGCAGCAGGATGAATTCTGAAGTGTTTCTGGCAATATTATCTGTTCATATTTGGCGAAATGCTTCAGACCTCATTGGACGGCGCTTCACAGTGCAGATGGTCAATGACCCGAAGCATACTGCGAAAGCAACCAAAGAGTTTTTTTAAGGGAAAGAAGTGGAATGTTATGCAATGGCCAAGTCAATCACCTGACCTGAATCCGATTGAGCATGCATTTCACTTGCTGAAGACAAAACTGAAGGGAAAATGCCCCAAGAACAAGCAGGAACTGAAGACAGTTGCAGTAGAGTCCTGGCAGAGCATCACCAGGGATGAAACCCAACGTCTGGTGATGTCTATGCGTTCCAGACTTCAGGCTGTAATTGACTGCAAAGGATTTCCAACCAAGTATTAAAAAGTGAAAGTTTGATGGATGATTGTTAATCTGTCCCCTTACTTTTGGTCCCTTAAAAATTGGGAGGCACATATACAAACTGTTGTAATTCCTACACCGTTCACCTGATTTGTATGTAAATACCCTCAAATTAAAGGTGAAAGTCTGCAGTTAAAGCACATCTTGTTCGTTTCATTTCAAATCCATTGTGGTGGTGTATAGAGCCAAAAAGATTAGAATTGTGTCGATGTCCCAATATTTATGGACCTGACTGTATATATATATATATACATACATATATATATATTTATATATATATATATATATATATATATATATACACGTGATTCCGCATTTCCAGGTAGGGGGCGTTTGCGTGCCGTCGGCTGTGCCAATGGATGACTGTCGACACACGCTGGATTGGTGAGAAGGAAGACAAGACAGAGCTCTGCCTATGTAAACAATGCAGAGCTCTGTCCTGTCAGTGGGGATGTGGCGTTTTTTGCTTCCCTGCAAAGTAGGGTATAAAAACCATCACATCCCTTTGTAAAACCAGCTCACAGCACACACACAAACATAGGCTAGGCATACATTTAACCCTTTCATCGCCCCTGATGTTAACCCCTTCCCAGCCAGTGTCATCAGTACAGTGACAGTGCATATTTTTATCACTGGGCACTGTATTAATATCACTGGTTCCCACAAGGTGTCAGTTAGTCTCAGTCTTCCCCCCATACTATTACAGTCCTGCTATAAGTGGGTGATCACTGCTATTACTAGTATAATTTTTTTTCCCCAGTATATACTGTATATTCCATAGTTTGTAGACTCTATAACTTTTGCTGTGCACACCAATCAATATATGCTTACTTGTTTTTTTTTGTTTTCCAAAAACATGTAGCAGAATACATATTGGCCTAAATTTATGAAGAAATTCGATTTTTTACATTTTTTTATTGGATATGTTTTATAGCAGAAAGTAAAAAAAATATTGTTTCATTCTTTTTTCGTTTATAGCGCAAAAAAATAGAAAAAACACAGCGGTGATCAAATACCACCAAGAGAAAGCTCTATTTGTGTGAAAAGAAATTATATAAATTGTATTGGAGTACAGTACAGCGTTGCATGAGCGCACAATTGTCAGTTAAAGTAATGCGGTGCCAAAAAGCAAAAAATGACCTGATCCGGAAGGGGGGTAAATCTTCTGGAGGGCAAGTGGTTGAATCTCGCTGCATCAAGCCACATGGTGCTGCGGCACATGCATGGGGCTCTTGAATGGCACTCTCACGTGTATGCTAATGAGAGTTTGCCTGTGAGTCAGGAACACATGCAATTGTGCACATGACCCGACCCGTGGTAATGGGAACCTAGCCTTAGTGTTGCTGAGGATTCAGGGCACAACTGGTGCTAGAGAGGACATTTTATAATATGTGCAGGCAGACCTTTGCTGAGGGCAGATGCCACCTGAGGTGGTAATTTTTGCCACCAAACCCCACTGTCATTGGTTGCTAGAACACTGGCAGCCAGGCCAGGCCACGCTGAGGTTATTGGTTGCTAGAACACTGGCAGCCAGGCCATGCTGGGTTTTTTTGGTTGCTAGAACACTGGCAGCCAGGCCATGCTGGGTTTATTGGTTGCTATAACACTGGTAGCCAGGCCACGCTGGGGTTATTGGTTGCTAGAACACTGGCAGCCAGGCCATGCTGGGTTTATTGGTTGCTAGAACACTGGCAGCCAGGCCACGCTGGGGTTATTGGTTGCTAGAACACTGGCAGCCAGGCCACACTGGGGTTATTGGTTGCTAGAACACTGGCAGCCAGGGCATGCTGGGTTTATTGGTTGCTAGAACACTGGTAGCCAGCCCATGCTGGGGTTATTGGTTGCTAGGACACTGGCAGCCAGGCCCAGCTGGCCACACTGGGGTTATTGGTTGCTAGAAGACTGGCAGCCAGTCCATGCTGGGGTTATTAGTTGCTAGGACACTGGCATCCAGGCCACACTGGGGTTATTGGTTGCTAGAACACTGGCAGCCAGGCTATGCTGGGGTTATTGGTTGCTAGGACACTGGCAGCCAGGCCACGCTGGGGTTATTGGTTGCTAGGACACTGGCAGCCAGGCCACGCTGGGGTTATTGGTTGCTAGGACACTGGCAGCCAGGCCACGCTGGGGTTATTGGTTGCTAGGACACTGGCAGCCAGGCCACGCTGGGGTTATTGGTTGCTAGGACACTGGCAGCCAGGCCACGCTGGGGTTATTGGTTGCTGGGACACAGGCAGCCAGGGCCATATGACATCATTGGTTGCTATGGTGCAGGCGGCTGCCTGCACCATAACAACCAATGATGCTGTGTGGCCTGAACATACACAGGGCTGAACATACACTGATGATCAGAGTGTCCAGTATAAACATTCCAGCCTTAGAGCCGCTCCCCCACTGGTCTTGAATGAGTGCCACCTGAGGAAGCCACTTCAATTGGCCTCACTGGCAGCACGGTCCTGTGTGCAGGCACTGTTAGGTGTCTACACTGTACTGCAGCTGCACCATTTAATAACTTTATGGTACTGCCAGGTAAATTTTTACTGCAGCCACAATGGGGCCATACAATGGGCAAGAGTGTATATAGATCCTGTGTGACATCATCCCCAGAATTCCCAACTGCTGCACACAGCTGCCCATAAGAAAGCAATTACAGGATAAGCTTTGCCTTTCTCTGTGCGCCTGTATGCAGCAGCTGGGGCTCATAGGCATAATTTTCCTTTATGTTTTATGTGTTTTTGCTTATTGTAGGCCCACTTGCAGCCATGCACATAAGCTCCATGGGCTCTTTCGCATTGGCAGTAATGCATAGTATTCCACGGTGGATTGCTTTTCAGAGGGCGATATAGCAGTGGCTGGCAGGCATTCAGGAGGTGCTGCTGCTGCCTTCTAATGCCTGTCTTTTTGTTGTATTCTTTTGTGTTTTTACTTTGTTTTAAAATTGTCTAATGTTAATTTTACATTGCGGGACCCCGCTGCAAATGTGATTCAAGCGTTTTACTAGCAGTTGCGGTGCAGCCCCATTGATCTCAATGACAGAGCTGTCAAACTCCACAACTCGAGTTAAAATTGCTGTGGCTGCGAGCTAAAGCATTGCAGCATGTGTACAGCTCTGTCAGGCTATAATTTTTAAGTGTTCAATTAACAAGTAATATATAATTCATATAATTATTCATTATTATTATTATTATTTTTTTTTTGTGGTTTTAGATTTAGGTTGATTTCTACCTTTACTATTATTATCATTACTATCGCAATCATTATCATTATTATAATTTTTTTTTTATTATCCTATATTGTGATCGTCATTCCTCGACATAGGATTTTTAGGGTCTTTCTATCTATGGCATTATAACATATATGTGACCATTACTTCTCGACGTATGATTTCTAGGGTCCTGTTATAGCATTATAATATATATATATATATATATATATATATATATATATATATATATATATATATATATATATATATACACACACATCTCGTATATATCTTTTTTCTTGGTTGCATTTTTGCTCTTATACCCCGATCTTATATATTTGTTTTCTGTACGTTTTCTCATGTTTGCACAATAGCCGTAAAAAAAGGAGAGTCCTTTCTCCAAAAATGCGTTGGCTTGATGTACTTACCAGTACTTTCAATAAACACTTTTTCACCTACTTTCACGTTTGCATTCCTTTGGATACTGGGCACTCCTTCCGTCCTACTTTTCCAAGGCTATAATGTTGGAATTCTAGTGGGTGGTCAAGGGGAGGCAAAACTGCATCTCAGCTGCCTGTTTTTACTGCCCCTTCCCCAGCCACAAGTGTGAAAGCCCTAAACGCTTAGCAAAACATTCAGCAAGCACATAAATTAGCACGGCATCAACTTTTTTACAGGTTTCTGGACGCCATAGATACACAAATTGAGGACAACATTGAGATACGTCATCAGGATCATCCATACGTAATTGTTAGTACCTGGGGATAAACACTTAACTTTTTTTATATAAAATTCTATTTTGAACTTTACAGTACACTTTTTAGTTCATGGGGGGCCTGGATCCAGGGCTGGTGTAAGGATTTTTGACACCCTAGAGGAAACCTCATTTTGCCGCCCCCCCTTGGCTCCACCCCTGACTCAATCCTCTTTGCCCTGCCCATGTATACCCCACCAGTGCCCATCAATGCAGCCTACCAGCGCCCATCAATGCAGCCTCACCAGCGCCCATCAATGCAGCCTCACCAGCACCCATCAATGCAGCCTCACCAGCGCCCATCAAATGCAGCCTCACCAGTGCCCATCAATTGCAGCCTGCCAGCGCCCATCAATGCAGCCTACCAGTGCCCATCAATAAATTTTTGTTAGCTTCTGTTCATTTGGGAGTCGGGACACAGACACAGTCCTCCCCTGCGGCTGCGCCTCTGACACTATGTGCGAACGGAGCGACGGCTGCTGCTGATGCTGAGACTTAGTTGGTTGCTGCACAGAGAAGAGAGTAGGAACACCAGTGGCCCGGCGTCCTAGGCAGAAGACTTGCTGGCTGATCGTTCGGGGTCTACCGGTGGGATAAGAGAGCCCAAGCAAGCCGTGGTTGGAGGGATAGGGGGGACGTCCCCTCTCGCTGCTTGAAAAAGCAGTCCAGCAGCAAGTTAGCCGCTAGGATTGCTTTTACAAGAGAACTGACTGCCGGTTCTATAAAACAATATTGGGGTGATGACTGTGCGTGCAGACATCATCACGGTGTAACTATCGAAAGTCCAGCGATGTACAGAGATGTTGCTGGTCCGGAGGTGGTTAAGGACACAGAGTGCAGGGCTCGGGAGCAAACACGTGTAGCACCCTCTAGGTAGGTGCTAGAGAGAGAAGTTTGGTAGGTTAGGTAAATTTAGGCAGGCCTGTCTGGCAGTCAGGCCTGTTTGTTTATTTTTATTGTGGGCTGGGAGTGGCTCAGAGTAGCAGCTGGTGACTCACAGGCAGCATCACTGGGACCTCCCTCTTCCTTCTGGAGGGTTCTGGAAGGAGAGGAGGAGAGGAGAGGTAGAGCTGCCTCGGGTGTTCTAAAGGGCTCTGACCAATCCCCAACCTGCATGATTGGCAGGGGCAGGCCTCCTTAAATACTCAAGGTCAGCCCAGCTGGGCAGGAGTTGAAGTTGTTCAGAGCTTGGATGGAATTAGGGTTGCCACCTCATCCCTTTAAACCCAAACACATATGAATTACACAGGTTCTGAGGCTAATTAAATGCAGATAAGGCAACAAGTGAGTTTAATTACCACCTTAGACAGCCACAGAACTTGTGTAATTAATATGTGTTCGTGTTTAAAGGGATGAGGTGGCAACTCTAGATGGAATGCTAGGCTGTCGGGGCCTTTAAGGTAGCTCAAGTCTGTTGGGGGCTTACCTTGGGCCTGTGGCTCGGGTGCAGACAGAGCCCTTAAGGAAAGCGTGAAGGTTCTGGACAGGAGGCACAGGAGGAGCAAGAGAGGACAGCAGGAGAGAGCATTGGCGGGCAAGTCTCCAAGGAGAGGAACAACTGGTCGCAGCCAGGAGAGGGCTGGTGAGTGACATGCACAGTCAGGAGGACTGGGGAGGAACGCCTGAGGGGACTGGGAGCATGCAGTCTGGGATGGGTGCAGAGCCAGCAGTATGGAATGTGGTGTCATGGGCAGTGGAGAGGGGCAGCTACAGCCAGGAGGGCTGGCAGGGCCTGAAGATGGGTTACTGGGCTTAGTAACCAAAGTTAGGGCAGCTAGCACCAAGAACTTTTCGTTGCTACACCAAAGGGGCCCGCGGTCCCTGCCTGCAAAAGGCAGTTGCTAAGGCCTGGCTAAAGCCAGTGTCAGGCCTAACCATGCAGTGCTAGCTGTGCCTGAAAGCTCAAGTAAGGGTTGTGCTGGAGGAGCTGAGGAGTAATGGTCTGCAGTAAGAGTTGTCCCTGAGGAAGGGAGAACTGTATATACCAGAGTGTATATAAGTTGTCCCAATTATTTGTTCCGAATCAATTGGGCATACCATACTTCCTAATACCTATCCAAGTTTAATCCCCTCAATAAAACATAAAAACAAGCACATGGACTGTTTTCTGTCTTGTAGTGTCTGAGAGGTGAACACCGGGCTGGGCAGGGTGACAGGTGGGCCATATCACTTAGCAGCCCCTACGGGGTACCGCCACACACACACACAAGTGCCCCATATTTACAAACACTTTAAAGTGGAGCTCCACCCAAAAGATGTAGCTCCCCTTGTCTGCCCCCCCCCTGCCATATTTGGAACCTTTTGGGGGAGAAGAGGGAGCGGGTTATGCCCCCCCTTCCTTTCCCAGCAGCCTTCTGGGACACTTTACAGGTCCCAGAAAACTGCAGCCCAGCTACACAGCGCAGTGTGTACCTGCAAGGCTTCACTGCCAGTTTCCCTTAGTCAAGATGGCTGTGCCAGCACCAGATAGCCGATTAAAAAATCGACTCAAGTGTGGACACCGCGGGCTTCCTGGACAGGTAAGTGCCCTAATATTAAAAGTCAGCAGCTACAGTATTTGTAGCTGCTGACTTTTCATTTTTTTGCGGAGGGGGGAAGTGGAACTCCTCTTTAAGTGACCTTGTGCACCAACATTATGTCAATCCATTCACAAATGTTATACAACTTGTGTCAACAGTGAATATTAATTCTCCTTTATATTGACTCTTCCATAACACACTGTGAGGTAGTGCTCACTCACCAGATCTCCTTGACCTGCTGGGACCAATCCTATTTAATTTGTTCATAAACGACCTGGAGGATGGGATAAATAGTTCAATCTCTGTATTTGCGGTCAATACTAAGCTAAGCAGGGCAATAACTTCTCTGCAGAGATTTCAACAAATTAATGGGGTGAGCAACTACATGGCAGATGAGGTTTAATGTGGAGAAATTTAAAATAATGCATTTGGGTGGCAAAAATATGAATGCAATCTATACACTGGGGGGGGGGGGACCTCTGGGGGAATCTAGGATGGAAAAGGACCTGGGGGTCCTAGTAGATGATAGGCTCAGCAATGGCATGCAATGCCAAGCTGCTGCTAACAAAGCACACAGAATATTGGCATGCATTAAAAAGGGGATCAACTCCAGAGATAAAACGATAATTCTCCCGCTCTACAAGACTCTGGTCCGGCCGCACCTGGAGTATGCTGTCCAGTTCTGGGCACCAGTCTTTAAGAGGGATATACTGGAAATGGAGCGAGTACAAAGAAGGGCAACAAAGCTAATAAAGGGTCTGGAGGATATTAGTTATGAGGAAAGGTTGCGAGCACTGAACTTATTCTCTCTGGAGAAGAGACGCTTGAGAGGGGATATGATTTTAATTTAAAATGACCATACTGGTGACCCCACAATAGGGATAAAACTTTTCCGTGGAAGGGAGTTTAACAAGAATCGTGGCCACTCATTAAGATTAGAAGAAAAGAGGTTTAACCTTAGACTGCGTAGAGGGTTCTTTACTGTAAGGCTGCGTACACACGACCAGACTTTCCAGCAGAAAAGGTCCAACGGAATCATTCCATCGGACATTCCGATCGTGTGTGGGCTTCATCTGACTTTTCCTTTTGAAAATTCTGACGGACCTAGAAATAGAACACGTTTCAAATCTTTCCGACAGAATCAGTTCCTATCAGGAAAACCGCTCGTATGTATGCTATTCCGACAGGCCAAAAACAACGCAAGGACAGCTATTGGCTACTGGCTATTGAACTTCCTTTTTCTAGTTCCGTTGTATGTCATCGCGTTTTAACCGATCGGACTTTGGTGTGATCGTGTGTAGGCAAGTCCGTTTCAGCGGAACTCCATCAGAAAGACTGTCAGTCTATTCTGACGGAAAGTCCAGTCATGTGTATGTGGCATTAGAGTGGTAAGGATGTGGAATTCCCTTCCACAGGCGGTGGTCTCAGCGGGGAGCATCGATAGTTTAAAAAACTATTAGATAAGCACCTGAACGACCACAACATACAGGGATATACAAGGTAATACTGACATATAATCACACACATGGGTTGGACTTGATGGTCTTGTGTCTTTTTTCAACCTCACCTACTATGTAACTATGTAACTATGTAATGTTCTTCTCTTCTCTGTAGGTAATTCTTTATGATTTTTGGGTTATTGTCATGCAGGAGGGAATTGGTTTTCTAAGAGCAGCACTGGAGATATACTATATTGAAGGTCGCAGTACTCACATTGTGTGTGAGTAACCCCCAAAATCTCAGATGACAATAAAAACCCAAAAGAGTTTATTGCCCTTCCCCACATTAATCAAAACCATCAGTCAGCGGTGAACATTGGACGAAATGGTAGAATAGTTTTCTATTACCTACTGGTGACGTGAGATGGCAGCAAAGCTCTGCTTTATAGGGTGTGATTTCTGTTACACTAGCTTGTTCATTTTCTTTTCTGTAGTTGTGAATGTTTGTTCTATACAAACATGTTCAATATGTTTTGATTAGTAATTTCTTTTTATTCTGCTGTTTAGTAAAAAAAAAAAGAAAAAAAAAGAACGCCAAATGGACTTGGTGTTTTATCGTTTTAATCTCTCATGCAACATATTTGTGTTGAGTGACATCAGAACCTTTGAACTACCTTTCAGCAAACAAAATAAAGTAGTCCAAAGGTACTGAGGTTGTTAGTTTTTGAAAACCCTACTTCTGCCTCTATTTTAAAACATTTGGAAAGCAGAGCTGACGTGGAAACTCTCAATCGTTACAACGTAATTAAGCAAAAAAGATACTTTTTCTTTTTGTAGGGTGTGTGATCTTTTGTTTATTGGGTAGTTTGTCCTTATGAAAGTGACACTAAGCTCTGGTTTAAAAAAAAAAAAAAAAATCAATCTATTCAAGCAGTGGCGGCTGGTGCTCTATTTTGGGGGGGGGGCGCAAACAAACAAACCCCTCCCCCCGGTTGCTGGCTCGTCGATCCACCCACCGGTCCCACGCTTGCCCCCATCTAGGTTGCAGGCAGCTTTGGATCTTTCCTGAGTCTCCTCCTCGTTGGCGGTTTCACGGTGGCTTCCCTTGTGTCTCCTCTTCAGCAACTTCCTCTTTGGCGGCCAATACGGTCGCTTCTCTTATTGACGCGGTCTCAGGACCCGCTTTCTGATTGGCCGGGAGGAGAATCAGGAAGACAATAGCGAATATTCATTTGCTATTGTCACACAACTGGGTGGGCTCGGGGCGCCAGGCCTCCGGCTCTAATCATGTGCTTAACCACTTCAGCCCCGGAAGGATTTACCCCCTTCCTGACCAGAGCACTTTTTACAATTCGGCACTGCGTCGCTTTAACTGCTAATTGCGCGGTCATGCAATGCTGTACCCAAACGAAATTTGCGTCCTTTTCTTCCCACAAATAGAGCTTTCTTTTGATGGTATTTGATCACCTCTGCCGTTTTTATTTTTTGCGCTATACACGGAAAAAGACCGAAAATTTTGAAAAAAAATGATATTTTCTACTTTTTGTTCTAAAAAAAATCCAATAAACTCAATTTTAGTCATACATTTAGGCCAAAATGTATTCGGCCACATGTCTTTGGTAAAAAAAATGTCAATAAGTGTATATTTATTGGTTTGCGCAAAAGTTATAGCGTCTACAAACTAGGGTACATTTTCTGGAATTTACACAGCCTTTAATTTATGACTGCCTATGTCGATTCTTGAGGTGCTAAAATGGCAGGGCAGTACAAAACCCCCACAAATGACCCCATTTTGGAAAGTAGACACCCCAAGGAATTTGCTGAGAGGCATGTTGAGCCCATTGAATATTCATTTTTTTTGTCCCAAGTGATTGAATAATGACAAAAAAAAAAAAAAAAAAAAAAAATTATAAAAAGTTGTCACTAAATGATATATTGCTCACACAGGCCATGGGCATATGTGGAATTGCACCCCAAAATACATTTAGCTGCTTCTCCTGAGTACGGGGATACCACATGTGTGGGACTTTTTGGGAGCCTAGCCGCGTACGGGGCCCCGAAAACCAAGCACCGCCTTCAGGATTTCTAAGGGCGTACATTTTTGATTTTACTCCTCACTACCTATCACGGTTTTGAAGGCCATAAAATGCCCAGATGACATAAACCCCCCCCAAATGACCCCATTTTGGAAAGTAGACACCCCAAGCTATTTGCTTTGAGGCATGTTGAGTCCATGGAATGTTTTATATTTTGACACAAGTTGCGGGAAAGTGACAATTTTTTTTTTTTTTTTTTTTTTTTGCACAAAGTTGTCACTAAATGATATATTGCTCACACAGGCCATGGGCATATGTGGAATTGCACCCCAAAATACATTTAGCTGCTTCTCCTGAGTACGGGGATACCACATGTGTGGGACTTTTTAGGAGCCTAGCCGCGTACGGGACCCCGAAAACCAAGCACTGCCTTCAGGATTTCTAAGGGCGTACATTTTTGATTTTACTCCTCACTGCCTATCACAGTTTCGGAGGCCATGGAATGCCCAGGTGGCACAAACCCCCCCCAAATGACCCCATTTTGGAAAGTAGACACCCCAAGCTATTTGCTGAGAGGCATGGTGAGTATTTTGCAGCTCTCATTTGTTTTTGAAAATAAAGAAAGACGAGAAAAAAAAATTTTTTTTTTCTTTTTTCAATTTTCAAAACTTTGTGACAAAAAGTGAGGTCTGCAAAATACTCACTATACCTCTCATCAAATAGCTTGGGGTGTCTACTTTCCAAAATGGGGTCATTTGGGGTTTTTTTTTGCCACCTGGGCATTCCATGGCCCCCGAAACTGTGATAGGCGGTGAAGAGTGAAAGTTATAGCGTCTACAAACTAGGGTACATTTTCTGGAATTTACACAGCCTTTAATTTATGACTGCCTATGTCGATTCTTGAGGTGCTAAAATGGCAGGGCAGTACAAAACCCCCACAAATGACCCCATTTTGGAAAGTAGACACCCCAAGGAATTTGCTTAGAGGCATGTTGAGCCCATTGAATATTCATTTTTTTTGTCCCAAGTGATTGAATAATGACAAAAAAAAAAAAAAAAAATTATAAAAAGTTGTCACTAAATGATATATTGCTCACACAGGCCATGGGCATATGTGGAATTGCACCCCAAAATACATTTAGCTGCTTCTCCTGAGTACGGGGATACCACATGTGTGGGACTTTTTGGGAGCCTAGCCGCGTACGGGGCCCCGAAAACCAAGCACCGCCTTCAGGATTTCTAAGGGCGTACATTTTTGGTTTTACTCCTCACTACCTATCACGGTTTTGAAGGCCATAAAATGCCCAGATGACATAAACCCCCCCCAAATGACCCCATTTTGGAAAGTAGACACCCCAAGCTATTTGCTTTGAGGCATGTTGAGTCCATGGAATGTTTTATATTTTGACACAAGTTGCGGGAAAGTGACAATTTTTTTTTTTTTTTTTTTTTTTTTGCACAAAGTTGTCACTAAATGATATATTGCTCACACAGGCCATGGGCATATGTGGAATTGCACCCCAAAATACATTTAGCTGCTTCTCCTGAGTACGGGGATACCACATGTGTGGGACTTTTTAGGAGCCTAGCCGCGTACGGGACCCCGAAAACCAAGCACTGCCTTCAGGATTTCTAAGGGCGTACATTTTTGATTTTACTCCTCACTGCCTATCACAGTTTCGGAGGCCATGGAATGCCCAGGTGGCACAAACCCCCCCCAAATGACCCCATTTTGGAAAGTAGACACCCCAAGCTATTTGCTGAGAGGCATGGTGAGTATTTTGCAGCTCTCATTTGTTTTTGAAAATAAAGAAAGACGAGAAAAAAAAATTTTTTTTTTCTTTTTTCAATTTTCAAAACTTTGTGACAAAAAGTGAGGTCTGCAAAATACTCACTATACCTCTCATCAAATAGCTTGGGGTGTCTACTTTCCAAAATGGGGTCATTTGGGGTTTTTTTTTGCCACCTGGGCATTCCATGGCCCCCGAAACTGTGATAGGCGGTGAAGAGTGAAATCAAAAATTTACGGCCTTAGAAAGCCTGAAGGCGGTGCTTGGTTTTCGGGGTCCCGTACGCGGCTAGGCTCCCAAAAAGTCTCACACATGTGGTATCCCCGTACTCAGGAGAAGCAGCAGAATGTATTTTGGGGTGTAATTTCACATATTCCCATGGCATGTTTGAGCAATATATCATTTAGTGACAACTTTGCGCAAAAAAAAATAAAAAAAATAAAAAATTGTCTCTTTCCCGCAACTTGTGTCACAATATAAATTATTCCATGGACTCAACATGACTCTCAGCAAATAGCTTGGGGTGTCTACTTTCCAAAATGGGGTCATTTGGGGGGGGTTTGAACTGTCCTGGCATTTTATGCACAACATCTAGAAGCTTATGTCACACATCACCCACTCTTCTAACCACTTGAAGACAAAGCCCTTTCTGACACTTATTGTTTACATAAAAAAATAATTTTTTTTTGCAAGAAAATTACTTTGAACCCCCAAACATTATATATTTTTTTTAAAGCAAATGCCCTACAGATTAAAATGGTGGGTGTTTCATTTTTTTTTTTCACACAGTATTTGCGCAGCGATTTTTCAAACGCATTTTTTGGGGAAAAAACACACTTTTTTACATTTTAATGCACTAAAACACACTATATTGCCCAAATGTTTGATGAGATAAAAAAGATGATCTTAGGCCGAGTACATAGATACCAAACATGACATGCTTTAAAATTGCGCACAAACGTGCAGTGGCGACAAACTAAATACATTTTTAAAAGCCTTTAAAAGCCTTTACAGGTTACCACTTTAGATTTACAGAGGAGGTCTACTGCTAAAATTACTGCCCTCGATCTGACCTTCGCGGCGATACCTCACATGCATGGTGCAATTGCTGTTTACATTTGACGCCAGACCAACGCTTGCGTTCACCTTAGCGCGAGAGCAGGGGGGACAGGGGTGCTTTTTTTTTTTTTTTTTTTTTTTTCTTTATTATTATTATTTTTTTATCTTATTTTTAAACTGTTCCTTTCATTTTTTTTTTTTTTTAAATCATTTTTATTGTTATCTCAGGGAATGTAAATATCCCCTATGATAGCAATAGGTAGTGACAGGTACTCTTTTTTGCAAAAATTGGGGTCTATTAGACCCTAGATTTCTCCTCTGCCCTCAAAGCATCTGATCACACCAAGATCGGTGTGATAAAATGCTTTCCCAATTTCCCAATGGCGCTGTTTACATCCGGCGAAATCTACGTCATAAAATGCTCGTAGCTTCCGGTTTCTTAGGTCATAGAGATGTTTGGAGCCACTCTGGTCTCTGATCAGCTCTATGGTCAGCTGGCTGAATCACCGGCTGCATTTTCAGGTTCCCTGTTGAGACAGGAGAGCCAGAGAAAAACACGGAAGATGTTGGGGGGGGGGCATTCCCTCCCACTGCTTGTAAAAGCAGTCTAGAGGCTAATTAGCCACTAGGATTGCTTTTACATGAAAGCCGACCGCTGGCTGAAAAGAATGATACCAAGATGATACCTAAACCTGCAGGCATCATTCTGGTATAACCACTCAAAGTCGTGAATGGCATACCTGAAGACAAAAAAATGGTTAACAATAAAGCACAGTAAACGGTAAGGTATAAAAAATTGCATACCTGAAAAGCAAACATGATAAAACATAATAACAATAACAATAACAATAAAACATTGCAGAATAGAATACAGTAAAAAAGAGCAGAACAATAGAGAGAGAATAGAGAGAGAGAGAACAATAAAACGACAACTATTTTTATTTTATATTTTTGTTTGTGTTTTTTTTTTTTTACACTTTTTTTTGTAACTAACTATAATAACTGTAACCGGTTCCAGGTTCGGGTCTCTCAAAATGCGATGGCATCTTGGGAGACCCTGTGAAAGTGTGCCTAGTCTGTGCAATGTTGTACCCTACGCTAATACTCAACTAGTGCATGGTAGCGTTCAAAACATTCACCAATGCAAAGACCAGGATTGTCAGGACAGGAGGGACAATAATAGCGGGTGTCACGGCTATATCCGCGCTTGCTGCAGACACAACATATTTTTTGGGGGGTTCGCTGGGTAGGGGTACTCGGGAGGACATAAAGAAAATGCCTCTCATGCAGCCGACTGCATTTGGTTGGGGATGTGAATGGGGGAAGTACGGGCGCTGCAGAAGCGGTGGGTTCCCAATTAGGATTGGCGAATGCAGCAGGAAGGGCACTATGGGCATGACGGGCCTGTGTTTGTCTTTTTGGTGGCAGCGGGACACTACTTGTGCTTGCCACCTCACCAGCTTGAACTGCACTTATGGGACTCGCCACGTCACCAAGTGTTACTGCAGTGCTGGTTTGACTACGACCGGGGTGTACTAGGCCTCTGGTGCTTGCCAGTTCACCAAAACGCTACAAAAAAAACTGTTAGCGATCACAGGGATCAGGCCTGACTCTGCGAACGCTGCAGTTATGCGTTTAGAGTTTTGTAAGTGACAGTGATCGATCGATACTGCACTTGGGTGGGCTGGGCCGGGCCGGGCGGAGGGGCAAAACGCAGGTGCTAGCAGGTATCTGGGCTGATCCCGCTAACACTGCGTTTTTGGGAACCCTAAACTGCTGGGGACGCTAGTATAGATCTGATCGGATCAGATATTGATCTGTTCAGATACTATACCACTAAGGGAGGCGTATGCTGCGTGCGTGGGTGTTAGCGGTACTGGCGCTAATCTGACGCTGCCTGGGGCTGGTGCTTGCCAGTTCACCAAAATGCTACCAAAAAAACTGTTAGCGATCGCAGGGATCAGGCCTGACTCTGCGAACGCTGCAGTTATGCGTTTAGTGTTTTGTAAGTGACAGTGATCGATCGATACTGCACTTGAGTGGGCTGGGCTCGCCTGGGCGGAGGGGCAAAACGCAGGTGCTAGCAGGTATCTGGGCTGATCCCGCTAACACTGCGTTTTTGGGAACCCTAAACTGCTGGGGACGCTAGTATAGATCTGATCAGATCAGATATTGATCCGATCAGATACTATACCACTAAGGGAGGTGTATGGTGCGTGTACGGTGCGTGCGTGGGTGTTCGCGGTACTGGCGCTAATCTGACGCTGCCTGGGGCAACGCATATCACCGCCGGGCGATCAGGGGGCTAAACCTTTATTCGGTAATAAACGGCGGGTGCCCTGACACTATAAAAAATAAACTAACTAACCAGCGTCACCCGTAACAGTTATACGGTGATCAGTGGTGAAAGGGTTAACTAGGGGGCAATCAAGGGGTTAAAACATTTATTAGATAGTATATGGGGGTCCCTGTCGCTATAAAACACTGACGGCGAACCTAAATATTTACGTCCCTAACTAGCGTCACCAGTGACACTAATACAGCGATCAGAAAAATGATCGCTTAGCGACACTGGCGACAGGGGGTGATCAAGGGGTTAAAACTTTATTAGGGGGGGTACTGGCGCTAATCTGACGCTGCCTGGGGCGACGCATATCACCGCCGGGCGATTAGGGGGCTAAACCTTTATTCGGTAATAAACGGCGGGTGCCCTGACACTATAAAAAATAAACGAACTAACCAGCGTCACCCGTAACGGTTATACGGTGATCAGTGGTGAAAGGGTTAACTAGGGGGCAATCAAGGGGTTAAAACATTTATTAGATAGTATATGGGGGTCCCTGTCGCTATAAAACACTGACGGCGAACCTAAATATTTACGTCCCTAACTAGCGTCACCAGCAACACTAATACAGCGATCAGAAAAATGATCGCTTAGCGACACTGGTGAGGGGGGGTGATCAAGGGGTTAAAACTTTATTAGGGGGGGTAAGGGGGGTACCCTAGACCTACAGGGGGGTTACAGTAACTGTCCTAACACTGCTAACTGTCACAAACTGACACTATGCAGTAATCAGGAAAAAAAAAAAAAAAAAAAAAAAAAAACCTGCTTGGTGTCAGTTTGTGACAGGGGGGGGGGTGATTGGGGGGGGATCGGGGGGCGATCGGGGGGGGATCGGGGGTGTAATGTATGTCTGGCATGTTCTACTGTGTGTGTTTGTGTTGTGCACTTACTTACATGTCATCTCTCCTCGGCGCTGGAACGGAAACTGACAGCCGAGGAGAGATGACATCACATCCTCTGCCTCTGTGTACTATACAGAGGCAGGGGATGTTTGTCAGTGGCTGGGAGCGATCGCGAGGGGGGGGGCCACGATCGGATGGTCTCCCCCTCGTCTCTCATCGCTCCCAACCAAATGCCGACCGCAGCTGGCACCGGGGGGGGGTCCGATCGGACCCCCCACCCGCGGGAAGGCAATCACGTTTCAGGTACGTGATTTTGCCTGCCCGTGCCGCTCTGCTCACGTATATAGGCGTGAGGCGGTCGGCAAGTGGTTAAAAAAAAAAAAACCCATTGGAATCCATGCGACCAGCACCCTTCATGTAGATTAGGGGCCGGGCGCATGAATTAGGGGGGCGGCACCCCTGCGCCCTGTATAGATGACACTGTATTCAAGTATGGATTCATAATTAAAAAAAACTTTTCTATTGCTCCTGTTATCTGACTTCCTATTAGAAGGTGGCTACTATATATAGGAACGTAGCCGCCCTAGCTTGCCGACTCCTGAGATTTATTTTTTTATTTCGCTTTTTTACAGATACTTATATAGCGGCATCAATTTATGCAGCGCTTTAGATATATATTGCATTTTCACACCAGTCCCTGCCTTGAAGGACCTTACAATGTAAGGTTCCTAACTCCGATTCATATATACACATACTAGGGCCAATTTAGACAGGAGCCAATTAACCTACCAGCATGTCTTTGGAGTGTGAGAGGAAACATGATTACCCGGAGGAAACCCACGCAGGCACAGGGAGAACATGCAAACTCCATGCAGGTAGTATCCTGGTTGGATTAAGAAACCAAGGAAACAGTGCTCCAAGGCAGAGGCATAACTAGAACCCCTCAGGGCCCCGGTGCAAAAAAATCATAAAGCAACCAATCCTCTCCATTTTCCTCCTGCAGCTTTTTAGTGGCTGCAGGAGGAAAATTGAGGTGAACAGTTCCTCTATATGCCACCCCACGCTTCTCCTATCTACCTCCTGCTGCCTGATTGTGACCTTGTGACCCTGGTAGTTCCACCACTGGTGTCAGTAGTTTTTTTTATTTTTGTTATTTTATTTGTTTATTCAATTTGGCAGTTTATTTTATTTATTTTTACAATTTTATTTTTTATTATTTTGTACAATTTTTTAGGAGCCCTGTTTGGGGGGCTTTGGTGGGATAATAGGGGTCTAAACAGACCTCTGATGTTTCACCTTTGAGACAGAGAATGGAGACTGAGGACACAGCTCTCAATCTCCATCTCTGCAGTCTCAGCTGCACAGAATAAATGGACAGGGATAGCTCTGTACAGAGGCTTCCCGTTCATTTGAAGCATAGTAAACACAGTTTATTATGCCTCAGTTGTGAATGAACAGAGTCAGTGACCGATATGGATCACTGACTCTAATCAATAAGACAAGGAAAGGGCCCTTTTCCTGCTCTCCGTCCTGACACATCCCCCGCAGCAGTTGTCAGAAGATGGGAGGTGGAAGCCGGCGGTGCTGCGGGGGATGAGGGAGCAAGGGAGTACACAGAGGCCTGGGGGCAGCAGTAGGTAGATAGGAGAGGCGTGGGGTGGCATATAGAGGAACTGATCACCTCAATTTTCCTCCTGCAGCCACTGAAAAGCTGCAGGAGGAAAATGGAGGGGATTGGTTGCTTTATATGCCACCTCCTCTATACGCTGCAATTGTGACCCCTGTCCTTTCCATCCTGGAACAAATTCTCTTCACTTACCTAATTCTCTGCAGCATAAATTATCTTACCCCCCCCATCCCCCTTCCTAGAGCATAACCCCTCCAGCGCGGCACAAATCCTCCCTTACCCCCTTATGTTGCATCATTTACAGGGTGCCAGGGGTCCAGACACTGCAATTGCCCCCTCTGAGGCAGACGGCATCTCTTTGATTGGGGGGGGGTAAGGGCCCAGTCGCAACTGCGATTTCTGATACCCTGGTAGTTCTGCCACTGCTCCAAGGCTTGAGTGCTAAGTACTATACCACTGTGCTGCCCTACTCTTATCCAGTCTATGAAGAAAGTTACTGTATAAAGCATGTCTTTGGGGTTGGAGGAAACCGGAGTACCCAGAGGAAACCCACGCAGACACAGGGAGAACATGCAAACTCCAGGCAGGTAGAGCTGTGGTTGGAATTTGAACCGATGACCCTAGTGCTGCTCAATGGCGACCCTAGGGGGGGCCAGAGGGGGCCCTGACCCCCCCAACATTATGCTGGGCCACCGCTTTTACAAAAAGGCAATTTCTTTTTGTTTGTATTCATATCGGATGTGCCGCATCTTACTCGGGCCACCGCTGGGGTAACACAGTCTCTATTGAGAGGGAGAACGTCCCCAGTCAGCTCCTGCGAGTGATTCCTCCCCCCTCCCTCTGCTCGCTGACACTGCATAATGCGAGCGCTCACACAACCACGGCCGCCCGATCTGCTCCTTCCCCTGCATCCTCATTGGCAGGGAGAAGAGCGAGTTGCAGGAAGGACTCCACCAGGACTCTCAGTTACTGAAAAAACAGACTGATTTCTCCCGTCCTTAGGACAGGAGAACCAGCCTGTAAATTCCAAGAAATGCTAGACCAGCGCTGTCAATAGCAGGGGCAGGACAGCAAGAGGAGGCTGGGGAACCCCACAGTGACAGAACACCAGGGCCCGGTGGCAAGACAACCTTTGCAACCCTGATAGTTCTCCCACTGCTTTGGACCCTTATATTTTCTTGGTATGCTGGTGACATATATCTCTTGTTCTCTGTCACCCTGGGGGGGGCCCCAATACAGTAGGAAGGGAGATCACCGCAGAACATGTGAAAGGGCCGTTGTGGGATCGTAGTAAAGGGGTAAAGGGCCCCAGGATAGATAGATATATCTATCTATATATATTTTATATATATATATATATATATATATTTGCATTTTATATTGCCCCCCTATTTTTGTCCCTGTCCCCCCATGTGCCCCCCCTAATTATGAAAGCTGGAGACGCCATTGGTGCTGCTAGGTGGAGGTACTAACCACTTATTCACTGTGCTTCCCTGAACTAGAAACGATGGGGTGTGTAGTGTGCATAGAGCAGTGCACATGGCTGCAACTAGCATGCACTGCTTATTCCAAACATAGGGAGTGAGGGGGAAATGGAGAGGCTAGGCAACTCTTGGAAGGCATTACAAGGAGGCAGTAAAATACAGTAAGAAACATCTTAATGAAAAATAGATTACAAAATAATTAAGTAGTGGATGCATATGGTTATTTTTGGAAAATAAGAAATTGTTTAGTGTCACTTTAAGTGTTCTTTGTATTTGTTTCTTTTTTTCTTTTCTTTTTGCTTGTTATTTCTATACTGCTGATATATATTTTTTAAGTTTACTTTTTTTGCTGTCTATTTTTTTTCCTTTAAAATAATGGGGCAACTAAGAGGTCACTTTTTGGCACCAGAACACATCTAGGAGAATTAAAATTAAATCTTATGCCGCGTACACACGAGCGGACTTTACGGCAGACTTTGCCCGGCGGACTTTTCGACGGACTTTACGACGGACTTTCTGAATGAACGGACTTGCCTACACACAATCCACCAAAGCCTGTCGAATTTGTACGTGATGACGTACGACCGGACTAAAACAAGGAAGTTCATAGCCAGTAGCCAAAAGCTGCCCTAACGTGGCTTTTTGTCCGTCGAACTAGCATACAGACGAGCGGGCTTTTCAACCGGACTCGATTTTGACGGATTGATTTAAAACATGTTTCAAATCTAAGTCCGTCCAACTTTTGAGAAAACAAAGTCCGCTGGAGCCCACACACGATCGAATTGTCTGACGAAATCCAGTCCGCCGGGCAAAGTCTGCCGTAAAGTCCGCTCGTGTGTACGCAGCATTAGGAACCTTTTAAAGTTTATTGCACCCTTAAACCCTGCCCAAAAAATCATTTACCCTTCCCCACAAACTCCAATACATTTTGAAAAAAATGGCACAAATTTGCCAAAATCTGTCAAGTTTCACCAAAATTTTGGGGAAATTAAAATTCTCAATAAAATAGTGCTAAGAAAGCTACTGCTACCAAATTGAGTGACGGCATAAAAAGAACTCTTCCATAGAATTAAAAACAAGTTTTTTGCTACTTCTATGACAAGTGGGGTAGAACCAAATGGGACTGTTGTAAAGTATGAGCATCAGTGAAGAAACCCGTCTGGTATGGTGTAAACTAAAGTGGGGATTGAATGAGGACTTTGTACAGCACCACTGGCTCGGTAGTACAGGTGCCTGGATTGTTCCATGGAGCAGCTCCTCAAAGAGTCCAATGGTGCCACAAAGACAATGTACCCCAAAAAGGGCTGTGTCACTTTGTCTGTAAATTGTTCTGCTTCAACTGAGAGAGGGTTGGACAGCTGCCCAGCTCAAGTTTGCTGGCCCCGAAGTTTGCTGCACTAAGCATTCAAGACCGCATTGCTATGTCTACTCTACACTGTGCATATCTTTGTGTACAAGGACAGTCTAATGTAAACAGTTTTCTATCATTTTGAGTTTTACCCCAGTTCTGGTTAAACATAAATGTTTTCCCTTTAAAGAGATCAAAAAAGCTATATCCCTTGTAGACACAGTCCTGTGTGTTTTTGTCCTTCAATCTTAAACATCAGCTTTACAGCATTATGAAAGGACACAACCAGTCTGTGGAGCATGAGGCTTTGTGGTAATTGTTGTGGTGGGTCAAGGCTCATAGCTATTCAATATCGCCAGTTCTAGTAGAAAATTAACAAACAAAGCAAATATAAGACCAATATTGCAGACAAGTCTTCCTAGTCAAAGATTAGATTTTCCTTTCAGCTTGATGGCGGATGTAAAGGCACAAGTGTTCATTAACCACCTCAATACTGGGCATTTTCGCCCCCTTCCTGCCCAAGCCATTTTTCAGCTTTCAGCGCTGTTGCACTTTGAATGGCAATTGCGCGGTCATACAACACTGTACGCAGATAAAATTGTTATCATTTTTTCCCCACAAATAGAGCTTTCTTTTGGTGGTATTTGATCACCTCTGCGGTTTTTATTTTTTGCGCTATAAACAAAAGAAGAGTGACAAGTTTTAAAAAAAACACAATAATTTTTACCTTTTGCGATAATAAATATCCAATTTTTTTTTTCTTTAAAACAAATTTTTTCTCAGTTTAGGCCGATATGTATTCTTGTACATATTTTTGGTAAAAAAAAATCGCAATAAGCGTATATAGATTGGTTTGCGCAAAAGTTATAGCGTCTACAAAATAGGGGATAGTTTTATAACATTTTTTTTTTTTTTTACTAGTAATGGCGGTGATCTGCGATTTTTATCGTGACTGCGATATTGCGGCGGACACATCGGACACTTTTGACACATATTTGGGACCATTCACATTTATACATCGATCCGTGCTATAAAAATGCATTGATTACTGTATAAATGTGACAGGCAGTGAAGGGGTTAACACTAGGTGGTGATCGAGGGGTTAACTGTGTTGCTAGGGAGTGATTCTAACTGTAGGGGGCGGGGACTCACTAGGGGAGGAGACCGATCGGTGTTCCGCTGTACTGGGAACATACCATCGGTCTCCTCTCCTCTGACAGGACCGTGGATCTGTGTGTTTACACACACAGATCCACTGTCCTGCTGTGTTACCGGTAATCGCGGGTGCCCGGCGGACATCGCGGCCGCCTGGCACGCGCACCAGGTGCCTAGTGACACAGTGGGCGTGCGCGATCGCCCGCGGCGGCGGGCGCGCGCGCGCCCCCTGGTGGCCTAGGAAAGCGAGGACGTCATATGACGCCCGCCCGCAATGAGAGCTGCGCGGCCTGGCCGTCAATTCACAACCGGCGGTCAGCTAGCGGTTAAGGATGGGCCTTGGTGTCCTGAATGGCTGAACTACTGGGGTGATTGGCTGTTCGCTGAGTCCCAAATCTCTTGCCGCACAGGAAAATCTTTTTTTAGCAGCAGTAGAGCAACTGCTACAAAAATATGATGGATTCTGCAGGGCACCTGGTTGTCAGGGAGCCACAGCCGACAGCTCAGTGTGTTCAGGTTCGGCACCTGAACTACTGTAATGTTTTGGGTACCCTCCTGAACCCAGATATGTTTGGTTCATCACTAGTGTTCATTAGTGATTAGGTTTGGGTTCGCCACTACCATGGTTTCATTATTATTATTTATTATTATACAGGATTTATATAGCGCCAAATCCTGTAGGCGAGTATGGGAGGAGGTGACAAGGGAGCTAGAGAGCAGGAGGTCTTGGGAGGACCAAAGAGAGCGGCTTGTTTGGTATTTTGAGACTAGGTTAGTGATGTAGCTGGGGGCAGAGTTGTGGATGGTTTTGTAAATTATTCATGCCAAATCTTGCATGCTTGAGGTTTGCAGAGCTTGCAGATGAATGCAGGAATTCATCAGACCGATCTTTTCTTAACCCTAATGTACTGCCTGGCCTCTGAAATTAGGTCAACTTGTAAGCAGGTATGATTATATGGTTGGCCACTAGATATTTCTGTTCTCATTAAAGTATGGTAAAATGAAAAGTTATAACCAAGTGATAGCTCCCCTTTTAGAGAAGTCCTTTCTGTAGTGATGTTGTGGGTGTCAGGCCCAGACTGGGAGAAAAAAATAGGCCTGGACATTTTAGACTGAGCAGCCCATTTTTATTTATTTCTAAAGTAAATTACAAATAATGGCAACCACTGGTTTCTCGATCTCTTTTAGTTGTAGTTTAGTTTTAGCCTGGGTTTACATAAGTGTGAATTGGATGCGGGGAATTTGCGTGTGAGGAGATTTTGATGGGCTCTCTATGGAGCCGGTTCACACATTTACGGATCGGCTTTGAATTCCTGTGCGTCTTCTGATCTGTTTCAGGTCCAAATTCAGTCAAAAATTTGGGCTGAAATCAGACCTGAAATGGTGAATGGAGATGCACTGGACCCCTGCTGTGAGTCGATCCATGCTGGTGTGAACCCAGCCTAAGCCTGCTTCAGTCACTTCTGACTGGACAATGAAAGACCAGCAAAAGCCTGGTCAGGTAAATTCTCTCCTACTGTCAGCTTGTCCTCTTCCAGTCCAGGCCAATTCCAATTCCAATTCCACTTTCCAATGGAAAACTACTTAGAACCCCCAAACATTTTATATACGTAGCACTAACTCCATTAGGAGCTGCTGATTTTGATCGGGCTGTTGCCGCCACCCATTTCCTGTATTTTCACCACATCAGGAACCTAGAGTCCATGTTGAACTTTGTATTCAAAATGTATGAACCAGTCACTTTAGTACTTTTTCCAATGCTTTAATGGGAGATAAATGAAAGAAGTAGCAGGAAAGAGGTAGAGAGGGAGTTTCAGGGAAGTTCAAATACATTTTCTGTCTTTGATCTTTTGAGTACTTGAATATCTTAAGGACGAGTATTCCTTCAGTCCAAGATTGAATATTTTGCCCACCCGGATAGGCCTCTCTCACTGACCTAGCAGCCGGAGCGTAGCACGAACAAGAAAAGTCTCTGCCACAGACTTAAGAAGAACAAATGTAACTGCACGATCCTCTGCCACAGGACGTAGTAGTTTTAAATGAACAGCAACACAGTACCAGAACCTTTAAGCCGACCCGGCAGTACTATGTGGTAGGTTGAATTTAAGATGCGTCCTCCAATTGAGTCACCAGGCCCCTCTCCAGACCAGTGCTCCGCATGATCCTTCCAAGACGGGTCCTCCCCTGGATCTTCTCAATTGTCCGGATTCTTCCCGCAGGACAGACAGCACAGGATCATCCCTGCAGTAGTAGTAGTAGGCCCCAGACAAACTTCTGGGCCCACCCACATGCTGCAGCAACGCAGTCCTCCGGCCCAGAGAACCACGAGGTAGGACTCCTAGCACATACCTGTTGGCCAGGAGGGCCAGCAGGTGGAAAGAAAGAGACCAAGAAAAATGGCGTCTGTCCCTTAAATTCCCCTTCCCAGAATGCATCACAGGGGACAACCTCTGCCGAGTTACTTCTGGGATAGAAGAGCACTCAATACACCTCAGCCTGTTGCTTTCCAGCTCCGGTTTGTAGTGACACCGACATCTACAGGCGACGGAGTGGAACTGCACGCAACACAACCAAAGCTGGAACAGAAGCTAATTTAGCCATAGATTAAATCTGAACTATATACAGAACAGACGACCCACTAAATTTACATATAAGCGGTAGATTGAAAATCTACCAGCGCTACATACTCCCCCCACTGCAATAGACGTTGTCCTCAACGTCTGCCAAAAATGACTCTCAAGCCTGAGAGTAGGTGTCAGGGCACCATTGGCACCGAACCGGGGCGTCGGCGTACGCCTATGCGCCGGCGCGCGCCGTTGCGCGCTGCTCAGCAAATACCTGCTGTTCCCGGGCATCGGCGCGGCGCTAGGGCGCGCGCGGGTTCGCGGCGCTTGGGCGCGCGCGCGTGTGCACGTGGGCGCGGACGGGCGTGCGTGCGTTCGCGATAGCGCCGGTTTGGCGCCAAAGTGCATTTAAAAGCCCCTCTGTGCTGTGACACATTGCTGCTTCGTCTCAGCTTCGTGATTCTAGTATTAGTTATCTGATTGTTTGCTACCTATCTGACCCGGCTTGTTTGACCATCCGTCCTGCTCCAATCCGACCCGGCTTGTCTGACTACTCTTATGCTACCTACCTGATACCGTTGCCGAACCCTGCCTGTCTACTGACTCTGCCTCTGCCTGCTGTACTTGCCTGCCTTATATCCTAGCTGACCCGGATCGTCTGACTCTGCTTGTTCCTGTTGTCCTTGCTGTTGCACCTTCAGCTTCAGCTCCAGAGACCTCTGCACATTCAAGCGTTCCAGCCTGCTGCTTCCAGTCTCACCTGATCTGCAGTCCAGCCATCCCTGCGGGATCTCTCACCTCTTCTGCATCAGAGACTCAGCTCAACAGGCACTCCTACCCCACTGCGCTCAGGAGACCACTGTCCCCACTCCAGTGGCTCCTGAACCAGCGTTGTATGAGAGGTCTTCTCCTACAAGTCAGGCTCTCCTACCAGGTACCTAACAGTACGAAGCAGCCATGTCTGAGCCTGCAGGAGATACCTCTCCATTGAAGGAGATATGCACACACCTGGCAGCCCTCACCCAAGCAGTACAGGCTCTTCAGGCCAATTACAACAGACTGGAGGGACAAGTCCAGAACCTCGCAGGGGTTAATCCTTCAACCTCCTCTTCACCGGCCGCCCCAACACAGACTGTTCCAGGGCCTTCAGTGGTAATGCTCCCTCCTGAACCACGAGTTCCCACTCCTGAAAGATTCTCCGGAGACCGGTCTAAGTTTCAAGGTTTTCGCAATGCCTGCCAGCTCTTTTTTGCCTTACAGCCCAGAACCTTTTCATTGGAAGCCACAAAAGTTGGATTTGTCATTTCCCTCCTCCAAGGGGAACCACAGACCTGGGCACACCGTTTACTTGAAGGGGACTCAGCCCCAACCCAATCCTTATCAGCCTTCTTCGAAGCTATGGCACAATTGTATGAGGATCCTCAACTGACTGTCACAGCTGAATCTGCTCTGCTCGCGCTCCAACAAGGCCGCAAACCTGCGGAGGACTATGTTGCTGAATTTAGACGTTGGAGCGCGGATACCCAGTGGAACGACGCGGCTCTGCGTCATCAATTCCGCATTGGACTGTCTGAAATCTAAAAGATGAACTGGCCCGAGTCGGTATTCCAAACACCTTGGAGGCCTTGATCACCCTATCTATCCAGATCGATCGTCGCCTCCGAGAACGCCGATCTGAACGAGCAGTCCAACCTAACCGCCCGACCTGGATGACACCACGTGCACCAATTCCTGCATCTCGCTACCTACCTGTGCCAAGTCCACCGCCAGTCAATACCACATTGGATACCTCCGAACCAATGCAGCTAGGTCTGATGCGACCTGCCCTGACCCCCGAAGAACGTGCCCGTCGCCGACAATTGAATCTGTGTCTCTACTGTGGAGGAACCGGGCATTATGTCCATAATTGCCCAATCAGAATGAGTAAGTGTTCATCTCCTATACCTACCAATCTCTCTGCTTTATCCACAAATTCTACCCATCTTGCCATTCCTCTCTCATTACAGCTTCAAGAAAAGACACTCCAAGTCAACGCAATTATTGACTCCTGGGCATGCAGCTGCTTCATAGACTTAAGTTTTGCCAAACTGCACAACATCCCTTTACAGACTAAAGCCCATGGACTCTCTGTCTTCCTTGCTGATGGCTCCCGTATCAGATCTGGACAAGTGACACAAGAAACCCTGCCATTACCCGCTACGACTTCTTCTCAACACAAGGAACTGCTGACCCTTGACGCCATCTCCTCTCCCATGTTTCCCATTATCCTGGGCATTCCCTGGCTTCAGGCCCACAATCCACACATCCATTGGGCAACTGGAGAAATAAAATTTCTGTCACCCTACTGTCAGGAACACTGTCTGGCGAAAGTCTCGGATCCCCAAGCTACTCTACTTTGTGTGGACTCCGACCAGACCAATCGTCAAGCTATTCCCAAACACTATCATGACTACTTGGATGTCTTCAGCAAAAAAGGGGCAGATTCTCTTCCACCTCATCGTCCCTACGATTGCCCCATCGAGTTGCTGCCAGGATCCGAAATTCCCTTTGGACGCATCTTCCCCCTATCCGAAAAGGAACAAGAAGTGTTGAAAGCATACATTGATGAAAACTTAGCCAAAGGATTTATTCGCCACTCTACTTCTCCAGCAGGGGCAGGAATATTCTTTGTCACCAAGAAGGACAAATCTCTCCGCCCGTGTATTGACTACCGGGAATTGAATAAGATCACGATTAAAAATCGGTATCCCCTACCCTTGATACCCGAATTATTCCAGAAATTAAGGACTGCTGTTATTTTTTCTAAGCTTGATCTAAGAGGGGCCTACAATCTGATCCGCATTCGGGCTGGGCATGAGTGGAAAACAGCTTTTCGGACCCGATTCGGGCATTATGAATATCTAGTCATGCCTTTTGGACTCTGTAATGCCCCTGCAACTTTTCAACACCTAATTAATGATGTGCTTAGAGACTTTTTAGACCTGTTTGTGATCGCATATCTAGACGATATTTTGATCTTCTCGGAATCCCTAGAGCTCCATCGGAAACATGTTTGTCAAGTATTGGGTCGTCTCCGCTTACACAGGCTGTATGCAAAAGCGGAAAAATGCGAATTCGAGAAACAAAGCATCCAATTCCTGGGCTTGATTATCTCATCGACTGGCATCAAGATGGACCCACAAAAGGTTTCTGCCGTTCTGGACTGGCCGGTACCCCTGGACAAAAAAGGGGTTCAGCGATTCATCGGGTTCGCAAACTTTTACAGGAAGTTCATCAGGGGGTTCTCTGCTATAATCGCACCAATCACACAACTGACCAAGCAGAATACCCGTTTCTCCTGGAATCATCTAGCCCAAGAGGCTTTTGTGAACCTTAAGAGACTTTTCACTTCAGCACCTATTCTTAGTCACCCTGAACCATCCTTGCCATTCATTCTAGAAGTGGACGCTTCTGAAATAGCGGTCGGTGCAATACTCTCGCAACGAAATGGCAGTAAGGATATTATGCATCCCGTAGGATTCTTCTCCCGAAAACTCTCCCCTGCAGAAAGAAACTATGATGTCGGTGATCGAGAGCTTCTCGCCATCAAGACTGCATTAGAGGAGTGGAGGTACCTGTTGGAGGGGGCTGTGCATCCAGTACTAATTTACACTGATCATAAGAACCTAGAATATTTACGATCCGCTAAAAGGTTGAAACCTCGTCAAGCCCGTTGGGCGCTGTTTTTCTCACGCTTTGCATTCCACATTACGTATCGACCGGGTTCAAGAAATGTTAAACCAGACGCATTATCTCGAATGCATGACAACCCAAAGGATCTATCTGCCCCAGACACCATTTTACCTGCAAACAATTTTTTGCTCATTCAAGCCGATCTTCTTTCTCAGATTAAGGAAGCATCTTCTGAAGCAACCAGACCCTCAGGCCTTACCCTAAGTAGCAAGGACGGACTGTTCTGGAAAGGTAGTCAAATTTTTGTTCCTGAGGAGGTTCGGGTCAAGGTCCTGGCACTCCTTCACGATCACCCATTGGCAGGTCACTTTGGGGTTCGTAAAACTCTGGAATTGGTACAGCGTACTTTCTGGTGGCCCAACTTGAAGGACTTTTGTGAGAGATACGTCAAATCTTGCCCTATCTGTACCCAGAATAAGACATCCAGGAGTAGAGCTTGGGGTCTGTTAAAACCCTTGCCAGTACCCGATAGGCCCTGGAAGATGATATCCATGGACTTTATTGTGGAACTCCCATGTTCAGAAGGTTGTTCTGCTATTTTTGTGATAGTAGACCGTTTTACCAAGATGGCCCACTTTCTCCCATTAAAAGGAACTCCGTCAGCTATGGAAACAGCTCACATTTTTATTAAAGAAATCATTAGACTCCACGGAATTCCTGTAAACATAACCTCTGACAGGGGGGTACAATTTACCTCACGTTTTTGGAGAGCCCTGTGTGAATCTTTAAAAATCAAGCTGGCTCTGTCTTCGGCCTATCACCCTCAGACCAACGGTCAGACGGAAAGGACCAATCAGACTCTTGAGCAGTACATCAGATGTTTTACCTCTTTCTCACAGGATGATTGGGTATCCTTGCTGCCACTAGCAGAATTTGCCTACAACAATGCCAAACACTCAGCCACCGGTCAATCCCCCTTTTTTGCCAATTATGGGTTCCATCTAACCTTTTTACCTGATTTCCTTCCAGAGTCTTCAGTCCCGGCAGTACAGAGTACGGTAGACTTCATCAACCACAACAACCAGATGTTGCAGGAAGCAGTATCCAAGGCTCAGGCGGACAGCAAGAGGATCTTTGACCGAAAGAGAAGAGGGGAATTGAAGCTTCAGCTTGGTGACCAGGTATGGCTATCTACAAGTAACATTAAACTAGCATGTCCCTCTAAGAAGTTGGCACCTAGATTTATGGGACCGTTTCCGGTCAAAAGAAAGATCAATGAAGTTTCATATGAACTGACTTTACCTGACTCTCTCAAAATACATCCCGTGTTTCATGTGTCATTGCTCAAACCTGCTGTACCTGATCCCTTCCCCGGCAGAGGAACTAGACCTCCTGAGCCCATTGTGGTTGATGGCAACGAGGAATTTGAGGTCGAGGCTATCCTTGATTGCAGGAAAAGACAAGGTCAGATCCAGTTCCTAATTAAGTGGAGGGGCTACGGCCCAGAAAGTAATTCTTGGGAACCAGATTGTAATGTACATGCCAGACGTTTAGTGCAAGCCTATTTTTCTAGTCATCCGGAGAAGAGAAGGCTTTTGGGCACCCGGAGGTTGCCCCTTGGGGGGGGCAATGTCAGGGCACCATTGGCACCGAACCGGGGCGTCGGCGTACGCCTATGCGCCGGCGCGCGCCGTTGCGCGCTGCTCAGCAAATACCTGCTGTTCCCGGGCATCGGCGCGGCGCTAGGGCGCGCGCGGGTTCGCGGCGCTTGGGCGCGCGCGCGTGTGCACGTGGGCGCGGACGGGCGTGCGCGCGTTCGCGATAGCGCCGGTTTGGCGCCAAAGTGCATTTAAAAGCCCCTCTGTGCTGTGACACATTGCTGCTTCGTCTCAGCTTCGTGATTCTAGTATTAGTTATCTGATTGTTTGCTACCTATCTGACCCGGCTTGTTTGACCATCCGTCCTGCTCCAATCCGACCCGGCTTGTCTGACTACTCTTATGCTACCTACCTGATACCGTTGCCGAACCCTGCCTGTCTACTGACTCTGCCTCTGCCTGCTGTACTTGCCTGCCTTATATCCTAGCTGACCCGGATCGTCTGACTCTGCTTGTTCCTGTTGTCCTTGCTGTTGCACCTTCAGCTTCAGCTCCAGAGACCTCTGCACATTCAAGCGTTCCAGCCTGCTGCTTCCAGTCTCACCTGATCTGCAGTCCAGCCATCCCTGCGGGATCTCTCACCTCTTCTGCATCAGAGACTCAGCTCAACAGGCACTCCTACCCCACTGCGCTCAGGAGACCACTGTCCCCACTCCAGTGGCTCCTGAACCAGCGTTGTATGAGAGGTCTTCTCCTACAAGTCAGGCTCTCCTACCAGGTACCTAACAGTAGGTATTTGAACTTAAAACATGGATAGGAGGAAGGAGAGACAGTAGAGAAATGTTACAGTTTCAAACATTAATACAACAACATATCCACATCAGTAATGTCACAAAACCCCACTATCTACCTAGCTGAAAGGCCTAACAGCTTGATAGGAGATCTAGTTGTTCCTAAAAGAAACAAAGTTAAACACACAAAAATGTACAGTAGCATCACTAAACAATTTTTGGAGCAAAGCCTCATTCCCCAGAGAATGACACTTTCTTCCCCACATATTTTCCTTCTAATGAAAATGAACTAAAACTATAGTATTATAGTAACTATCTCTGGGCAAATTATACCATTTCAGTAAAAGAAAATCCAGCTAGCAAAAAGTCTTTGGATATAGAAGCGCTGAGATGAATAAAGTCTCTTGACCACGGAGTTCTCTAAACCCTGACACTATCTGGCTATATACCCCAAAGTTCTATTTTCTTTTAGCAGAACAGAAGATAACAGTCCCTTTGCATAATCACCAATAAAACCGGGGATCCGGTAAAGTCAGTTTCTTCCCCTGTTTATCCACGGTGGTGATAAAATAAACAATGTCATCTTTTCCGGGTCTGCAAATGACCATCTTGTCAGCATAGATGTGCCGACCATAGTTCCAATGCAGCAAACATCCATTGAAACGTTCATCCATAACAGCAGAATACCCAGCTCTCCGGAAAGGTTTTGGTACAGACAAATAGTCCCAGACAGCTTCACGGTACCACTGTTCCCGGTTGGCCTCAACTTCCTGCATAACCTCTTGAGTAACATAAGGAAATTCCAGACCATATTCTGTAGCAACTTGTTTGATGAGCACTCTCTGTAAACGGGCAAGTCTAGATAAAGCTCTGTTTTTTCCCAAACCAGGAGGCACACAAGAATTTGGTGATTTGCGCACCATAGATCCAATGGGCATCGGCTCAAACTCAAACAAACTGGCAACATTCGACAATGTCTCTTTGGTAGACAAGGTGATGTCTTCCCAGAATCCATGGCTATCCATTCTGAGAAAGTAAGGGCAGAAGCAACATCTTCACCCTGGGCCCACAATAGTTCCTGTTATATTGTCTCAAACAAATCATCATCACTGGAGAGATTTCACATAGAACCTCCGAGTCTCTCAACTCTTCCGCTGGCAAATATTTACAAAGAGTCCCAGATATGTTCCCCTTTGATCTCTCACCCGTTCCTGACGTGGATTTCTCCAGATCCATATATTCCTCCGGCTCCGGTTCGGGTAGTCTTTGGGGCAGGCCTCAACCACGGCCACAGGAAGCCTTCACATATCCCACCTTCCTTGGAACAGGTGCAACGGGAATAGGTGTAGTAGAAGTAGAAATAAAGGTGATGTCAGCTGATGAAGCGGTAACAGCGACATCTCCCTCGGGAACACTCACGGTAGCAGATGAGACCACGGCCTGTTGCTCTCCAGCAGTGATGGCAGTAGTTTCCACCTTAGCAATCCCTGTAGCCCAGTCCACACGATAAGTACGGGGCAACATTGTAGGTTGCTCCACTGTGAATAAGTATTCTCCGCACTGCAAACATCGAACAAATGGACGGAGATGTATGGCCAGTCCTTCGCACTTGTGGCAAAGCATGCCCAGCCCTTCAATATCTCCAACAGTGTATAGTACGAACCGCCCCTGCGGCTTCAAACGAATGCCTGTATCCCTCAGTAGGGTTCCAGTCAGCATAGCACCCACAGCGGTACTTGTGGGAAAGATCTTGGATCCCATGGTTAAAAGTATTAATGGAAAAGAAGACATGGCTGCACTCTGATCCTCTCAGCACCATCATGAGGCCTCTGTTCTCCTTTGGCACCAGACACACACACACGCGTCCCACGCGGCAGCAAGTAGATGTAGCTCCTCCCACTTGCTCCTCTGGTCACGTAGCTCCCGGGCTTTTACTTCTCGCCCGCAGCCTACGCAGTTAGAAATGCAATCCTGCAGTTTAACCCCCTCTCCTCTTTTAGAAAAGTGACAAAGTCCAGAAAACTCTTCTTTAGCACAGACTCTCGGTGAAATACTTTCTCAAGTTGCGGGAGGGTAACGGCTAACAATCCCGGACGACACCCCCACATGTAGCACTAACTCCATTAGGAGCTGCTGATTTTGATTGGGCTGTTGCCACTGTAATGGAAATTTGTACGTTCTATATATAATTGTATTGTATTTTGTATGTATTGCACACTGCCCTCACTGTGCACACAGCACTAATAATGTTTTCAGTAAATGTTTACATTCTTTCGAGTCCTGATTAGAATTAGTCTGCCTATGTAACGCCCCTTGTTACCATAAACGTACAATTGTAATATTAATGTGATACCTACGTAATCATGTGCATAAAAACCTTCAATTGCGTCATAATAAAGCAGAACAGTTATTTGGAAAGATGCTGAGCGTATCTTTTGTGTCTGTTCCCTACTGCAGTAGTTATTATTAATTTGGAACCACTAATCAATATGAGGATAGGAGTTGCCTATCATCAATTTAACCGAGTCAGCATGGCGAGCTTTGCCTTAGGAGGGGATTCCAGGTGACCCTGAGTATCCGAAACGAGGAGCTTGAGACGATCCGGGAATTTCTGATAATCAGCCGGCTGAGGTAAGCCTTTTGCTTACATTTGAGTTATCAGACTTCCTTGATCGGTAAGGCATTTTCGGGACAAAGGGTACCTATTTTACTCCCCTTAATCGAACTGTATTGATTGGTGGTTATATGTTATGTTGTCCCTGTCTATTGTCCATTGGAGTGTTATAGATAAGAAAGGGAAGAATAGTGCTGTTCACAGGTATATGTAGTAAATCTGCTAGATAAAGTAGTTTAGAGGCAAGAGGGTATAGGCACACGTAGAGAAGAGAGAAGACTGGCCAGTCATTATGGGCATTGAATTAAGTAAGGGAATGAAGGGTAAGAGACCCTCAAAAATGCCCAGCGCAAGAGGAGCGCTATATATGAACCAAAGGTGCGGTTCCGCCTATACTGAGCCCCTAGATTAATTGTTAGAGTGGACAGGGATCCACAATGGGTAACTGGGTTACCAAGGTCCACAGGGACTAAGAATCATGCAGAGTAAACAGCTAGAGAAACAGCTATGTGAGCAGGATGGATCAAGGGTGACATTAACACTAGACAGAAAGGGACATTTTCATGTTAAGTTGTGGGATGAATTTGGGGTCAGGCACTACAACTATTAGAGTCAGAAACAGAGAAATGAGATATCTGAACAAAATAAGGAATGCAGAATTTAGGCAGGGAAATAGTAAAGTGTTAAAAGAAAGTGAGAGAATGATATGCATGTGTTGTGTACAAATGGGAAAAATGTACCGGTAAGCGATTTTAGAGAGATATTGGCGTATGTGTGTGCGAATGCTGGGACCTTTAGTTCTATTGCTTGTGTGTGTTATGTACGCAGATGTGACCCCCTCCTTTGTGCTCTCCTGAAAGAAATGTGGCTGGGATGAGAGGTTAGTGATAAGCTAGAAGGACACCATGCCAATTCCAGTTTTTTAGACAAAACATTTATAACAAAATGTGCCGGGTTAACGAATCTAATGATAAACAATGTGATCACAATTATTTTGAATCTGTTTTCCAAACATGGTAAAATGAAGGTTACATTTAACCATGTATTACACAAATTGAATATCCTTTGATAGTGGAAACAGTGCATTTAAAAAGGGAAATTAAGTAAAATTAAGTAATAATGAGTATTAATTTCTAATATGAGTTTAACAGTAATATAGATACATTGAAACTGGTTTAGACAACCTTTGGTTGGAAATGAAATCCAGGTTATTGGGGAAATTTGTAAAAATGGGATTAGTTTAGATTAAGATAACAATTTTTGTAATTTTACATTTATTCAATAAGCTCTTATTTAGAGAAAAAAAAATTAAGATGAGGTTGTTATTTGGAATAAAGCTGCCATAATATTTAACAAAGCCAAGATGGATGAGATACATAAGAAGTTTTTCTACAAAAATGACATTTTAAGGTTTTTGATAATAACTTGATGTGCGGTCCATGATGTAAGAGTAAATAAATAAAATTTAAATATAACAGACCCATCACATCAAGTCCACACACCCTGTTAGGATAGATGCTACCTGCAGCCAGTTGTTTTTTAGTTTTTGATGCTTTGTGGTCCATCACACAGATTGTTGATCCTTTTGTTTTTATTTATTTTTATTTTTGAAATCCAAAGCAGAATGTGTGGATTGTGAAATGATGTGCCCCTTTTTCTTGTAAGTACAGTGGTATAAGCAAAAGAATAGTTTGGATTTATGGGCATCTCTCCATGAGACCGCAGGGTATTGTTATCGTTTATTATAATATTGTCAGGAAAAAGTTGTCTTTTGAAACATGAAACTGGAGTTCTTACACAAACAGCGTGATAGAAAACAAGCCATTGTAATATATTTATGGAAGCTGGACCCAGTAATGAAGGGTTCATCCCGATATATCAGAGCTGTAGTTTTATGCAAAGGTGCTATTAGACAAAGTTAGATATTGTTTTGGTCAAACATTTCATTTTTAATGGTCCGACATTCTGTGCAGCAAATATACAGCTAACTAAATGTTTGTCTAATGAAAGGTTTAAAATATGAGTTTGTTTATGTACAAATCTAACAATGAAAAATGCGTACATTTGAATCCAGCCACCTTATTGCCTCTATTGGAGAAGGCTGGAGACAAAGGAAGACACATGTGTTAAATTGATGGTGTAGGAATCAGCTGCTGTGAGCCCAGTGCAGGACACACTCCCTGAAGACCCAGATATTTAATTTTTTGTAGATTTGAGTATGCAGTTTATCACCCAGAAGGATACTCTGTATTCAAAGTCATTGGATCTTTTTTCCCCAGCTCAAGAAGCAGAGCTTCATGTTTTAGCAAAGCCTGTGAGCTATAAAAAGAGTGTATATTTTTATAGATAGTCGAGATATTGAGAGCTTTTGGTTCCATTTGAAGGGCCAGAAGTTTGTTTTTACTTCGGCAGGTAAACCAATAAAGCATGCCAAGTTAATTTGATTGGCTGTTTTCAGCCTTCCAGGTTCTTGCTGAGGTAGCCATATTAACTTTCACACATGGAATCAGACCAGGTTGATCTAAGGATGCTGCATTACAGCCCCGGACACTTGATGGGTCTGTGCAACTCACAGATTCCACCCTAGTTCTGGCCCAGTATAGCTGGGATTAATAATTCAACTTTAAGGACCCCAGAACGAGAAGAACAAGTGGTCCACAGGGGGCAACTTCTTATGAAACAGGACTTTGGAAAAGGTGATCATTTATGTCTGCCAGCCACTCTTTTCCCTCCAGCTTTTGACACATGGACCGTGTCATCAGTCACAAGCAGTTATGGCTGCCTTAGTAAATGAGCGTGGGATAGAGCCAGGGTTCTCCACAGTTGTTTATTTAACATACCACTTCTTGTTTTACCTGTTACCAAAGGTGTTACCAAAAGCTGAACATCCCTTCCAGAGATTACAAAAAGATATATCCAGATGCCCAAGTCAGGATCTTACAAGTATGCATTTGGTCTGTATGGACATGTTTTTGGATGTCCAGTGGCAACTGGCAAATGCTACTGCAAAGGCCACAGTAAAAAGTGTTATCAGAAGTAGTTTGTAAATACAGAGTGCAGAAAGTACAGAGAGTAACAGGGGAAATCATTTTTTATAGGAGAGTCCTTACTAGAAGTTTTGAGGTTTTATTTTTACACCCCCTACTGTCTACAATGTAGCGTAAAAAGTAGAGTAAGAAACTAGACTTTTGCCTGAATGTTTTCTTATATTTTATCAGGCCCCTAAGGGGGATGTTGGACTCTCTCCCTATGGGATTTGGTTTGGGAGTGTGTTACTCACTTGCTTATATTTTGTCTCAGCAGCTGAAGTCCTCCATTCGGATCTCACAGAGAATGTTGCTGATCTTTTAAGGTTTTTGACAAACTAATTTATCTGTTTTCTCCCCAATTCCAGATCCTAAAAGTTTGGAAGGATCTAAAACTAAAGCCAGGTGACTTTTGGATTGTTAAGAGACATTTATATATAAGGAAATGTTTGGAGACTCAATACAGCATCTATTTCATGTACAGTTTTTGCAAAACTTGAAAGAAAAGTCACCTGGATCCACACCAGACACTGCAAAAATGACTAAATTAAAGAAATCTCTGTGTTTGATTTGTTTCCCTCTTGTGATCACAGTGTAGGGTACTTTTTGATTCAATTACTTTAATTGTAAGGGATATATATATATATATATATATATATTTGAAAAGTAGTTTAGCCATGTTGAAGTAATATTTGTCTTTTGTATGTCTTCCATTTTATGTAGAATTCTCTGTGTTTACATATGCTGATAAGTCAGCATGCTTACAATTAAGCTAGAAGGCCATTCTGGCCACAGGAGTGTACAGCCAGTACTCTGTAAATATGTCTTATCAATCATTTGTTTTTCACAATGAAACGTCATTTGGTAATGAAAAAGTTGCTCAGCTATTATTTTCTCCACAATGGAGTTTTTTGCCTCTTTGGCCAGGACTACCTCTACCTAAGCGTGTGGAGGTTCCAGGTTAAAGGTGATAGCAGGTGTAGTTAGTGATCAAAATATTGATCAAAAGAGGGGAGACTGTAATGGAAATTTGTACGTTCTATATATAATTGTATTGTATTTTGTATGTATTGCACACTGCCCTCACTGTGCACACAGCACTAATAATGTTTTCAGTAAATGTTTACATTCTTTCGAGTCCTGATTAGAATTATTCTGCCTATGTAACGCCCCTTGTTACCATAAACGTACAATTGTAATATTAATGTGATACCTACGTAATCATGTGCATAAAAACCTTCAATTGCGTCATAATAAAGCAGAACAGTTATTTGGAAAGATGCTGAGCGTATCTTTTGTGTCTGTTCCCTACTGCAGTAGTTATTATTAATTTGGAACCACTAATCAATATGAGGATAGGAGTTGCCTATCATCAATTTAACCGAGTCACCACCACCCATTACCTGTATTTTCACCACATCAGGAACCTAGAGTCCATGTTGAACTTTGTATTCACAACGTATGAACCAGTCACTTTAGTACTTTTTCCAATGCTTTAATGGGAGATAAACGAAGGAAGTAGCAGGTAAGAGGTAGAGAGGGAGTTTCAGGGAAGTTCAAATACCTTTTCTGTCTTTGATCTTTGAGTACTTGAATATCTTAAGGACAAGTATTCCTTCAGACCCAGATTTAATCTTTTGCTCACCCGGATAGGCCTCTCTCACTGACCTAGCAGCCGGAGCGTAGCTCGAACAAAAAAACTCTCTGCCACAGACTTGAGAAGAACAGATGTAACTGCACGATCCTCTGCCACAGGATGTAGTAGTTTTAAATGAACAGCAACACAGTACCAGAACCTTAAGGCTGCTTTCGCACTGGGGCGGTAGGGGGCGTCAGCGGTAAAGCAGCGCTAGCGGTGCGGTTTTAACCCCCCGCTGGCGGCCGAAAAAGGGTTAAAACCACTCGTATAGCGCGGCTATAGCGGCGGTATTGCCAGGTATAGCCGCGCTGTCCCATTGATTTCAATGGGCAGGAGTGGTTTAGGAGCGGTGAATACACCGCTCCTTCACCGCTCCAAAGATGCGGCTTGCAGGAGATTTTTTCTTCTCCTGCCAGCGCACCGCTTCAGTGTGAAAGCCCTCGGGCTTTCACACTGAACAAACAGCGGAGGCTGTTTTGGGGCGGTTTGCAGGCAGTATTTTTAGCGCAATAACGCCTGCAAACCGCCCCAGTGTGAAAGGGGTCTTAAGCCGACCCGGCAGTACTATGTGGTAGGTTGAATTTAAGATGCGTCCTCCAATTGGGTCACCAGGCCCCTCTCCAGACCAGCGCTCCGCATGATCCTTCCAAGACTGGTCCTCCCCTGGATCTTCTCAATTGTCCGGCTTCTTCCCGCAGGACAGACAGCACAGGACCATCCCTGCAGTAGTAGTAGTAGGCCCCAGACAGACTTCTGGGCCCACCCACACGCTGCAGCAACGCAGTCCTCCAGCCCGGAGAACCACGAGGTAGGACTCCTAGCACATACCTGTCGGCCAGGAGGGCCAGCAGGTGAAAAGAAAGAGACCAAGAGAATGGCGTCTGTCCCTTAAATACCCCTTCCCAGAATGCATTACAGGGGACAACCTCTGCCGAGTTACTTCTGGGAAAGAAGAGCACTCAATACGCCTCAGCCTGTTGCTTTCCAGCTCCGGTCTGTAGTGACATCGACATCTACAGGCGACGGAGTGGAACTGCACGCAACACAACCAAAGCTGGAACAGAAGCTAATTTAGCCATAGATTAAATCTGAACTATATACAGAACAGACGACCCACTAAATTTACATATAAGCGGTAGATTGAAAATCTACCAGCGCTACATATATATATCTTTTTTTTTTTAAGAAGAGGCCCTGGAGAATACAATGGTGTGGGTTTTGCATATTGTTTTTGTCGTACGATATTTGTGCAGCGTTTTTTCAAACGCTAACTTTTTGGAAAAAATACACTTAACTTAGTTTTAATGCACAAAAATACAATATAATACCCAATTGTTTTAAAATATAAAAGATGATGTTACACCGAGTAAATAGATACCAAACATGTCCGATGGCCAGTCTGGGCCTGGTGAGTGTAGTCAGTGCCCATATAAAAGCCAGGATGGGAGGAACCTTAGGCAGTCAGGGCATGGGAGGCCAAGACCCCACAGCTATGCAGATGTAGTCAGCACAGCCAAAGCCCTCGGTGGGGCAGAAGTCCCTGGGTGAGATAGTCCAATACCCAAAAGAGCTGACTGTAGTTATCCTCTCTGACTAAACATGGTCTGAGTGGACTGAGAGTGGGAATGCAAAAGGCCATTAAAGCCAGGCCAGTATTCCCTGGGGAGCATACTAATGTCCATATAGGAATGCCCAATGACACCTAGGTGAATTGTACTGAACTAGAGGAGCAGCTGCAGCAGTCCTGTTTCTGGAATTACATAAAAGGAGATGTGAGCTGGATGCATTAAGCCTAAAGGCCAACTCAGAGCCCTCTGAGTGAGTAATAATGACCCTAGAGAGTGAGAGAGAGTAAGAGCAGGTAGCTGGGTTCCGACACAGTGGTGCTCACAAGATGAGGAGAGAAACATTGAGGGAAGATGGATTAACCCTGATGTTCAATGTGCGTTTTTCACATTTAACTGCTGTGGACCTTCCATTATATGTGATTGGGGAAGTGTTCCGAACAACACTGCATAGTATGTCTAGAATTTTTGCTCTGTGCCCTTCTCTCTGGTGGTAAAATTTCCTTCCTCCATGTATTGCTGCCTGGCCTTTCCTCTGCTTTCTGGATGGGCAGGCAACTTATGACTATAGTTTTTTTTTCCCTGCAGCTATGCCTCCAGTGCCCTGACTATAATGAATGATATACAGTATCTCACAAAAGTGTGTACACCCCTCACATTTTTGTAAATATTTTATTATATCGTTTCATGTGACAAAACTGAAGAAATGACACTTTGCTACAATGTAAAGTAGTGAGTGTACAGCTTGTATAACAGTGTAAATTTACTGTCCCCTCAAAATAACTCAACACACAGCCATTAATGTCTAAACCGCTGGCAACAAAACTGAGTACACCCCTAAGTGAAAATTTCCAAATTGGGCCCGTGTCATTATTTTGTGTGGATACCATTATTTTCCAGCACTGCCCTAACCCTCTTGGGCATGGAGTTCATCAGAGCTTCACAGGTTGACACTGGAGTCCTCTTCCACTCCTCCATGACGACATCACAGAGCTGGTGGATATTAGAGACCTTGCGCTCCTCCACCTTCTGTTTGAGGATGCCCCACAGATGCTCAATAGGGTTTAGGTCTGGAGACCTGCTTGGCCAGTCCATCACCTTTACCCTCAGCTTCTTTAGCAAGGCAGTGGTCGTCTTGGAGGTGTGTTTGGGGTCGTTATCATGTTGGAATACTGCCCTGCAGCCCAGTCACCAAAGGGAGAGGATCATGCTCTGCTTTAGTATGTCACAGTACATGTTAGCATTCATGGTTCCCTCAATGAACTGTAGCTCCCCAGTGCCGTCAGCACTCATGCAGCCCCAGACCATGACACTCCCACCACCATGCTTGACTGTAGGCAAGACACACTTGTCTTTGTACTCCTCACCTGGTTGCCGCCACACACGCTTCTCACCATCAGAACCAAATAGGTTTATCTTGGTCTCATCAGACCACAGGACATGGTTCCAGTAATCCATGTCCTTAGTCTGCTTGTCTTCAGCAAACTGCTTGCGGGCTTTCTTGTGCATTATCTTTAGAAGAGGTTTCCTTTTGGGATGACAGCCATGCAGACCAATTTGATGCAGTGTGCGGCGTATGGTCTGAGCACTGACAGGCTGACCCCCCCACCAGGGCCGGTACAAGGCAGGGGCGGAGAGGGCACGTGCCCTGGGCGGTACCATTTGGTATAGGGGGGGGGGGCGCAGCTGTGCGCTCCTGCATGATCCTCCCTTCCCTTCCCTCAGCACACAACTACACTGTTTACTCCCCTACGGAGGAGTCCCGTAGTCTCTGCCAGCGCCGTGACGTCACTCATGGCCGGAGGCGAGGTGGGAGGACGCAGAGAGGAGCGCGGGAGCTGTGAGCTGAGAGCTGAGAGCTGACCTGAGCTGAGCTGTGTCGTGTCGGCGCGCTGTCTGTTATCTCAAGCGGAGCCGAGCTGAGGAGCTGCTGGCTGGCTGGCTCAGGCTGGATTCGATCTGGAAGGTAGAAGAGCGCAGTGCCAGTGTTCTGACTCAGATATTCAGCAGTGGTGGTCACTGGTCATTAACCTCGCCTCAGCCTCCTCCCCTCCCCCCAATCCAGACATTTATTAATCTGTTTTTTTAGTGTTTACTTACACAAGTTCAGACTCATAACTTCTGAGTCTGAACTTGTGTAAGTAAACACTAAAAAACAGATTAATAAATGGCTTGATTGGGGGAGGGGAGGAGGCTGAGGCGAGGTTAATGACCAGTGACCACCACTGCTGAATACCCCACAATACTCTGCAATACCCCACAATACTGTGCAATGCTCTGCAATACCCCGAAATACTCTGCAATACCCCACAATACTGTGCAATGCTCTGCAATACCCCGAAATACTCTGCAATACCCCACAATACTGTGCAATACTCTGCAATACCCCACAACACTGTGCAATGCTCTGCAATACCCCGAAATACTCTGCAATACCCCGCAACACTGTGCAATACTCTGCAATACCCCGAAATACTCTGCAATACCCCGCAACACTGTGCAATACTCTGCAATACCCCGAAATACTCTGCAATACCCCGCAACACTGTGCAATACTCTGCAATACCCCGCAATACTCTGCAATACCCCACAATACTGTGCAATACTCTGCAATACCCCACAATACTGTGCAATGCTCTGCAATACCCCACAATACTCTGCAATACCCCGCAATACTGTGCAATACTCTGCAATAGCCCCCAATACTCTGCAATACCCCACAATACTGTGCAATGCTCTGCAATACCCCACAATACTCTGCAATACCCCACAATACTGTGCAATACTCTGCAATACCCCACAACACTGTGCAATGCTCTGCAATACCCCGAAATACTCTGCAATACCCCGCAACACTGTGCAATACTCTGCAATACCCCGAAATACTCTGCAATACCCCGCAACACTGTGCAATACTCTGCAATACCCCGCAATACTCTGCAATACCCCACAATACTGTGCAATACTCTGCAATACCCCACAATACTGTGCAATGCTCTGCAATACCCCACAATACTCTGCAATACCCCGCAATACTGTGCAATACTCTGCAATAGCCCCCAATACTCTGCAATACCCCACAATACTGTGCAATACTCTGCAATACCCCACAATACTGTTCAATACTCTGCAATATCCCGCAACACTGTACAATACTCTGCAATACCCCACAATACTGTGCAATACTCTGCAATACCCCACAATACTGTGCAATAGCCTGCAATACCCCGCAATACCCTGCAATACCCCGCAATACCCTGCAATACCCCACAATACTTTGCAATAATCTGCAATAGCCCCCAATACTCTGCAATACCCCAATATTTGGTATAAAAATAAAAATACATATTAAAATGTGTGAGTGAACTCTGTTTCTATCGCATTAAACATAATTGAACTTGTATTGTTTTAAGTATATTCTTGTTTTGAAACGACATTGATTCTTTATTAAAACCGGGGGGGGGGGGGGGGGCGCAGTTTGCCATCTTCGCCCTGGGCACCAAATGGCCTTGTCCCAGCACTGCCCCCCACCCCTTCAACCTCTGCAGCAATGCTGGCAGCACTCATACGTCTATTTCCCAAAAACAACCTCTGGATATGACGCTGAGCACGTACACTCTTTGGTCAACCATGGCGAGGCCTGTTCTGAGTGGAACCTGTCCTGTTAAACTGCTGTATGGTCTTGGCCACCGTGCTGCAGCTCAGTTTCAGAGTCTTGGCAATCTTCTTATAGCCTAGGCCATCTTTATGTAGAGCAACAATTCTTTTTTTCAGATCCTCAGAGATGTCTTTGGCATTAGGTGCCATGTTAAACTTACTTACTTCCAGGGACTAGTATGAGAGAGTGAAAGCGATAACACCAAATGTAACACATCTGCTCCCCATTCACACCTGAGATCTTGTAACACTAATAAGTCACATAACACCAGGGAGAGAAAATGGCTAATTGAGCCCAATTTGGAAATTTTCACTTAGGGGTGTACTCACTTTTGTTGCCAGCGGTTTAGACATTATTGGCTGTTTCTTGAGTTATTTTGAGGGGACAGCAAATTTACACTGTTATACAAGCTGTACACTCACTACTTTACATTGTAGCAAAGTGTCATTTCGTCAGTGTTGTCACATGAAAAGATATAATAAAATATTTATAACAATGCGAGGGTGTGTACTCACTTTTTTTAAAATACTGTAAATATAAAAAAATTGCTGCTGATTACATTAGAGGAGAAAGATTATGCTAGAAAAGCAGAGGGATTGTAGATGTGCCTAGCCTCTGTTATGTGCAGTCCACCCACTGCATCAATACCATAAAATACAGAAAAAAAATGAATGCATATGAAAAAATAAAAAATAAAAAAGCTTTAAAAAAATGACATAAGTTAAATTAAAAAAAAAAAATGATGGATGGGAATCTACCTTTCTGGAGTAACCCAAGCCAGGGAATTTCCACTAGATTATACAGTGCCTTGAAAAAGTATTCATACCCCTTGCAATTTTCCACATTTTGTCATGTTAGAACCAAAAACGTAAATGTATTGGGATTTTATGTGATAGTCCAACACAAAGTGGCACATAATTGTGAAGCGGAAGGAAAATGATAAATGGTTTTGTTAAAATGTTTTACAAATAAATATGTGAAAAGTGTGGCCTGTATTTGTATTCAGCCCCCCTTTGTAGAACCACCTTTCACTGCAATTACAGCTACAAGCCTTTTGATGGATGTCTCTACCAGCTTTGCACATCTAGAGAGTGACATTTTTGCCCATTCTTCTTTGCAAAATAGCTCAAGCTCTGTCAGATTGGATGGAGAGCGTCTGTGAACAGCAATTTTCAAGTCTTGCCACAGATTCTCAATTGGATTTAGGTCTGGACTTTGACTGGACCATTCTAACACATGAATATGCTTTCATCTAAACCATTCCATTGTAGCTCTGGCTGTATGTTTAGGTCGTTGTCCTGCTGGAAGGTGAACCTCCGCCCCAGTTTCAAGTCTTTTGCAGACTCTAATGCCCTGTACACACGGTCGGACATTGATCAGACATTCCGACAACAAAATCCTAGGATTTTTTCCGACGGATGTTGGCTCAAACTTGTCTTGCATACACACGGTCGAACAAAGTTGTCGGAAAATCCGATCATTCTGAACGCGGTGACGTAAAACACATACGTCGGACTATAAACGGGGCAGTAGCCAATAGCTTTCATCTCTTTATTTATTCTGAGCATGCGTGGCACTTTGTGCATCGGATTTGTGTACACACGCTCGAAAATTCCGACAACGGATTTTGTTGTCGGAAAATTTTATAGCCTGTTCTCAAACTTTGTGTGTCGGAAAATCCGATGGAAAATGTGTGATGGAGCCTACACACGGTCGGAATTTCCGACAACAAGGTCCTATCACACATTTTCCGTAGGAAAATCCGACCGTGTGTACGGGGCATAACAGGTTTTCTTCTAAGATTGCCCTGTATTTGGCTCCCTCCATCTTCCCATCAACTCTGACCAGCTTCCTGGCCCTGCTGAAGAAAAGCATCCCCACAACATGATGCTGCCATCACCATGTTTCACAGTGGGGATGGTGTGTTCAGGGTGATGTGCAGTGTTAGTTTTCCGCCACACATAGCATTTTACTTTTAGGCTAAAAAGTTCAATTTTTGTCTCATCTGACCAGAGCATCTTCTTCCACATGTTTGCATTGTCCCCCACATGGCTTCTCGCAAACTGCAAATGGGACTTCTTATAACTTTCTTTCAACAATGCCTTTCTTCTTGCCACTCTTCCTTAAAGGCCAGATTTGTGGAGTGCACAACTAATAGTTGTCCTGTGGACAGATAATCCCACCTGAGCTGTGGATCTCTGCAGCTCCTCCAGAGTTACCATGGGCCTCTTGGCTGCTTCTCTGATTAATGCTCTTCTTGCCCAGCCTGTATAAAGATTAGGGGGACGGCCATGTCTTGGTAGGTTTGCAGTTGTGCCATACTCTTTCCATTTTTAGATGATGGATTACACAGTGCTCCATGAGATGATCAAAGCTTGGTAGATCTTTTTTTAACCTAGCATTGCTTTAACCACTTCCCGCCCAGCCTATAGCAAAATGATGGCGGCCAGTGGTTCAGTTATCCTGACTGGACGTCAAATGATGTCTCTCAGGATAACTGCCAGCGCGCGACCATGGGGGCGCACAGCACGTTGATCGGTGGTGTGGTGTGTCCCCACCCAGGACCACCAGAGATGGCCACCACAAAGGACCACCAGCTATGCCACCCTAGACCACACGGATATGCCAATCAGTGCCCAGGCAGCTGCCAATTAGTGCCCATTAAAGATGCCTGCCAGTGCCATCAGTGATGCCTATCAGTAGAATGTATCTGTGCCAGCCATCAGTGCCGCCTATCAGTGCCCAGCAGTGACATCTATCAGTGTCCAGCAGTACCGCCTGTCAGTGCCACCCATAAGTACCCATCAGTGCAGTCTTTTAGAGCCCATCAGTGTTGCCTATCAGTGCCCATCAGTGCTGCATATCAGTGCCACCCATCAGTGTCGACTATCAGTGCCCATCAGTGCCATCTCATTGGTGCCACCTCATCGGTGCCACCTTATCAGTGGCCGTCAGTGCAGCTTATCATTGCCCATCAGTGAAGGAGAAAACGTACTTTTTTACAAAATTTTATAACGGAAACGAAGAAAAACTTTTTTTTTTTCAAAGTTTTTGGTCTCTTTTTATTTGTTTAGCAAAAAATAAAAACCACAGAGGTGATCAGATACCACCAAAAGAAAGCTCTATTTGTGGGAACAAAGTTCTAAAAATTTTGTTTGGGTACAGTGTAGCATGACCACGCAATTGTCATTTAAAAAGTGACAGGGATGAAATCTAAAAATTGGCTTGGGCAGGAAGGGGGGTAAGTGCTTGGTATTGAAGTGGGTAAACTTTATCCCTGACCTGTCTGGTGTGTTCCTGGGACTTCATGATGTTGTTTGTTTACTAAGTTCCTCCAACAAACCACTGAGGGCTTCACAAGATGGACTCTATTTACTAATTAGGCAACTTATGAAGGCAATTGGTTCCACTAGATTTTAGTTAGGGGTATCAGAGTAAAGGGGGCTGAATACAAACTCAGGCACTTTTCAGATATTTATATGTAAAAAATTTGGAAAACCATTTATCATTTTCCTTCCACTTCACAATTATTTGCCACTTTGTGTTGGTCTATCACATAACATCTCAATAAATTAAATTTACGTTTTTGGTTGTAAACTTTTCATCCACATGAGTGCCTGACCTCACAAATGTGTTTCTGGAAGAATGGTCAAACATTCCCATAGACACACTCCTAAACCTTGTGGACAGCCTTCCCAGAAGAGTTGAAACTGTTATAGCTGCAAAAGGTGGACCAACTCAATATTGAACCCTACGGACTAAGACTGGGATGCCATTAAAGTTCATGTGTGTGTAAAGGCAGGCGTCCCAATACTTTTGGTAATATAGTGTATCTTAGTTTAAACTATGCCCCTCATACAAAACGCTGTCTTTTTCCTTCAACATTGAGTCAAGTATCCAAAAGGTAAATTGTAAGACCCATCTCCTACCCATTAAACAACACATCTCCTGTCTGCTCCTGCTGCTCTTTAAAACCAGTGTCATTGTCACTTATCAGCACTCTGAGTCACTGGTCTGGAGTCAATGTTGCTTGTTAAAAGTCAGCATCACTTGTCAGGAGAGAGAGTCCCTTGTCAAGGGTCAGGGTCGCTTGTCAGGATTCAGGGTCACTTGTTAAGAATCAGTCATTTGTCAGGAGTCAGAGTCATCTGCCAGGAGCTAGCATCACTTGTCAGGAGTCAATGTCACTTGTCAAGGGTCAGGGTCACTAGTTAGGATTCAGGGTCACTTGTCAAGAATAAGAATCATTTGTCAGGAGTCAGAGTCATCTGTCAGGAGTCAGTGCCATTTGTCAAGGGTCAGCATCATTTGTTGAGGGTCAGGCTCACTTGTCACAAATCAGAGTCATTTGTCAGAAGTCAGAGTCATTTTTCAGGGGTCATTGTCATTTGTCAGGAGTAAGAGTCACTTGTCAGCAGTCAGAATTGTCAGAGTACTTGTCAATATATAGTTACTTTAGTTACTCCACCTTATCACCTCCGTGTCCTATCAAACTTCCCATTTTATCTTTCATATCAAAACTGTCTAAAAAACCCAAATTAAATAAAACGTATAGAATATTATGAAGAGTTTTAATAATATACAATATTACCCTTTTAAACGTATTGCTATTCTAATTGACTTCCCAAAAATGCCTCTGAATCATGCTTTCAGTCATCCATTTTATCAAAATCCGCATTAATATCAACAAGATTGGTTGATACCTAAAAAAGCTTTATTGTCAATATTATTGTGACTGGTAGATTTTTTTTTTTAGGCAAAAATGTTTTGGGTAAAAATACACCTTAAAGAGACACTATCACTTTACCCATGCAGGCAAAGTAACAGTGCCTCTGCAAATAGCGTGCCCGTACCTACTTATACTATGGTTACTTGTGCTTCTTTTGCAGCTCCTTGGTTCCTCCACAGCAGGTAAGATCACCTGGCACTCCTAGGTATGGGGGGGAGTATGTGATCTGCTCCCCTATGACAGTGTTTGGGTGTAGCAGTCAAGTGCTTTGTTGAACTTCATTGCACTCTTTTTAAATAAGGAACATATGGCCTAGGACTATAAGACAAAAAGGTTCCCGTCAGAGCTGATGGGAAACTTGACATGAATATATTCTGAGGCTTCTCATTGTCCAAAAAGTATAACAGAGGTTCTGAAGGTAAGCATCCGACCTTAACCCACACAAGCATTGCTGCGAGAGCTGTGTATGAATATCACCTATGGTCAGTTAGTTCTTTCCATGTCTCTTCATATATAAACAATATAGTAATTGTATGAAAAAATATGCGCAAGTCTATAAGAAATTAAATATATAACAGTAATGTATCACAATAAAAGTAATTTAAATGATAATCACAAAAAAGCATATCAATGGGTAAATGTCATTCTTCATTTTTACCTTTAGGACAAAAATATGTAATTTATTGATCCAAACAGTCTCTTGATTCAAAATGTTTATTTTTCCTCTATTGTGCCACCTCCGTAGTTTAGGAAAACCTTATGAAGCTTCTTACCGTTTTTGTGACACAGTGTGGCTCATCTAAATGGAACAGCTTGTCCTGGAACAGCTTGTTTAATTACTTATGTGCCATGATGATGAAATCCTAACTTTAACCTTTTGGGTTCTTTTTCTCTGTAAAAGGATGCACAAGGAAAATGCGTGCTCAGGGAAATGTTTCCTTCTCTAGGTTGTAAGGAGTACCGTCTACTGTTCCAAATCGAAAGCCTTGGCCACCAAACCGACTGATTTTGTAATGAAGGAGAATGTGTCAAGTGTAGAAATTTAAACCCCTGGAATAATAGGAAGCCATAATGATTAGCCAATGGTTATAACCCCTATGAGTTTTTTTCCATCCTATAGCAGAGATTTTTCTTAACTATCTGTCCTATAGACACAACAGGAAGTGAAAGGAAATTTTTCTAAAGTGAGAGAAATCTGCTTCTAGGCAGTTGTTTTCAGTAGAAGATTTCCGCTCTTTTGCTGTTCTGAGGGCAATGTCGGATTTTCCTTCACTTTTAGTCCCAGTAACAATGGTCACTAATGCCGCGTACACACGAGTGGACTTTACGGCAGACTTTGCTCGGCAGGACTTTTCGACGTACTTTACGATGGACTTTCTGAATGAACGGACTTGCCTACACACAATCCACCAAAGTCCGTCAAATTCGTACGTGATGACGTACGACCGGACTAAAACAAGGAAGTTCATAGCCAGTAGCCAATAGCTGCCCTAGCGTGGCTTTTTGTCCGCCGAACTAGCATACAGACGGCGGACTTTTCGACCGGACTCGATTTCGACGGATTAATTTAAAACATGTTTCAAATCTAAGTCCGTCTAACTTTTGAGAAAACAAAGTCCGCTGGAGCCCACACACGATCGAATTGTCCGACCAAATCCCGTCCGCCGGGCAAAGTCTGCCGTAAAGTCCGCTCGTGTGTGCGCGGCATAAGAGAAATACAGTAATACAAACCTGACAGGTATTCTAGTCCATCACTATGCCATTCAAAACTAAAAAGAACATTTGGTTTATTTGCAATTTGTCAGGAAGAACCTAGGTACGATTGCCATAGCTGATGAACCCAAAGAATTGACAAATTCAATGGTCACAGTTGAAAAGCCATACACAGGTGACCTTTGGATTCACCGTTGCCTTCAGATGGAGTGGATATGAGCTATATCCTCACTTCACTTCCGGGAGTTGCGATGCACACCGCGGGGTCTCCCCCCCTCCCCATGGCCCTTTGGGAGAGTTGGGATACCGCCACGCTGGGCATCAACGTCACGCTTTACACACCACGCGTGCGGCGCTATTTTGAGCGCTGTCGCGCCTGGTGTTTTCCATCAGCGGCATATAGGGGTGACATTGGCGCCAAACGCCGCGAGACTTGGTCTCTCGGCCACAGACGCCTCCCCCCATTTTTTCTACACGCTAGCGTGGCGTTTGCGAGTGATTGGCATGCGCGCCCTTATGTGTCCCATTCGGGGTCGGCACTTCCCACAGGTTGGTCATCCCTCCACACACTGCCAGCACCCAGCACTTCACTTCATTGTTTCACATCTCTCTGTACTAGGTAAGGTATCCTAGATAATGCACTCACTAACATTTTTTGCATCCTATTTTAATTTTTTTTTGGATTTGCATATTACACATTACAATTGTTCTAATTGGTTTAGTTGTCACTGTTCACTATCACTGACACGGGTGCAATACCCTGCCTTCATATTGTTCACACTTTCATACCAACATTTTTACATAATATTTTTTTTTTTTCTTCCCACACGTCATTCCATTCACTTTCACATTTTTTTCAGAAACCCCTCAAGATGTCTTTCATCACCCACACAACCCCCAGGGACCACCACCCTTTGGAGTTCCGTCCACCCCCGGTGTTGTCATGTGGGGGGGGTCCCACATGCACCGGTTGCTGGCACAATTCCCAGAAAAGATGCCCCTTCAGGGAGCCACCAGCTCTCACTACTGCACTCTTACTGCATGGTAGTTGTGAGTATATTCATAACCAGGGGTTATTCCCAAGTTGTATACATTTTTATAATTTTGTATACTTTATAAGCATTGACCTTGAAACTTATTATACTTATTATGTTTTATTTTCAGCTAACACACATTGTCGCTCCTGAAGAGTGGATATAAATACTCCACGAAACGCGTAGAGCCTCTGTACATGCAATGTGTAACACCAGTGTATTATAGACATATGTAATACAGATGAATTATGAACCCTTGTACATGCAATGTGTAATACCGTTATAATATAAATACATGCAATAAATGATGAATTTTTGTGACCTATGTACCTATTTTTATGGAAGATTTTATCATGCTTTACATAATATATACAATTTCTTGACCCCTCACTATTGACTGCGCGCTTCATACAAAGTCCCGCCTTTTTCCCTTTTCTCATGGGCTATATCCTAGACTGGTTGGAGGATTTGCCAGATTGACAAAAAAGCCTCTGAACCAAAAACTGCTTCTACAAACACCAAAGCAGTGGCAGCAGAAAACAGTACAGCGTTAATTACACAACTTGATGATTGATAAGGCCATGGCATCGTCTTGAGTTATATAAACGTATTACACCAATATGGTTACTAATTATGCTAGAACTTTCTCTGTACATTTGGCTCATTTTTGTATGTACTGAACACAATGTGGTGACCACCAGATATATACATATTATTAGAGTTGCTTCTGGCTTGTGAGCAGGGTGCAGCGCGGTTTGTCGGCGCGCAGAGACCACACAGAGGCCGAGGTGAAGGAGAATAGTGTATTAAGAAAGTCCTAAGAACACGATTAGTTCTAATGTGTAGACTCAGCCAACGAAAGCCACTAAAAAATTGAAGCAGAGGAGGGTTATCTTGAAATAATACTGACAGCTCCTGCAACGAGGAGTGGGAATGTGGCCTGGCTGGTCCACACCCAAATGGGAAGCTTCCTACATGGAGATGGCGTAGTCCCTGCACTTTCCCTACTCCTATGGAACCTCTCTCTGTTGCTATGCTCTGTTCCTGACAGACGGGGAACTTGTCCCTACACTAGCCACTTGCCAAAAGCATGCCAAACCTAGGAGCCAGAGTCTTAAATAGACACTGCCCTGACCCAAGAAGGCCGCTGAGGTCACAAGGGGCTCCAGCGTTCAATCGGACAGCTGTTCCCCAGGAGACCGCAGGAAATCATAGAGGAACCAAGTCCCTCACTACGTCCTTTCTCTTCTGAGCCACCCACAGTGGTGAGTACAGACTGCACCTGCGCCTACACTCTAGCAACACTCTTGCCATTGGTGGTGAATATTATTATAAACCTCAACTTTAGCACAGCAGGTACTTTGGACATTTACTAATATATCACAATTACATTGTGATACTGTAAGGTAAATCTGCTCCATAAACCCTCTGCCTAAAGCGAGAAAAGTCTTCCATCTCTGATGTCCCTTGCGGGTCGGTCTCTGTACAGGTTGTGTGACATAACTCAGGACCCATTCACACCGCAGTATGTGCCACTGTGCTCATAATGCACAATAGCTACACCATGGTATGATTCATGGTAGGTACAGTGCATAAGAACGTACAAAAATGCAACATATTCTACTTTTTTTTCAGTGCCCACCAATGCACTTTGCCTTGTTCTTGCTTTGGGACTACTGCTGCTTGTGTGAATGTGCCTTCAAAGCCACAGTATTGTGCAGTATTAATATTTCAGCTTGATACGTGGACAGGTTGCTGTTTTATTTACAAAACTTTATTTAAACCCCTTCACACGAACATAACGCAATTATGCGGCCTTCTGCTTCAAAGGGTTGTACCGGGTGATGCCGGGGTAGAGCAGACGGTCGGCTTTCTTGTAATAACAACCGATGAGGCTAATTAGCTACTCGGCTGTGATCACAAGCAGCGGAAGGGGGGGTCATGTCCCACCAGGAGACCCGATTGACCAGCCGGCATGTCCGCCGGCTGGCCGGAGATCCGAACAAAGCCGGAATCGGCTCAGATCTAGTAACCTGGAAGCGATGTTATGATATCACTTCCGGTATACTAGAGCCTTAAAGGTGCCAGATTTTAAAGAAATTACAGTATTCAAAACAGCCAAACTTGGCGTTTTGAATGCTTTTAAGTGCAGAGGAGGGATCTGGGATGTTATAGAGTACCTGTCACTGCCTATTACTGTCACAAGGGATGTTTGCATTCCTTGTGACAGCAATAAAAGTGATCAACATTTTTTTTTAAAGGGACAGTGTAAAATAAATAAATAAATAAATGAGACTTTTTTTTTTTTTTTTAAAGTGCCTCATCCATCTGTGCTCACAAGCAGAAGCGAACGCATACATAAGTCGCGCCCGCAAATGTAAACAGTGTTCAAATCAAACATATGTGATATTGCCGCGATCGATAGAGTGAGAGTAATAATTCTAGCACTAGACCTTCTTTGTAACCCTAAACTGGTAACCGTTAAAAAATTTTAAAGCCTATGGAGACTTTTAAGTACCATAGTTCGACGCCATTCCACGAGTGTTAAAGCATGACATGTTAGGTATCTATTTACTCAGTGTAACATCATCTTTCACATTATATTAAAAAAAAATGGGATAACTTGTTTTTTTTTTCATTCATTAAAGTGTATTTCTTCCAAAAAAATTGCATTTGAAAGACTGCTGTGCAAATACAGTGTGACATAAAATATTGCAATATCTGCCATTTTATTCTCTAGGGTCTCTGCTAAAATATATATATATTTATATAATGTTTGGGGGTTCTAAGTAATTTTCTAGCAAAAAATACTGATTTTAACTTGCAAAAGCAAAAGTGTCAGAAAAAGGCTTAGGCTTGAAGGAGTTAACCACTGTAAATGTACGATAATAGATATTAGATAGATATGTAAATAGGAATTACAATAATATGAAGCAACACAGATAATGTAACTGGGAATTACAATATACTGTACCTAGGAATAACAAGATCCGGTGTCAGTTGTGACCATCCTATAATAATGTACCATCCTGCCACATCCACAACAAACCGCATCCATCACCACTGCCATTTTTATTTCTAGGAAAGGTGACAACTCTCACCAGAACAAGGTATACAGTCCTGATATTTGCAGTAGCTGATCAGGTTTGGCACCATGTAAGTTTTCTGATGCACCAAGCACCTTTGTCTTGTCTCCAAATTCCAAAAACATAAAATTCTACAATATATGATTGGAGTTGAGTGATTTACATTTTGGCACCCATGCACAACAGTACTAAAAATGTTGTACACTGACTGCATCGCAAGTTTCAGATAGGTGATCCTGGTAAGGGAGCTTCCCGAAATTGTTTATTGCAGGTATAAAATAAACATAGACCCAGGTCAATGGTATATTGTTTTAAATCTAAGTAAAACAGTAATTATTAACAGAGAATTCAGTGCATTGACCAGGTGATATATTGACACACTCTACTTAGAACAGTGACAACAAAGTATTGGCCCCCATTTCGCTGGTGAGAGTGGAGCTTACCACAAGGTAAAGTTTATGTTCTTGTTATTTAGAGTTGAAAGATTAAGATTGATATTGTTACATATTTGGTGTTCCCTTGTTCCAGATGCTGAACATATATATTTATTTTTTTAATCAGAAGTAGGTTTTGCCGATCCAATAAATAAATTAGTTACAAGCAGGTAAACAATAAGTAAGAAAGCATCACTAGTTGTTTTCAGTGACATCTGGTGGTTTCCAAAATTTCTCCTATTCTATCCCATTCTGTCTTACATGAAATATTTTTTCTGACAACCAAAGATAATGAAGACAATTTTCTGACAACCAAAGATAATGAAGGTCTACTCAAGAAACAGTAAATGTGCAGAGAGTGTATTTACACCTATAGTAGGCAATGTAATGCTCATCTACATGCTCCAACATCAAAAATTGCATGTGATTCTTATTGTTTGTTACAGCGAAAAGCACAAGTCTACTTGTGTGTGTTAAAGTAAGTTGGATTAGAGATTTAAAATTTCCGTAAATTTCCATAAATCTTGAAGTCATGGGAAAAAACTTAAAAAAAGTAGTTTTTCTAATTTGAAGTAATTTTGTTACACTGGGAAGTTGAAATTCAGTGTATATAAAAGTAATATGCTTAGAATAAAAGTACAGTTTATTCAGTAAATAAACTAATCTTGCTTTTTAAAATTCTATTCTTTATTACAAATGGAATACCAAGGACTGTATATGAAAAGAACATTTCACCTATAAATACTACCTATAAATGCTGATCCAGAAGCATATATTGCTCTATGAAGAGCTTGATCAATGTGCTCCTGATTTTCAGGTGTCATTTTCTCTATAAATGAAGGAATTGTGTATTTTTGGGAGGCCGTGGTTTGTAACACTTCCTTACTTGAAGATGCTGCTGGCAAAGAAACACTTTGTGATGATCCAGAAGCAGTAAAAAGAGTGTTTCTGGAATAAAAACACTGGAGGGAAAAACTCCTCACACTTTCATTCTGGTCCTTATCATTTCATTCCATAAAGTATTTTTTAATGTCTTTAGGGCACCTCTGGTGTGCCAGGATGTGTTTTGTCATCCTTGTAGCATTTGGAAAAGAACAATTCATAATATTTGCAAATTGCAGCTTTGCTCTCAGCAGAAATTGCACTGGGGAAATGTTTCCAAACTCTAGATGTTGGTCTCACCAGTTTGCCGAGAGGAGGAAAAGAAAAAATAATTACTGAGCAGACTATAGGGAAACATTATGCTGTGATGGTGGAGAACATTAATAGGGATCATTTAAAAGGTTAAAAGATAAACTAATTTGTCAGACAAATCCCCCCTCTTACCTGTAAGTTAAGGCCTGAGAGGACAGAATCATCAACTGTATTTCAACAATTACCCAATTGTATGAGATACAAGATGAAGCCCATAAGCAAACTAAACTGCAGCCTTTCCCCTGCAGTGCTCCCTAGTGGCAGTCTCTTGTTTGAGAACTGCATGGAGAAGTACAGTTTGAGCTGTATTCTAGGATTTGCTTGTTTTCAGCTGAGAGAACTTAAAGAGGGAGTCCACCTAAAAAAAATATTAAAAGCCAGCAGCTACAAATACTCCAGCTGCTGACTTTTAATAAATGGACACTTACCTGCCCTGGAGTCCAGCAATGTCGGCAGCCGAAGCCGATCAATCGCTCGGCTCTCGGCTGCTGCTGCCGCCATTCTCTGTGAGGGAATCAGGAAGTGAAGCATTGCGGCTTCACTTCCCGGTTCCCTACTGCGCATGCGCGAGTCGTGCTGCTCGTCCTAAGTGGTCCCCGCTATCTACTGGGACCTGTGTGTTTCCCAGGAGACAGCGGGGGAGGGGTTGCTTGAAGGGGCGGGAGTCTATTCCAGGAAGTGGGTGCAAATACCTGTAGTAGACAGGTATCTGCACCCCCCTCCCCCCTGAAAGGAGCCAATTGTGGCACCAGGGGGGGGGAGGAATCAGATGAGCGGAAGTTGGGTCTTAAGACTTTACATAAAGTCTCAGAAATCTTTCATTAAGGTCTTCATGTTATATAGTTTGTTTGAATACCATGTGATAGGTATATTAGTTATCATTTTAAAAGTATGTATTCCACTTCTTTTTTCCCCAATTTTTCAGAAAAAAACAGCTTTGAAAAAAATGGAAAAATCAATTTTTGATCCCAATTTTTCCATTTTTGTTTCCAGACCTTCCCATCTATAGTTAGGATTAGGTGTTTTTTGATGTGTGTACATGCGTTCAGAGCCTGTTGGGGATAGGCTAAAACACAAATAGGCTACACACACCATGTATTACAACATGAGTACATATGGATGTGGGACCGGGGCCTAGCAATAAGTAAATAAAGTAAAGTGGTATCCACGTCAGTCATCTAATCAACGCAGTATCCTGGCCTAGGCCGACAAGGCCCAGGCCTAGGGCAGCACTTTGCAGGGGGGAAGCACGGAAAGAGTCCCCGCCGGCTTGCGCTACACTGTTAGTGTAGCACCAGTTATATGTGGTGGACTGGGCTGAGAGGCAAATTAGTCTAGCGTCCCCATAAAGCAGCCGCACTGCTTCCGGTATGTGGGCGGCTGGCATTGCGCAACTGTGTGTGTGTGTGTGTGTGTGTGTGTGTGTGTGGGGGGGGGGGGGGTGCCGCTTCTAATTTTGACTGTCCTCTCATCCTGGACCACAAACCTTCCTCACTGTGCTATATGTTTTCTGCTGCACCATTGGCATAGTTATATCTTTTTAGTCCTCTCCAAAAAAATTATCAGAAATTTGTGCTTATAGTAGAACTATAGGCAACACTTTTTTTTTTTCATTTTGGATAGAGTAAGGGAGGGCTATAACCCCTGTCAGTTTATTTTTTACCATCCCTGTCCCATTGCAGAGATTTCCCTTCATTTCCTGCCCCATAGCCAAACAGGAAGTGAGAGGAAATCTATGCAAATTAAGGGAATCCATTGCTCCCCCCCCACCCTCAGAACTAGTGTCCCCACTCGAAAGTTTCATGGCAGGTCTAAAACAGCAAGGTGTGTGGCCTTGACAGGAAGGGGTGGGTCTTATTTAAATTAGGGGGTGCACAAGTTTAGTCAGGCCTAGGGCAGCACAAAACCAAAATACACTACTGCACCTAATGATGTAAGGTAGAGTTTTAAATCCTTGTTAATAAAATTCCTTTCCGATTAGCTCTTCTGTAGTCACAAAACTACATGAACATTCACTGGACCCACTACAGAGCAAGATCATCCACTAGGCCTCTTACACAGATGCCTAAGACCTGGTGGATGTCCAGGGGGGTAGCTACAACCCTTTATGCCCATGCAGTAAACCAGGGGGAGAGTGCTCCTGATACTTCACAAGGCATGCACTTATCAGCAGTTAATGTCTGATGGGATCAGACCAGTGCAGACAATCCAAATGCAGTAGCTTTTCTGTACCAACTGTAATCCTTATTAATGTCAATTGGAGGGATGGGAGGTGAAGTCACTCCTTGCACTCTGTGTAAGGACAACTGCTGCCTGAAGAATCTAAGAATCTTCTCATTCAACACTGGCGGGTGTGTCCTCCACCGCATGCTGTGATTCCTTCCACTGACCCCAAGAAGTGTGAGGATCCTTAAGGCACCCTTAGCTCTTGACCAAAGTGAAACCTGAAGGAACATGTGACAAGACAGAGTGAAAGTCAAGTCAATCTACCACCAACAGTTTGGACCCTTTCACGGTTTCAACAGATTTTTGGTGAGTTGCATTAATCCATACCATTGTATTTGAGATTGCAAGCTGGTTGAATATGGCTGAAAGTGGCTGAAACTGCCTGGAAATTAGACATGTGCACACTGAAATATTTCGTTTCGGAATTTCGTTTTCATCCGAAAAATAAATTTATTTAGTTACTCCCGAAATTCGTTTTTATTTATTTTGTTTTTCGTTTAAAATTGCATTAGTCTGAAAATCCAAATTAAGGTTGAATCTGTCATTGAAGGCTTATGGTGTCTGTCGAATGTTCAAAGAAGATTTGACGGAGCAGCTAAACTGGACAACGCCGTATAGTTTACCTGCTCCGTCGAATCTTCTTAGAACTTTCAACAGACACCATAAGCCAAAGTACGTGTGTACTTAGTTCTAGCAATTTTACTGCTCCTCCTCTTTGGTTACAATCAGCCAATAACATTCATCATCATCATTATTTTTATTTATCTTTTCTCCCCTACGTCGAATCTTTTCTCCCCTACGTCGAATCTTTTCTCCCCTACGTCGAATCTTTTCTCCCCTACGTCGAATCTTTTCTTTCTATGTCGAATAATCTTGGACTAATAGAGTTAAGTTTAGGCCACGTACACTTTTTATCCAATTATGTACACTTTATACACTTTTATGTCCCCCTCCCCCCCCCTTTTTTTTTTCCCCTTCTTAGGAAGGGTAAGAGGTAACAACACTTGTTAGGTCAGTTTGGCTGATAAGGGCCTCTTGCACAAAGAGAGGAAAAGGAGGGGGAAGGGGTAAGGAATAACTACAGGATTACCAAGTGGTTTGGAAGGGAAGGGGGGGGGGGGGGGGGTAAGATTTAAGTGAATGTGGTAGTAGAAGATGTAATGTAATAAGGGTTTGGGGTGGGTGATGAGGGGTTTTTGTAACAATGTATGAAGATTGTTGTATTTATAAAATGGAAATAAAAATTTTGATTATTAAAAAAAAAAAAATAGAGTTAAGTTTAGGCACATTCGACCACAGGTTTGATGGACACAGATTGTTATTGTCAGCATCATGTCGAATCTCCTATCTATATCGAACTGTTGTAGCAACGAAAACGAAAATAAAGCATTTGTTTATGTTGGATCTTTCGTTTTTCGGATTCTGCACTTTCGTTATCGTTTTAACAAACGATAACGAAAATACCTGAAATTCGGACGAAAATGCATTCGGACGAAAACGAATGCACATGTCTACTGGAAATTGTCATGTGTATGGGCAGGAAAAAGTCAAGTCATTAAGGTATATCTAACCCCAAGAACAGAAAGTGAATACATTGCAGCTTACCAGTCCTTAAATGTAGCAGCTGCATTCGTTTTCTTTTTTTCAGGCTAAGGCTAAGAATATTTACAAAAATACCTGTGGACTTTGCCAGAAAGATAGTGTCCTTGTCACTTCCTGTTTGCTGAACGGAAATCCCAAACAATGTTATCAGCCTTCTCAGCTATCTTCTGTAAATTACAAATTCCCACAATTCCTGTGTAATGGTGATTAGGAAAGCAGCCTAGGGTGGGATCACTTCATAGATATAGTACAGTGAGTAAACGTTGTCACCCTAGGACAGGAAGTCGTTTACTGGCAGGATCACCAGGTGAAAATAAAGGGAAGAAAGCCTGAAAAAGAAAATGAATGCAGCCACTACCTAAGGACTAGTAAGCTGCTATTTATTGCACTCTTGTTTTTGGGTTTACATATGTTTTACAATACATAAAAATACTGATTAGTGTTCACCAGTCACAATGACACTTTTTCTTTGATAACCAGAGTATAGCTTGATTTGTAATTATAGTAAACATTAAGCAGTATTTTTTAGGTGCCCCCCTCAAGCTGCAAATGCAGCTGTACAAAGGTATATACATGCCATAATGTGGTACCAATTATCTTGTCGTGTTCGAAAGACAGTACCACCTGCTGAATGCAACCCATTCAAAAGAACTGGGGCACAGCGTTGTGCAGCCTTTTAGTGGTTAAAACAGGCCATGAGAAAGCGATACAACACCTCTTCACAATCTGTCAAAAGACATTTAAAAAGTGATATATCCTGGATCACTCTTCAGAGGGCTAACGCAAGTTTAAACGCGCCATTAGGGAATTGTCTGCTTTTCATCATGGTACCTGAACTCAGGCTGTTCTACCTTTGGGATAAATATATGCATTTCTAAAAAAAAAAAAGTGAATGTTTGATTCTTTCACCATTTACTGGATCCTAATGTCTAAATCCAAGAACAAACATATACGGTAATTAGAGATTTCTTTTTTTAAGTACATGTTCTGCAAATACAGAAATGACATGCTGATCTTGCCAGAAATCCAGTGTGCTTGTAATCGGTGCACTGAACTGAATTCTCAATGTTATCAGCCTTCCCGCTTCTATTGGGAAATACAGAACACCTCCCCTATATGTTACAGAGATGAGGAGAGGGGGACGTGTTGTCTTGTCCTAGGATGACAACGCTGCTTCTCACTAGATATAATGTAGAATGTTTTCACCTTAGGACAGGAAGTAGCAGGATCTGGTAGGATCACAGAAAATAAAGGAAAAAACCTTTAAAAAATGTGATTTGCTACACCTGAAAACTGGTAGGCTGTAATATATTTATATATTTATATATAAGGCAAATAGACTGTGCACTTTGCAAGTGCAGTTGCATTCGTTTTGCCTAGAGCTTAGCTCTGTTGATTTCCATAATCCAATCATGTGCAAGAAAATATACTTTTTGGGGATTTTCCTTGCACCTGATCGGGTATTCTTTACAAAGTGGAGCTTTACCACATTTACTAGGGAACATGTGTGTAAATGTCTTACGTTTATCAACCTCATTGTTTTCTTGGGTTTAGATGAGCTTCAAACTTCACGCCTATTTGCACCATTTGCGATACAGGCATTATATGTTACATTAACCACTTGCCGACCAGCCATGCACTGGTACATCGCGTGATCTCAGTCATCGCTGCAGCTACGATATGAATGAAAGATATCATTTTTAGAGCCAGCGAAGCTGAACAAAGTAAAACTAATCCGAGCAGCTAAAGAGCTGCTGGATTATTTTACGCGTGGTGGAAATATGCGTTTGAAAAGCCGATGTGTTCTTCGTAACCACAGCAGCTAAACAGACCATTGCGAAAGCATGGAAATCTGACTCACTCTGTATTTTGTCATTGTCAGTTATGCCCTATACACACGATAGGATTTTCCGACAACAAAACCATGGATTTTTTTCCGACGGATGTTGGCTCAAACTTGTCTTGCATACACACGGTCACACAAATGTTGCCGGAAATTCCAAACGTCAAGAACATGGTGACGTACAACACGTACGACGAGCCGAGTAAAATGAAGTTCAATAGCCAGTGCGGCTCTTCTGCTTGATTCCGAGCATGCGTGGACTTTTGTGCGTCGGACTTATGTACACATGCTCGGAATTTCCGACGACAAGTTTTATTGTCGGAAAATTTGAGAACCTGCTCTCAAACATTTGTTGGCGGAAATTCCGCCAACAAATGTTCTATGGAGCATACACATGGTCGGACTTTCCGACAACAAGCTTGCATGTTGTCGGAAAATCCTATTGTGTGTACAGGGCATAACTCATAATTCACGCAAAAAACAAAGCAATCTTATTTGACAATGTATAGAAATATGAAGCCTTATGGAGACCATGGTTTGAACATTTTCTACCTTCAGGATTCGATAACTCATTATTTCTTCTTTGAAGACATTATACCTATAAGCTACAGCACTATTATATTCCATATTTACTACTTTGAACTAGTGATCTTCTCTGGAAGATCTCTCACATCCCACTTCTTTATCTCCTTACCTTAAACATTGTGCAGTTAATACCTCCTTTATTTACTAATTGACTCAGTTGAAGTGTGAGTTATTAGAGATAGTTGGGAATATTACTTTATCTCCAGATAAAGCCAAGCCATATTGCAGGAACTTGGCCCTGGAATTACCTATTAATTTCCCCTAGTCACATCGCTCCCTTTTCTTTGATATACTAACTTTAATGAATCTTACTCTCCTTCAAACTCTATAACCCACTGTATTTCATCTCCTTATCTTCTTAACCCCTATTATTTATATATGTTATTCCTGTTTGCTGTAATCACTTGATAAGATACATATGCTTAATGTAAGTTTTATGTTGGAAACATCCTTACTTTTCATCTCACACTCTTAATGAGTGAAGCATTATTATTATTCTATTTCCTTATTTTACCTCTCATAACATTATATTTACAAGAATGTTACTGTTTTTCTTTGCACGTTTGAACTATGTTAAACCCTAGAAAAGCCGGTGTGCAAATACGGTGTGACATAAAAAATTGAAACACTCACCATTTTATTATGTAGGGCATCTTCTAAAAAAATATATATCTATAATGCTTGGGGGTTTTAAGTAATAGAGATCCATCTGGTACATTTCTATGGGAATTGATCATTTTGTTCCCCATTGGAGGGGGAGTTACATGGTCAGAGAGCTGTCCAATATGGAAACCAGGTGGATATATACTCTTAAGAGTCATGTTTCACATGGTTTGAACATTAATTGGGATGTTAACAGTTTTATAGATAATGCCTGATACAGTTGGCTTCCCCTTCCTTTTTGTCCTTTATTTGTGTATTTTGTGTCTAGGGAATGGTTTGAATTTAATACCTTGAAGTTTTCCCTCACCCTCCATGTGTCTTAGCCTATATTCATATCTGTAGCCCATGGTTTTTGCCCAGTTTTGATCTGTTCTAAAAAAAAAAATATATATATATATATATATATATATATATATATATATATATATATAATCTTTCTGGGTTTTAAGTAATTGTGTAGCAAAAAAAAAAAAAATGTAGATTTTTACATGTTTGTAAGAAGTGTCAGAATTGGCCCAGAGCTGAATTACAAATTTTGTCTTTTCTTATAGATTTAGGATCACCTTTATACAATGGAGAGAAGGTGTCTTTCATCCGTAGTGTGGCTCATTCTACTTCACTCCTTCATCAGCGCTGTTCACTGTGAGTACCGTAATAACAGACTTAAGATAATTAATTATTATACCATCCAGATATGATTAACATGCTGTTACAAGAAAATGACGCCTGAGTTTCACTCAAAATAATCCAGCCTGATCCTAATTACACAGAGTTGTCAATATGTAGACCAGTCATTAGGTGACTCAGCTTCCCAAAGTCTTCATGGCTTTTCCGAACAAACTCTAAAGTGTTTGTCATTTCTTTTTTTTTTCAACAGAATTGAAAATTTTTCAGACCTGTCAAGTTGGAAAAACAGTGAAATGCATTTTGCGGGGTGCTAAGTGGATCTGCGATCCATGATTCCATCAATTCACTTCACCCATGAAGATGAAGTGCTGAGGGGTTCTGTAAAGTTCATCTTGAGCCAAAAACATAAATATCATATATTGCAGTTTATTAATTTTCTTTTCAGGTCCCTTTATTTTCGCTTGGTAATCATGCAGATAACACACTTCCTGTTCCTGGGACTACACTGACTCCTACACTGTATTTATGGAAAAGCCATAGTTGACAACTAGGTTGGACATCAAATATTACTGCCTTTGTTCATCTCCTTTATATGGGTTGGGGTGTGACAGTATTAAGCAGGCCAAGGATGGATCAAATTCAATCCCTCTATGGGCAGGCTGATTGTACCCAAGTCCCGGTCAGGAAGGTTCTCTGCTGCCAGGACACAATATCGCTGCGGAAGGGATTCCCCCATCAACACTGACCGTGTTAATGGGGGAATCAAGTGATTTTCTTTCCTTCCACCAGTGGCTGTTTCTGGGTTTAGGGCACGCATGCGTTGTCGAACAGCAGGAGGAATCGGTGAGGCTCTCTGCAGCAGCTGAAAGCCAGTTTCTCACCCTCCTGCCAGCTGCAGGGAGAAACACAGACACAGGGCATTGTTCCTGTAATTGCTTCCCCTTTACTGATCCCCCTCCCTGTTCTGCTACTTCTTATCCCCACCATTGTGCCCCCTTGTCACTGTGCTGAGCCCCCCCCCCCCCTCTTGTAGCACTGCCGGCTTTCCTGTCCTGTAAAAAAAAAATTGTAAAAAAAAAAAAAATTTTAACATTGTAATAAATAATTTGTAAAAATGATAAAATAAAATAATTTAAAAAATGTAAACTGTTTTTTTACAAAATGTAAAAAAACTATGAAAAAAGGGCTAATTCACACAGGTTCTCTGTTATGTTTGTGTCCACTAATAATGATTTTAGTGTATTTTTCGTGAAAACAATAGTTTCAATAGTTTTTATATATTTGATATATTGGGGTGGGAGGGGTGGCCCTGCCAGGTAGGCTGTACAGGGCCCTATGATTTCTAACAGCGGCCCTGCCACCGACACCCGCTGTGATTGTACACAGCGGGAGTCTGTCAGCAGGTCCCAGCCAATGATTCATAGCTGGGACCTGCTGATCAATCAACAGGGATATACAATGTGATACTGACACATAATCACACACATAGGTTGGACTTGATGGACTTGAGTCTTTTTTCAACCTCACCTACTATGTAACACAGGACTCTGTACAGAGGGAATGATCTTTGTTTCTTAAGAAACAAAGAGATCATTAGTAAAAAGCAGCACACCCTACACAAATTAACATTTGTTAGGCACACATTTAACCCCTTGTTTGCCCTAGATGTTAATCCGTTCCCAGTCAGTGTCATTAGTACAGTGACAGTATTATCACTAATCACTGTATTAGTGTCGCTGGTGATTTCAGTGCCAGTTAGTCAGCTCCCACTCAGTGTCAGTTATGCCGCGTACACACGGTCGGACTTTCTGTCCTACTTGGTCCGGCACACTTTCTGACGGACTTTGTCCGCCAGGTGCGCCGGACTTTAAAACGGACGGACTTGCCCACACACGACCGGACTTTGCGGCGGGCTAAGTCTGCCCATTTTTCCGACGGATTTTCGGCGGACTTTCAGAATGAACGGACTTGCCCACAAACGGACAAGTCCGCTCATTTTGAACGTGACTCAGGTGCGACGGGACTAGAAAAGGATGTCAATCTTGCCGCTTTTATCGGCGAGATTGACACTTTGCGAGCCCCGTCGCGGGTCATACCAGGCCCTTAGGTCTGGTATGGATTATAAAGGGAACCTCCTACGCCGAAAAAACGGCGTGGGGTCCCCCCTAAAATCCATACCAGACCCCGATCCGAGCACGCAGCCTGGCCGGTCAGAAAAGGGGGTGGGGATGAGCGAGCGCCCCCCCTCCTGAACCGTACCAGGCCGCATGCCCTCAACATGGGGGGGGTGGATGCTTTGGGGGAGGGGGGCACCCTGCGGGGCCCCCCCAAAGCACCTTGTCCCCATGTTGATGAGGACAAGGGCCTCTTCCCGACAACCCTGGCCGTTGGTTGTCGGGGTCTGCGGGCGGGGGGCTTATCGGAATCCAAAGCCCCCTATATTAAGAGGGCCCCCAGATCCCGGCCCCCCACCCTATGTGAATGAGTATGGGGTACATGGTACCCCTACCCATTCACCTAGGGAAAAAGTGTAAATAATAAAACACTACACAGGTTTTTAAAATATTTTATTAAACAGCTGTGACGTTTTAGGGGGCGTGGTCAACATCACCCAGTGACCACGCCCCCTAAAATGTCACAGCCCCAGCATGCCCAGGGACTGTGACATCAAAAGGGGGTGGGGTCTCCGCCTATATAAGTCACAACGCAGCCCTCAGAGAGCAGTCCAGCCGGAGAGAGCGTCGTGTCAACATCTGGAGAAGAGAAGAGAAGACAAGAAGCCCAGAAGTCCGAACCTCTGCTGGCAAGAGAGCTACCTGACAACAGCGGAGGAGCCGGCCGAAGAACTGGAACACCGGGAGAAGAGAGCGGAGAAGAACCAACCGGACGCCGGGAGAAGATGAACCAGAGGGACCCTTGAAGCCGGAAGAAGACCCTCGAAGCCGGAGGAAGATTCCCCCCCCGGAGCTGTTTAATAAAATATTTTAAAAACCTGTGTAGTGTTTTATTATTTACACTTTTTCCCTAGGTGAATGGGTAGGGGTACCATGTACCCCATACTAATTCACATAGGGTGGGGGGCCGGGATCTGGGGGCCCTCTTATTATAGGGGGCTCCCGGATTCCGATAAGCCCCCCGCCCGCAGACCCCGACAACCAACGGCCAGGGTTGTCGGGAAGAGGCCCTTGTCCTCATCAACATGCCGGAAAGTCCGACCGTGTGTACGCGGCATAAGTGTTAGATTTCTAAAGGTGCTATTGACATGAAATTTTCACCATGTCGTTAACAACCCATACAAACCATACATACAAAGAAACTAAAACAAATAAGTTCAGAAATTAAGTTATGTGTAATAAAATGGAATGACACAGGGAAAAAGTATTGAACACGCTAACTGAAATGTATTTAATACATTGTACAAAATCCTTTATTGGTAATGATATCTTCCAGTATCTTCCTCCTGTATGGAGAAACTAGTCACATGCATTGCTCAGGTGAGATTTTGCCCCATTCTTCCACACAGTCTTCAAATCTTGAAGGTTCTGTGGGCCTCTTCTATGAACTCTGATCTTTAGTTCTTCCCATAGATTTTTTATTGGATTCAAGTCAGGTGGTTGGCTGGGCCATTCTAGCAGCTTTATTTTCTCTCTTTGAAATCCATTGAGAGTTTCCTTGGCTTTGTGTTTGGGATCATTGTCTTGCTGAAATGTCCACCCTCGTTTCATCTTCATCATCCTGGTAGATGGCAGCAGATTTTTATCAAAAATTTCTTGGTAGATTTTTCCATTCATCCTTCCTTCACCGTATTCTACCATAAGCTGAAAAACAGCCCCACACCATGATGTTCCCACCTCCAAACTTCATTGTTGGTATGGGGGTGTTTTTTGGGGTGATGGGCAGTGCCATTTGACCTCCAAACATGGTGTGTATTATGGCATTCAAATATCCTGTACACACAATAGGATTTTCTGACCACAAAATCCATGAATTTTTTCCGACGGATGTTGGCTCAAACTTGTCTTGCATACACACGGTCACACAAAGTTGGTCGGAAATTCCGAACGTCAAGAACGCGGTGACGTACAACACGTACGACGAGCTGAGAAAAATAAAGTTCAATAGCCAGTGCTGCTCTTCTGCTTGATTCCGAGCATGCGTGGCACTTTGTGCGTCAGAATTGTGTACACATGATTGGAATTTCCGACAACGGATTTTGTTGTCGGAAAATTTGAGAACTAGCTCTCAAATTTTGTGTGTCGGAAATTCCAATGGAAAATGTGTGATGGAGCCCACACATGGTCGGAATTTCCAACAACAAGGTCCTATCACACATTTTCCATAGGAAAATTCTATCATGTGTACGGGGCATTATGCCCATTATGTACACATTTTTATAAATAATATTCCAGTTTTTTAGTTGCAGCACCGTCACTTCACTGGTTTGATATCAAATACATTTTTATTTCATTTTATTAGCACAATTACCTTGGGGGTAGCGCGGATTATCCACGTTACACATTTGTCCAAATGTTGTGCAGCAAACTTTAAACTAGCTTCAACTTTTTTTCTTCAGCAATTGAGTCCTGCGTGGTGAGTGTGCATACAGGCCATGGAGGTTGAGTGTATTACTTATAGTTTTCTTTGAAACAATTATACCTGCTAATGTCAGGTCTCCCTGAAGCTCTCCACAAGTGGTCCTTGGCTATTTGACAACACTTCTGATAATTCTTTTCACTCTTCTGTCAGAAATCTTGCGAGGAGCACCTAGTTGTGGCCGGTTTATGGTAAAATTATTTTCTTTACACTTTCAGATTATGGCCCCAACAGTGCTCACTGGAACATTCAGAAGTTTAGAAAACCTTCTGTAACCAATGCCATCAGTATGTTTTGCAACACTAAGGTTGTGAAGGTCTTGAGAGATAATGAGACATCTTTTTATAGGCCATTAGTTAAGACTGAACCAGCTGATATTAAGTTGCACTGACAAGGGGCAGGATTGCTTTCTAATTACTGATAAATTTCAGCTGGTGTCTTGGCTTTCCATGCCTTTTTGCACCTCTTTTTCCTCGTGTGTTCAATACTTTTTCCCTCTGTAACTCCATTTTAGTACACAAAACTTAATTTCTGAACTTGTTTGTTTTGGTTTCTTTGTATGTATGGATTGCATGGGTTGCTACTGACATGTGGTGAAAATTTTATGTCAATAGCAGCTTTAGAAATATATTTACCTTGAAAAATGACGTGTTCAGTACTTATTTTATCCGCTGTATATACCATAGTTTGTAGACACTATAATGTTCATGCAAACCAATTAATATACACTTATTGGGGTTTTTTTTTAACCAAAGAAATGTAGCAGAACACATTTTGGCCAAAATTTATGAAGAAATTACATTTTTATTGCAGAAAGTAAAAAATATAGTTTTTTTTTCAAAATATTCCTTTTTTTTGTTTATATAATAAAAAATGAAAAATCAGTGGTGATTAAATACCACCAAAAGAAAGCTTTATTTGTAGGGTGAAAAAAATGATTTAAAGTTACAGTGTTGCATGACCGTGCAATTACTATTTAAAGTAGCACAGCGTTAACCACTTAAGCCCCGGACCATTTGGCTGACCAAAAGACCGGAGCACTTTTTGCGATTCGGCACTGCGTCGCTTTAACTGACAATTGCGCGGTCGTGCGACTTTGCTCCCAAACAAAAATTGACGTCCTTTTCTTCCCACAAATAGAGCTTTCTTTTGGTGGTATTTGATCACCTCTGCGGTTTTTATTTTTTGTGCTATAGACAAAAAAAGAGCGACAATTTTTAAAAAAAAGCAATATTTTTTACTTTTTGCTATAATAAATATCCCCGAAAAATATATAAAAAAAACATTTTTTTTTTCTCAGTTTAGGCTGATACGTATTCTTCTACATATTTTTGGTAAAAAAAAAATCACAAAAGGCATTTATTCTATTTTGGGACCATTCACATTTATACAGCGATCAGTGCGATTAAAATGCACTGATTACTGTGTAAATGTGACTGGCAGTGAAGGGGTTAACCACTAGGTGGCACTGCAGGGGTTAAGTGTGTCCTAGGGAGTGATTCTAACTGTGGGGGGGAGGGGCTATGTGTGACACGACACTGATCACGGCTCCCGATTACAGGGAACTGTGATCAGTGTCAGTGTCACTAGGCAGAACAGGGAAATGCTTGTTTACATTAGCATTTCCCCTTTCTTGAGCTCCGTGAGACCATCGCGGGTATCCCCGCGGACATCGAGTCCACGGGACCCGCGATCACACTCACGGAGCTCGCGGCAGGGTAACTCAAAGAGACGTACAGGTACGCCCATAGCACAAAATGGCCTGGTCATGAAAGGCGGTAAAGCCTACCAGAGCTGAGGTGGTTAATTTACAGGACCCCACATTGGAAGGATATTGTTCTTTCACCTGCCAGTGACCCCTGTACCTGCACTGACTACAGAGTTATTTTGATGGGAGCAGCATGTTCACACTGTCTTTCTCCACCAACTATACATTACATAACTCTTTCCATCTTTAGGAAGGAAGCTGCTGCACACATCGCAAGACTTTGCACACCATTCCATGCCAGGTCCCTCCACAAAAATCACACCAGAGGTTTTCTCTCAATGAAAGGCATAATTTATTGTCAGTTCTTAAACATTTCTGGTACAACAGGCATTAAATCAATGCAACATCCAAAATACAGACTATTTCAGATCTTCTATTCCTTAAAGTGTTACTAAACCTACAACAGTAAAATCAGTCTGTATAGGCAGTAAAGCATGCTTGTTATACTCACTGTGGAATCTAAGGGGTTAATCCTCCGCATTGTATAAAAAAGCTGTTTGATTCAGTCTTCTCTGATCCTCCCCTTCTTCCACTGTCTCCAACCCATCTCCTGATAGCACAGAGCCTTGGGGGCATTTTGCACATGCTCAGTTTGGTTTGTATTGCTAGAAAGTTTTTGGTTTTGTTATGTTTTTGGGGAAGGTTCATGTGATCAGCACAGGGCCAATCAGCACTGTCCAGACAGAGGGTCAGGGGTCATGCACCCTCATAGGACATTCAGAAGAGAATGTAAACCCCTCCTACAAGCTTCAACCAGTGCTAGACTGGACACTGATAGAAGTCACAAGACTGCTATATACTGCTGATGAGAAAAGGTATTTAGCAGTTTATATTTACTAAAATTATTGCATTTCCATGTTCTGTGTACTGTGGGAGACCAGATCTAGTGAATGCAGGGTCCGGGGTTTTGTAACACTTTAAGTTCTCTGTTGTTCATACTTTTCAGTGTAATTGTGCCCCCACAATTTAAAATATAGAAAAATCAGTCCTCAGATGTAACTACTCAGCAGGGTATTGATACCGAGTGGATCCCTGGATACCTACCTTGTGGGTAATTTAGCCCTGGGTGGATGGGTCCGTGGGTTTTAGCCGCCAGTGCCCCCTTCCCCTCTTTAACAGGTTCACCTCTGCAAGGAGCCGCTATCAGGGGTGACTGAAGTGTCTGGGACCGCTGTCATTTTGACAGCTAAAAATTGGTCTGCAGAAGCTCTGGCAACGCTATATATATACAAGCATGTGGCTTTGTTTACATTCACTTGACAGTGGCCTCTATATAAACTAGGCCTGAAACTAGGCCTTCCTATGACTAACTCCAGAAGGAGTGAAACATTTAAGAGGAGCAGGTGGATTTTCCCTGTATTGGATGATATCAACAAATGTATTCTGGACTTCTGGAAGTTGCCTTCTTGTTTTTTAGGCCTGAAATGCAGTCTTCCTTCATACAGAGGCGATGCCATTGCTCCTGTGACAGAGCGAGATTTAGTTGTCAAAATAACAAAGTGGCACCCATAGACATAAGCCTATCATGCCTTATAGAAAATATGGCCCTGCCGATGTGCGCAAATCACAAGACTTATCACACAGAATTACAAATCTGGTGGGCCCCAGGAATACAGTCCGAAACCCATGACATAAAACCAATAAATGAACCGTCACATCCTGCCGCTTTGCCATATAGAATAACTAAAAACCCTAAGGCCCCTTTCACACTGGGGCGGTAGGGGGCGTCGGCGGTAAAACAGCGCTATTTTTAGCGCTGTTTTACTGCGGTATACGGCCACTAGCTGTGCGGTATTAACCCCCCGCTGGCGGCCGAAAAAGGGTTAAAACCACTCGTACAGCGCGGCTATAGCCGCGGTATTGCCAGGTATAGCCGCGCTGTCCCATTGATTTCAATGGGCAGGAGCGGTTTAGGAGTGGAGAATACACCACTCCTTCACCGCTCCAAAGATGCGGCTCGCAGGAGATTTTTTCTTCACCTGCCAGCGCACCGCTTCAGTGTGAAAGCCCACCGCTTGGGCTTTCACACTGAACAAACAGCGGAGGCTGTTTAGGGGCGGTTTGCAGGTGCTATTTTTAGCGCAATAACGCCTGCAAACCGCCCCAGTGTGAAAGGGGCCTTAGAGCCGGTTCACACGGGGGCGACTTGTCAGGCGACCTAGCCGCCTGACAAGTCGCCTCCCGTTCTGTACAATGGAACCATTCTAATCGGAGCGATGCAAGTCGCTCCGACTTAGAAAAAAGGTTCCTGTACTACTTTGGTGAGGTGACCTGCAAGTCGTGCCGCTTCTAGTGTGAACCGAGCCTAATGGTATTGCCTCTGGAACCAGCCTCTTTGCACGTGTTGCATATGATTATGATATGTAATAAAATCACAAATTCCTTATGAAGAGTCCTAGTCACACAATGAAACTACAAGAAAGTACTCTGAGCTCCAACCATACTCTCAATGTTCCGAATCCAAAAAACAACTAAATGGTGCTCGCCTGCACGCTGCTAAGGCACACCAACGGTCATGTAGAAGTGACTAAAGCTTGGTCTTCACCAGTGGGAGAACTCTCCTCTAATGCATTTCACCCAGTTTGGGGCTTAACCGTAGAGACCCTTGGTGTGCCTTAACAGTGTGCAGTGGGGTCCATTTTGTTGTAGTCCCAGGATTGAGCCTGATGAGCATTCATGAAACCCAACCAGCACCTTGAAGCAGCATGAGCCAACTGGAGCAACATAACAGGGCATTGAGGGGTACTGTTGTAGCTTTTCTTCCAGAATCCCAACAAATTACATTAATGAATATTGAAAAAATATAGATATTCATAAGATATTCCTAATGCTATCAAAGTATCTGCTTCATGTTACCTGGACCTATTGCCAATTTTTCTGGAAGGATATCACCAAACAGGAGGTAAGTATCATAGAGATGATATTTTATGATGTTGTGCAAAAAAAAAAAAGTATTTATGTTTTATTGACAGGTGATTGTGGACTGCCTCCAAAGATTCCCTATGGTATTCTAAAACCAGAGTTTAAAGATGAAATGAATTTTGCTGTAGCATCCACTGTGAAGTACGATTGCCAGCCTGGATTTATACGAAGGCCAGAAGCTAAAAATTATGTTACTTGCTTGAAGGACTCCCAATGGTCCGCCTATGATGAATTCTGCCAATGTAAGCAAACATTTACTTTGCAGTTTCTTTTGGTTTTAAACGGTTTACATTACATTACAAGGATATTATGTATTACATTGATTTGATAAAGCTGAACTTCCGGCAAACAGCTAAATATACAGACTCTGTCCTACCTGCCAAAGAGTTTGTATTCATGTCCATCTTGCACTGAAATTCCCAAAGCCTGGCCATACATTACAGTCATGCCTGGGAGAGGAAGGGTTCTGTTCTTCATCTGTGACTGGACAGTGAAAGGAGAAGCAGCACACTGATAAGCTCATCTTTCTGTCTCTCTACTCTCCCAGCTCTTATCATCATGTTCCGTGCACTGCATCACACCTGATTGGCTGCTTGTGCTGCTTCTCCCTACCCCTCTTTATTCTTTATTCTAATTCTCTATTCTAAATTCTTTATTTAGAGGAAGCGCCAGGGGCGGATCCAGAGTCTTGTCTCGGGAGGGGCACTCTCAGAAATACGTTTTTTGTGGGCAATTTATCGGGGAAATAGCCGATGTTGGTACTTCAATCATCATGGCACCATGGTTGTTATGGTGTCAGGATGATTGAAGCGCATTATTTCTATTATTGCATTGTAATATAAAATGAAATGGTTCAACTCACCATAATGCAGAATCAGTGGGATCCTCGAGTGTGTCACTTACCACTGTCGCCTGCCACACGTTGCGAATTGTCACTTGCCTGCCACTAGATGCAGATTGTCACTTGCCACGTCATCTGACATATGTTGTGGATTGTCACTTGCCACGTCACCTGCCACACATTGCGAATTGTCACTTGCCACGTCACCTGCCACACATTGCAAATTTTCACTTGCTGTGTCCCAGACTCCCAGAGTCAGGCAGCAGAGAGATAATGTAATCTGCTGCTCACGCTGCCTGCACAGTGAGTGCGGAAGTTACTGCAGGGATGCAGGGCGGTCACACCAAGCCGCCCACACACTGACCCAGCAGCCCGGCCCACAAACCGCGCCGTCCGCCCGCAAACCGCGCCGCTCATGGAGCAGCTCGCGGAGCCGCCCGCTCTCTCATCCGCCCGGCCCACACCGGAGTCGCTGCCCGCACCCCAGGAGAGGAGGAGAGGACACCACAGTCTGCTAGCCCTAGAGGGGGGGTTGTCAGTGCCGCACCGCCGGCCTCGCGGAAGGGGGTTTGGTGTCAGTGCCCCGCCGCCGGCCTCCTGGATGGGGGGTTAGTGTCAGTGCCGTGCCGCCGGCCGCCCGGAGGAAGGGTGCTTGTTTGCCACCCCCCCAAGAGAAACAATCCGACCGTGTGTGGGCTCCATCGGACCTGCAGCGGACTTTTTCGGTCAAAAATCTGACGGACTTTAGATTTGGAACATGTTTCAAATTTGTCAGACGGACTCGAGTCCGGTCGAAAAATCCGTTCGTCTGTATGCTAGTCCGACGGACAAAAACCCACGCTAGGGCAGCTATTGGCTACCGACTATCAACTTCCTTATTTTAGTCTGGTCGTACGTCATCACGTATGAATCCGTCGGACTTTGGTGTGATCGTGTGTAGGCAATTCCGTTCGTTAAAAAGTCTGTCGGACCAGTCCGGTCGAAAAGTCCGCCCGTGTGTACATGGCATAACACTTACCCCCATACGAAAAGATAGATAAAAAGTGTGAGGGAATGGATGACAAGAGAGGGATAGAGAAGGAAGGGGAAGGGGCAGCGGAAGCAAAGAAGGAGGGTGAACAGGTGGGTAGGGGGGAGAAACCCACCCATCCCCCTGGCGCGGAACCCTGAGGAACCTTTTACCTCCAGGAAGTAAAAGGAGTGTTGCGATATCTCACCTTGGCCTATGGAAGCTAGCATTGTTTGACCTTTATAAAAGAAATAGGGAGTCCAAACTTTCCAGTGCTTTTCTTCTTGTTCCCTAAGCATCATAGTCAAGTTATTCATCACTTGGATCTCATTAATTAGAGCAAGCCAATGTGCTTTATTGGGGGTACAGTACTTTTCCATAGTGCTGGAATTCAGGCTTTCGCTGCATTAAGGAGATGTTTCAGTAATTCATTTTTCTTCCTACCCCTTCTGAGCTCTGCTGTAAAGTAGACTGCAAGACGCTGATACTGTCAGATTTGGGTACTTACACTGCCATATTGATTACAGGACTGCATTCATTTGTGCTTTTTGTACAGTATCTGTCGGAATTAGGTTTTAATATATAATAGTCACATATTGTCACCCGAGTTCTTTCAATTTATACCAGTCCTGGCTTTGTAAAGGTGATTATGGAAGAATATTTTTGATCTACTATAGTAAAAAAAAACAAAAAAACATTTTGTATGGGGTAAAAAGCTATTGCTTCTGATGATTCTAGCTAATCAGTAACAGTTAAAGGAGTAAAGTCTTGTGGTTTTTCACCTTAATGCATTCTATGCATTAAGGTGAAAACCTTCTGTGTTGCAGCTGCCCCCCCAGAGCCCCCCTTTTACTTAACTGAAACCGATCATTCCAGTGACGAGTACGAGCCCTGCAGCTCCAACCGCTGTCTCAGATCCTCATTGGATAGACTGATAGCAGCAGGAGCCATTGGCTCCCTCTGCTGTCAATCAAATCCAGTGACACGGGAGCCGGGGGCAGGGCCGAGTCCTACTGTCTGTGTCAATAGACGCAGCAGCGGGACTCGGGAGCGTGCCCGCACGGGTGCCCCCATGGAATGCGGTTTTCCGTGGGGGCACTACATGAAGAGGAGGAGCCAGGAGTGCCACCGGGGCACCCCAGAAAAGGAGGATCGGGGCCACTTTGTGCAAAACCCTTGCGCAGAACAGGTGAGTATGACGTATTTGTTGTTTAAAAAAAAGCAACTTAACAATCACTTTAAATAATATCTTAACCTTAGGGGTCCTTTCACACGGGCTGTCCGATCAGGTCTGCCTGTCAGTTTTTCAGGCGGACCTGATCGGACCCTCCAGTCTCCTTTAAGGAGTAGCGGATGTCAGCGGTGACATGTCCGTCGACACCCGCCGCTATCTGATCCTGCCCGCAAAAACCAGATGGATGGTGGTCCTATTTTCCATCTGTCTGGCAGATTGGATCGGATGGAAATGGACAGATGGTCCGTTTCCATCTGATTTCCTCACAGAAGAGTGGTGTCCGTGTCCACTCTGCACAGCGGAGCGGACAGGACCTGTCATCCGACTGCTCAGCGGGGGTCAGCGACACAATCCCCCACTGAGCAAGCGGAATCTGCTGTACAGAGGCGTCCGTGTGAAAGGGGCCTAACGGGACATTTTATTTTCTAAGCACTGTGTATCATTAACAGTTGCCATTATTTGCTTTTCGTGAATGTAGCACCCTGGTGTTTAGGCAGGGTTGCTAACAAATTTAGTTTGCCAGGTAGTAATTGTCCTGGCTAATTGTTAGGAGATCCACTGACTTCCCTCTAATTCTGGAATTGCTGCACTTTTCTCTTCTGTCACTAGGTGGCATTGTGGCTGGCAACATTAGACAAGGGCATAGCAAGGACAGATCATGAATGGATGGGGTGTCTCAGCCAATAGGCAAGGGTTTCTTTAGTCCCTTGGCCTGCTGGGAGAGCCTATTTATTTGGGTGGAGGTGATTGGGGTTCTGTGCCGCCTGGACGGCTGTCTGGGTGGACGTGTGTTATGTCGCCCCGGGCTGCTAGGCCGGAAGCCTGAGGCCTATCCCGGGGACACCTGGCTGCTAGGCTGCCTGAGGCCTATCCAGGAGCAGGAGAAGCAGCGTAGGGTTGGGACTGCAGGATTGGAGTCCAACCGAGTTGTGAAGGTTCAGCTGGACAGGGAACCAGTTGTGGTCTGAGGTAAAGGGAAGACCATCCACCTTATTACCGGAGACTACAGTGAGTAAGCTTGAGCAAGTACCAGAGCAGCCTTCTCACCAGCCAGGGATGGTGAAGAAGTGGGAAAGCTTCAGCAAGTGCCAAGCCAGGGACCCAGCAGGTTAGCGGGGGTGACGTTTGAGGAGGATACAGCGGGATAGCTGTGGAGGAGCTCAGGAGATCAGGTGACGACTGGGATCTGGACGTCTAGTGAGAGACTAAGAGCTCAGTGATTGAAGACCTACAGTGGGATACTGTGAGATAAGAGACGGACTGTTCTGTGTTACCAAGAGTTAGGTACAACTACCTTTAGGGACTGTTACAAGTTCAGTGCCATAGGAGACAGCGGTCCTACCTATACAGACGTAGCATCCGGCTGGAGGCCTTTCCCTGTATAGCTGTCTTCCTATAGTGTTTCGGAGCCTGCTAATTAACATTGCATCTACTTAAAGGTGTCCTGGCCTGCTCTCCCACCGTTCTTCTTAAGAGACAATAAATCTCTTATTCGCATTCAAAAAGTGACTGGCGCCCATCATTTCATCTTGCATTACACCCACCATGCCTGATAACCCACTTTACAAGGAAGGATGTCAGCTCTCCCTAACTCTTGAGGTCACAATTAGACCTCTGGGGGCCCGGGACTCTGCTACAATGAATATTGTACTGATTTCACCATTTTAAATTCCTTTTTCTGAGCTGCTGATATTCCCGTTTTTTTAGTGACCTGTCTACATTCACTTGCTCGGGTGTTGGCTGCGTATCATTGCTCTGGGCTGACTTTCAGAGACAATGCAGTTGATTTACTAAAGGCAAATATACTGTGCAAGTCAAGTGCAGTTTCTCCCGATCTTAGGGGAATCTCTGAAATGAGGGGAAGCTCTGCTGATTTCTATTATCCAATAATGTGCAAGCCAAAATGCTGTTTTTTATTTTCCTGACATGTTCCTCTCAGAATTAGAGCAACTGCACTTGCAGTGCACAGACTATTTACCTTTAGCAAATCAACCCCATAGTGTCAGCATGGCCACTTAACGAGGAACGCATATAACAGGTTGACAACACTGGGATACAATCAGGAGACAACCATAACTCCGTAACAGGAAGTGACTAAACAAAGACCTATGTGGCAGGATCTCCATGTGTTATTCTAAGTTGTAGATTTAGGCTGGGTTCACGCTGCTACCGGATGTGGCTCGCAGCAGGGGTCCGGTCCGTCCCTGTTCTTCATTTCATAAGGAAAAAGTTTTGGGACTTTAAATGAAGCATGCCTCCATCCCTGGTTCAGGAAAATAAGGAAGAGGATGGGACTTTGCATATGGCAAATGACAGGCAATAAATGAAAAGTTCATGTTTATTGACATGGATCGTAAACATAGCATATTGCGATAAATACTGTAAAAAAACATCTCATATATTTAAATACACATAGCATGAATATACTGCACATACAGTATCTCACACAAATGAGTACACCCCTCACATTTTTGTAAATATTTTATTATATCTTTTCATGTGACAACGTTGAAGAAACGACAATTTGGTACAATAAAAAGTAGTGAGTGTACAGCTTGTATAACAGTGTAAATTTGCTGTCCCCTCAAAATAACTCAACACACAGCCATTAATGTCTAAACCGCTGGAAACAAAAGTGAGTACACCCCTAAGTGAAAATGTCCAATTTGGGCCCAAAGTGTCAATATTTTCTGTGGCCACCATTATTTTCCAGGACTGCCTTAAACCCCTTGGGCATGGAGTTCACCAGAGCTTCACAGGTTGCCACTGAAGTCCTCTTCCACTCCTCCATTAAGACATCACGGAGCTGGTGGATGTTAGAGATCTTGCACTCCTCCACCTTCCGTTTGAGGATACCACACAGATGCTCAATAGTGTTTAGGTCTGGAGACATGCTTGGCCAGTCCTTCACCTTTACCCTCAGCTTCTTTAGCAAGGCAGTGGTCGTCTTGGAGGTGTGTTTGGGGTCCTTCTCATGTGGGAATACTGCCCTGTGGCCCAGTCTCTGAGGAGAAGGGATCATGCTCTGCTTTAGTATGTCACAGTACATGTTGGCATTCATGATTCCTTCAATGAACTGTAGCTCCCCAGTGCCGGCAGCACTCATGCAGCCCCAGACCATGACACTCCCACCACTATACTTGACTGTAGGCAAGACACACTTGTCTTTGTACTCCTCACCTGGTTGCCACCACACACGCTTGACACCATCTGAACCAAATAATTTTATCTTGGTCTCATCAGACCACAGGACATGGTTCCAGTAATCCATGTCCTTAGTCTGCTTGTCTTCAGAAAACGGTTTACGGGCTTTCTTGTACATCATCTTTAGAAGAGGTATACTTCTGGAACAACAGTCATGCAGACCAATTTGATGCAGTGTGCGGCGTATGGTCTGAGCACTGACAGGCTGACTCCTCACCCCTTCAACCTCTGCAGCAATGCTGGCAGCACTCATATGTCTATTTCCCAAAGACAATCTCTAGATATGACACTGAGCACGTGCACTCAACTTCTTTGGTTGACCATGGCGAGGTCTGTTCTGAGTGGAACCTGTCCTGTTAAACCGCTGTATGGTCTTTGCCACCGAGCTGCAGCTCAGTTTCAGGGTCTTGGCAATCTTCTTATAGCCTAGGCCATCTTTATGTAGAGCAACAATTCTTTTTTACAGATCCTCAGAGAGTTCTTTGCCATGAGGTGCCATGTTGAACTTCCAGTGACCAGTATGAGAGAATGGGAACGATAACACCACATTTAACACACCTGCTTCCCATTCTCACCTGAGACCTTGTAACACTAACGAGTCACATGACACCGAGGAGGGAAAATGGCTAATTGGGCCCAATTTGGACATTTTTACTTAGGGGTGTACTCACTTTTGTTGCCAGAGGTTTAGACATTAATGGGTGTGTGTGGAGTTATGTTGAGGGGACAGCAAATTTACACTGTTATACAAGCTGTAGACTAACTACTTTACATTGTAACAAAGTGTAATTTCTTCAGTGTTGTCTCAAAAGATATAATAAAATATTTACAAAAATGTGAGGGGTGTACTCAATTGGCTCTAATAGGCTTCAAAAAAGGTGGACTTGGAGCGCAGAGCTTTACGCTCGGAGTCCACCCAGATGTGTTAGAAAAGCAAATGAATATTTGCTTTTCTAACACTGAACCACCTCCCCGCCAATCAGAAAGCTCAAGTCTAATACTCGTCACCTGATTGGCTGAAGGCACAGGCGCCCCTATTGGACGCCTAGCAGAACAGAAGAAGAGAGAAGGGGGAAGCATGGAGGACACAGGAGCTGTCCCACAGCTCGCTGCCTGACTCGCCAGCAAGATGGGGTAAGTGCCGGGCAGACAGCGGTCCGTAGCACAAAAGCTCACACATGCTCGGAATCAAGCAGAAGGAGCCGCACTGGCTATTGAACTTCCTTCTTCTCGGGTCATCGTATGTGTTGTACGTCACCGCATTCTTACGTTTTAAATTTCCGACATTTGTGTGACTGTGTGTATGCAAGACAAGTTTGAGCCAACATCCTTCGGAAAAAAATCCACGGTTTTGTTGTCGGAAATTCTGATCGTGTGTACACAGCATTAGAGGTGCCTACTGTTCTGATCAAATGCCTCCTTAGACCCAGTCTATCCAGACAGTATGGTCATCTACTGACTTGGCACCATCAACAGGCAGCTTAACTCTTCAATAGGACACAGAAGCTGAATCCAACACAATTTTACTTCAGCTGTTGCAGTACAGAGGATGTTTTTCCAGTCTTTTGAAATGTAATGCCGCGTACACACGATCAGACTTCCTGCCAACAAAACAATGGATTTTTGTTCGAAGGTTGTTGGCTCAAACTTGTCTTGCATACACACGGTCACACAAATGTTGGCCAACGATTCTGGGAACGTGGTGACGTACAAGATGTACGACGAGCCGAGAAAAAGGAAGTTCAATAGCCAGTTCGGCTCCTTCTGCTTGATTCCGAGCATGTGTGAACTTTTGTGCAACGGACTTGTGTACACACGATTGGACTTTCCGACAAAGTTTTGTTGGCGGAAAATTTGAGAACCTACTAAGAAACATTTGTTGGTGGAAAGTCCGACAGCAAATGTTCGATGTTGATGGAGCATATACACGGTCGGACTTTCCAACAAGGTCACATCCAACATTTCCCATCTGAAAATTCGACAATTCGACAGGAGACAATAACTTCTGAGCCTGAGCCATGTCTTTGCAGACAGCTAACACTGAGGAAACCTGGAAGAAATGGGGAGGGTTTAATTAGGACTAAACAAACTAGCATTAAACAGGAGGGGGGACAGAGCAAGATACCAAAATTACATTAGTAAGCAAGTTGTAGTGACCCAAGCCACCACTAGATGTCAGAATACTACAGGAAAGTGATAAGCTATTGCAGTTCAATACAACACAGAATAATAATACAAAAGCGGGGCAGAACACCTACACATCCTGGCAGAATGTTTTACCCCCTCTGCTTTCCCTGATTGCCCTCCGTTGTAATAGGTCAAAGCCTTTGTGTTTGCTTATAGCAGTGTTTCTCAACTTTTTTTAGTCAAGGCACCCTTTAAAAATGATGGACAATCTTGAGGCACCTTTTACAAATTATGGGCAATTTTGAGGCACCCCATTCTAAATGTAAAAACTATTCTAATACCTAATGCAGCAACATCCACACAAGTAGGACACTCAACATTAGTGCCCTCTCCTGGCTCCTGGCTGGAGACTTGCCCGGCAATGATCTCTCCTGCTGTCCTCTCTTGATCCTCCTGTGGTGTCTACTGTCCAGAACCTTCACGCTTTCTTAAAGGGCTCTGTCCGCACCCAAGCCCCAGGCCCAAGGTCACCCCCCCCCCCAGACTGGGGAGCTCCCTCGAAGGCCCTGACAGCCTAGCATTCTATCTCCAAGCTCTGAACAACTCCAACTCCTCCCCAGCAATACAGGTTGGGGATTGGTCAGGGCTCCTTAGAACACCCCAGGCAGCTCCACCTCTCCTCTCCTCCTCTCTTTCTAGTACCTTCCAGAAGGCTCTAGAAAGAAGAGGGAGGTCTTAGTGATCATGCCTGGTTGTCACCAGCTGCTATCCTCAGCCATTACCAGCCCAAATAATAAACAATAAAAAATAAACAAATAAAAACAAACAGACCTAACCTACCAAACTTCTCTCTAGCACCTACCTACCTAGAGAGTGCTACACAAGTTTTGGCCAATTTTTAGGCATTTTGCCAAGGCACCCCTGAAGCAACCTGAAGGCACCCTGGTTGAAAAAGGCTGGCTTATAATGTCATAGCTCACCCACTGCTTCCTGTCTCCCACATACTATATTTCTGTGTGCTAGTAAGGCAGACCATCATAGTGAGAGCAAATAGGAATATAGGTTGGGCAGGAAACTGCCTTATGGGAACGCCTAGGTATTAGTGCACCGGGGGAGCAGAAATTGACTATAGGTAAGTGCACATTATGCCAGCAAAATGACAGTCTTGCTTTTGTTGATCTACAGTATGTACATGAATTTTAACAATCTTTGTAGCAGATTCCTAACTTTGGAGATTATGTGTTCATTATAATTACCTGGTGAACGTTCACTAATCAGATGAGAGAAGTTGCAGTGTCTGCATCCCTTTAGAAGTAATTAACCCACAGGGAGTATCTCACCAAAAATGAAATTCGTATCGCAGAGGATGCCTAAAATTTTACTTGTATCTTAGTGTAGAGTTCTGAGAAAACTGATGAACCACTTTTACAAGCAGGAAGTGACATTTATGGGGGCTTTCAGTGTCCAAATATGTTTAGACACAACTCAAGTTTGCAATATGGCATTTAATTTTTTGGCACTTTTAGAAAATCGGAAGGCTAATCAAGTTTTGTCTTCTGTTTTACAGTAAGATCATGTGGATATCCTGGTGACATAGAAAATGGATATATTGAAGCTGAAAGCTTGTTCTTTGGCTCAAGAGTAACATATCACTGTAATCTGGGGTGAGTTTAAATCCTTGGTGGCCAACCTGTGGCCTGAGGGCTACATGCAACCCATTGGTGTGGTCCTCCATCCCCAGCAGTCAGTAGTGGGAGTATTGATTTGTTAACTGACTTTTATTACCAATGATCTTTGGAAACCTCATCTTACATATACCACAATTTCTGTTGTCTCCTACACCATGACTTTGGGCTCCATCTACAACTGTAGAACAGTCTCTGACCATTTTCTACTAAAAAGCCTGTGACAGTCTTCTATACCATTACACAAATTAAATATTATTTGTGGTTCTTTGGAGGTATCAGGGGCTAAATTTGAGCCCCCCTATACCTTGTAAATTGACAACCACTGGTCTACTATATACTGTATATAGAGTTACATAATCATAAACTGTCAGCAGTCAAAATTGTTAGAAGATGCTACTCTTGGAGGTTAATATAGTTTATATTTTTTAAATAATTTTGTATTTTTAATATTATTCACATACATTTGTTTTTTGTTTTTTACCACTGCCTGAATTTTGTAATGGAATCATGAGGTGTCACCCCACTTTATTTATTTACTTTATTGAGAAGATACATTCTATTTATCAGGTGTAATGTAACTACTGTATCAATTAGTGAGATCATCACATCCAATATATATATATATATATATATATTTTTTTTTTTTTTTTAAAAAGAGACCCCCTAAGTGAAGGTTCTAACCCTTGGACAGGAATTGTGTTAGTGGCAGGATCACCAAGTGATATGAGAGGTTGATACTGATACTAATACTTTAGCCCCTAAAGGGCTAAAATGGAAGCCTAGTCACATCCTAACTATACATTAACCTGCTCCCACCCTCATTCTAAGCTTATTCTAAAAAAGCCTGTAGACCAGTGATCTCCAAACTGCGGCCTGGGGGCCAGATGTGGCCCATTGCTTGCCATTGCCTGGATCTTGGGGCACTTTTCTTACCCTACTAAAAGACACTATTCCTCGCACTGACACCAACAATGGGGCATATTTCCTGCTACTGACGCCAACAATGGGACACTATTTCTCCCATTCACACCAACAATGGGACACTATTTCTCCCATTCACACCAACAATGGGACACTATTTCTCCCATTGACGCCAACGGTGGGGTGCTATTCCTCAAACTGACACCAATAATGGGGCACTATTCCTCCCACTGACAACAATGATGGGGCACTATTCCTCCCACTGACACCAATAATGGGGCACTGCTCCTCTCCCTAGTACATGTTTAGATGTTCTAGAGGGAGGAATTGTTTGCATTGTTTACTCCCACTGATACCAGGACAATTTATACTTACACTGGCCACAGTCAGGCCCCCCTAAACTCCAAAGGACAGTAAACTGGCCCTGTGTTTAGAAGGTTTTGAGAGCCCTTCTGTAGAGAAAAAATGTCTATACTTACCTATGCTGAGGGCGCTCCGGTCTGGTTGCATGATTGGCTCCCAGTGCTGGCTTCAGTGTACAGAAGGGACAGCCGACAAGAGATGACCCATAGTAAGTCTATAGGGGAAATCACTGCCTAGCCTCTGCAGCTGTTGTCGGAGATCTCTCCTCTTTACTGAAGCTAGACGCTAGGGAGATCATGTGACCAGACTGGAGCACCCTCAGAATAGGTAAGTGTAAACATTTTTCCTTTACAGGGTACTTAGAATAAACGTGGAATGAGGGCAGGAGCAGCTTTAAGTATAGTTAGAATTTGACTGGACTTATACTTTATTCCACCTTTGTCCTGCCTTTCACTTTAGACCTGCTTGACATTTTTTCAATTACAGTGTAGTGCCTAAATTTAAAGACAGCTATGACAATAGAAAGGGGAGATAGGTGGTACTTTGGTGCATACTACTATAGTGCACTAGTTTGTGGTGATATGCTGCAAACCTAGGGCAGCCTTTCCTGTGTCAGCAACAAGTGTACACTGTGCACCCCAAGATAAAAAGAGGCCCTAACAGAAAAACTAAAATAAATCACCCCATTAAAAAAAATATATAGAATAAAACAAACTCTGAAATACCATAGCCCAAACACATTTTTAAGCCTAGCAGAAAAAAGCTAGCTAAATGTGAAATAAAACGAAATAAATGAATAATAATAATAATAAAAAGACTGCAAGGGGGCTCATCAGCCAAACAGCAACTACAGTTGTTGCTTTCACACAAACAAAAAGGTAGTCCTGGAATAGATTGTTGGGTCTCTGAGCCCACCACACTGCAATACACTGTAATATAGTGCAATATAGCACGTTAAAGACTTGTATAGCAACTAACTCCTCCTATTCAAACTGCCAGCTCTCCCTAAACGGTTTTACAAATTTAAACTTACATAAATAATTCTCAGAGCACTACAGGTTTTCTAAAAGGATAGCTCAGCAGTAGTTATCTAGTTGCAGCCTGGCCTTGTACAACTCAAATAAAATCTTGTACAACATTATCTGGTTGCAGCCTGGCCTTGGACAACCTATTTCCCATACACTTTCACCCAATAAGTTGAGTCTGACTTACTGTATTTATTTGTGTGTGTACATCTCAGGTTGAGCTATTGAGCTCTGTAAACAATATTTTTTTACAACAAGAAAGAAAGAAAAGAAATCGTTTTTAAAATATGTATTGTAGTGATATTAACCATTTTTTGGTTCTTTTTTGGTTCTTGTAATGCATGACATGCAGAGAAAACTAAGGGCGGATCTCTTTTTTTTAATCTCCAACTTTTTTTTCCTTTTATACTTTTACATCTCTACTTTATAAACTGGTATAAAGACCATCAGCAGAAGCAACATAAAGCCAGTGAAATGGGCAGAATGAAATTCCTGATATTTTCAGTTGCTATATAATTCGCCCCCAGTTGCCTCTGCCTTTCAGCATCCCAGAGCATTGCTGTAAGAGATATGGTGACAAATGTATTTATTTCTGGTTATATATTCATCTTTCAAGGTACAATATGGTTTCAAAAAAGAATTACCGAGAGTGTCAAGCAGACGGAACATGGAGTAACATGCTTCCTTCCTGTGAAGGTAAAAAGTGCTTTAAATTCTATTAAAGGAGAACATCACAAAGCGCATTGGGGAATTCTTATAAGTGGACCTGTCATTAAGCTGTAATGCCATTAAAGTTCATACTTCATATAAATTAATGGGACATGTCAGTGTAGCTCTACTCCTGCAGGTGCCGCTGCAAAGGATAGGTCCTCTTGTCCTGTACCTTGGCCTTTCCAAGAATCTCAACCTCTCTTACCCACCTGGGGGATGTAGACCTATATAGATATATATATGCATTCAGTACCATAAAGTCCACTGAACTGGTTCCTGACACCCAGCAACAATGTTCTCTGAAAGTTAGGTCAATAGGTAACCGAATAAAAACAATATTAACAGTTAATGGACATTTAATTTTATGACTGACAGGATATTAGGTACTGTTATGCCGCGTACACACGGTCGTACTTTTCGTCTACAAAAGTCCAACAGACGCTGATGGACTAAAGCTGGCTGGTAATCCGATCGTGTGTGGGCTTCTCCGGACTTTCAACCGACTTTTTTAGCCTCAAATACGACGTACTTTAGATTTGAAACATGCTTCAAAACTTTTACTTCGTACCTACGACGGACCCCGAAATCCGCTCGTCTGTGTGCTAGTCCGACGGACAAAAAGCCACGCTAGGGCACCTATTGGCTACTGGCTATGAACTTCCTTATTTTAGTCCGGTGTACGTCATCACGTACGAATCCGACCGACTTTTGTGTGGTCGTGTGTAGGCAAGTCCGTTCGTTAGAAAGTAGGCCGCAAGTCCGCGGCAAGTCCACCGAAAGTCTGCCGGAAGTCTGTCCGACAGGCTGTCCGACTTTTGTAGACGAAAAGTACGACCGTGTGTACGCGGCATTAGAATTGAGACTCCCAATCAACATAAATGGTAACAATGCCACCAGTTGTGCAACTGTGAGCAGAGAAGGAATTTAATCTATAAACGAGTAAGGCTATACTGTTCACGAGCACTGATGGCAGCTATGCTATGCCTAGAAAAGCAGCAACCAAATAAGTGGTGATAAAATAAACTAAAAGGACTAATTTGGAGGGGGGAGCTAGTGAGGAGTAACGGAAGGGACAGTCCCTAATATGATCTATCTGCTGGCCATCATTGGGGCCCTTGATGAATGTTGGGGCACTTGATAAAAATTCCCTTGACAATCTGCATGCAATTAATAAATCAGTGAGAGCTGGCTTGTCTTGACTACTTGGTGTCTGCCATCAGATTTGGTTGCTGTTAAATGTCCCTGAGCTCACTTTCTTTGAGGAGGATGTAGTGTGGTATTTAAAACATAAGATCCAAATTAGGTCAGGTGTATTGGGATTCTGATGCGTAACACTACTTAATGTCCTGTTCTCACCAGTTCTGTGAAAAATTGCAGAAGACAAGGTAGCAGCATTATTTTTCTGGGAAAGAAATCAATGTATGCATGTGGAGACAGCAGAGAGATAGAGTTCTGTAGTTCAGCAGGCAGGGTAGACAACACTGCTTGAGATTTCAGTGCAGTAGAGGCATTGTGTTGTCAGTTCAAAGAGAGATTGGGAGCACACTGGACTTATAGCAAATTATCAGGTATTTTCCTGTGCATGCATTGCAGAGATATACAATTCACGGAACAAGTCACTATCAGGTACATTGTAGTTGTTTGATAAACATCTGGAATATTTATTGCTGTTTTTTTCAGCTTTTGCACAATCAAAATCCACATCCTATTTGAGTTCATCCTGAAAGTCAATGGGGACTTTCAGCAAAAGAAGTTTGCCAGGTTAATGCAGATGGTTGGTATTTCAGGGAAATATTGATCAAAAGAAAAAGTAAACTCACAAGAATCTTCTGTTAGGATCCAATATGAAATGAAAGAGGAAAATAAATGTTTGGAAAGCTTACCACAGCAGCTTCCCTGCTCCACTCTGCATCAGGAAATGGTTTCTGTGCTCTCCTGACCCCCCTGTAGTGTGCCCTTCTGAACCCATGTAGTGTGCCTTCCTGACCCCACTGTACCGTGCCCTCCTGACCCCTCCGTATCATACCCTCTTGACTCCCCTGTATTATGCCCTCCTACTACTACTTACACTAGAGCAGGCAGCCAGCTAGCATTGAGGAGACAGGCATGAAACAAGTTGAGAATGTCATCCTGCAATTCCAGGTGTTCTGTTCTCATAATGGATGCCCACACATGAAAAAAATTGTGAATGAAAGTGAATGCCGATTTTCTTGCTGAAGCTAACTTTTAAAGGTAGCCTCAGTTTGTATTTTTATAGTTACATTTGCTTTAATATAATTTTCTACGTTTTGTTCATGCCATCCTTAATTTTTTTTGAAGGCTTGCTAGTTAATTTCTTTTTTTTAAAAAAAGGGTGCCACATCCCAGTAATCTTTGACCTCTCAAGGGTTGCCTATCTCTGCCCTGTATCATACCAGGCCACACACTTTTCAACACTGGAAGGTAAAGCTGCCCTCCGCCCTTGCAAGGCATCTTGTCCCCACACCTGGTCCCTTAAAAAGAATGTAGGGGCTTGTGGGGGGACATAGGAATATAGAAGACTCCATATTTAAAACGGGGCCCTCATATACAGTATCTCACGTGAATACACCCCTCACATTTTTGTAAATATTGTATTCTATCTTTTCATGTGACAACACTGAAGAAATGACACTTTGCTACAATGTAAAGTAGTGAGTGTACAGCTTGTATAACAGTGTGAATTTGCTGCCCCCTCAAAATAACTCACACCCTAAGTGAAAATGTCCAAATTGGGCCCAAAGTGTCAATATTTTGCGTGGCCACCATTATTTTCCAGCACTGCCTTAACCCTCTTGGGCATGGAGTTCACTAGAGCTTCACAGGTTGCCACTGGAGTCCTCTTCTACTTCTCCATGACAACATCAAGGAGCTGGTGGATGTTAGAGACCTTGCGATCCTCCACCTTCTGTTTGAGGATGCCCCACAGATGTTCAATAGAGTTTAGGTCTGGAGACATGCTTGGCCAGTCCATCACCTTTACCCTCAGCTTCTTTAGCAAGGCAGTGGTTGTCTTGGAGGTGTGTTTGGGGTCGTTATCATGTTGGAATACTGACCTGCGGCCCAGTCTCCGAAGGGGGGGGGGACATGCTCTGCTTCAGTATGTTACAGTACATGTTGGCATTCATGGTTCCCTCAATAAACTGTAGCTCCCCCGTGCCGGCAGCACTCAAGCAGCCCCAGACCATGACACTCCCACCACCATGCTTGACTGTAGGTAAGACACACTTGTCTTTGTACTTCTTACCTGGTTGCCGCCACACATGCTTGACACCATCTGAACCAAATATGTTTATCTTGGTCTCATCAGACCACAGGACATGGTTCCAGTAATCCATGTCTTTAGTCCGCTTGTCTTCAGCAAACTGTTTGCGGGCTTTCTTGTGCAATATCTTTAGAAGAGGCTTCCTTCTGGGACAACAGCCATGCAGACCAATTTAATGCAGTGTGCGGCGTATAGTCTGAGCACTGACAGGCTGCCTCCCCACCCCTTCAACCTCTGCAGCAATGCTGGCAGCACTCATACATCTATTTCCCAAAGACAACCTCTGGATATCACGCTGAGCATGTGCACTCAACTTCTTTAGTCAACCATGGCGAGGCCTGTTCTGAGTGGAACCTGCCCCGTTAAACCGTTGTATGGTCTTGGCCACCGTGCTGCAGCTCATTTTCAGGGTCTTGGCAATATTTTTATAGCCTAGGCCATCTTTATGTAGAGCAACAATTTTTTTTTTTCAGATCCTCAGAGAGTTCTTTGCCATGAGGTGCCATGTTGAACTTCCAGTAACCAGTATGAGAGAGTGAGACACACCTGCTCCACATTCACACCTGAGAACTTGTAACACTAACGACTCACATGACACCGAGAGTGAAAATGGCTAATTGACATTTTCACTTAGGGGTGTACTCACTTTTGTTGCCAGCGGTTTAGACATTAATGGCTGTGTTGAGTTTTTTTGAGGGGACAGCAAATTTACACGGTTATACAAGATGTACACTCACTACTTTACATTGTAGCAAAGTGTCATTTCTTCAGTGTTGTCACATGAAAATATATAATAAAATATCTACAAAAATGTGAGAGGTGTACTCACTTTTGTGAGATACTGTACCTACTTACCCCTTATTACTAATTTCAAAAGAAAAAAAAATGTAATTAAAAACACCAACAGGGTGAAAATATCTATTTATGGTCTGTTTTCATTTACTAAGCATAGATGAATTTTTGCCTTTCAGTTGTAATGTGTCCCCCTCCTCCAGCAATTCCTAATGGGACTTTTTCCCCTGAGAAAGAAGAGTATGAATTTTCAGATGCTATACGATATGAATGCACTAGTCCTAACATGGTGACGGAGTATGACAGCTCTGTATTCTGCACAGACAATGGAAACTGGAGTGATCCCCTGCCACGCTGTATAGGTTAGACTTTTCAGTGGGTTTTTTTTTTTTCTGGAACACAGTAAAATTGGCCATATATGGCATATGTAATAGATCATGTCTTAAAAATCATGTACTAAACAATGACCAAATCAGTTTTTCCTAGGTCTAGGTTTTAGTGATTATTTGTTGGATATTATAAATATTCCCAAAATAGTCTTTTATTGGGAGACATTTTTTTTCTTTGTATGAAAAAAAAAAATAAACCTCTGAAAGGCAAAAGATGACACTTTCTATAGTGCCAAAACTTGCCCAACCTTCCTACCTCCTGCACATTCCTACTGTCCAGTGAAGCCCCAACATAGTGGTGAGCCAATGGGAATGTGTAGGGACAAATGATTAGCTAGGAGCTTTGACACTACCCAGAAGTATTGGGGGGTTAGGGCTTTGTCAGAACAGCCCTTTGAAGACATTTCCTTCACTTTCTGACCTGTAGACTCCACAGATTGTGGGAAAATCTCCCAACAGACAGTTGTCACCTGAAAAATTGTTTCCCCTCAATTCTTGTTCCACAATTTAATTTTCAATCTTCCCTCATTTACAGTACCACTGACAAGGGTCACTAGGACAAATATAAGACAGTGAAACTCACCAGTTGGAACACAGTACTAAAACTTGACAGGTTTAACCTTTCCCTACTATATCCAAATAAAATAAAAAAATAAAAAACACATTTTTTGCTCTGGACACACTTTGGGATGTGTTGATAATTACATTCTCTAATTACATTAATTCTCTGTGAATGCCGGCAAAATCAAATGTTCCTAAGCTATTTTCTCTCCAGGTCAGATGTTCTTCATTTATAATAGCATAAATCGACAAAATATTGCAATATGGCCACTAGATGGAGCTGATTATCATAGAAAATAAATACTTATTTACTATGATTCACTCTATTCTTATGCATAACGAACATCCAACTTGGAAAGAAAATAGATTAGAAACATATGATATTGCAGGCTTTTGCGCAAAACAAATGTACATTCAATTTCACAGGGAAAATAGCTCTGCACATTTTTTATACATGGACCCCTTTAAGATCTTTTTGTAAATCTGAATGCATGGTAAATATATGTCAAGTGTACAGCAGTCGCATAGTATCTCAAATATATCTCAAATATCTGAGTACACTAGACTCAGGTGTGGTTTTGTCAGATTTTAAACCAATAGTGGGCTTTTTATTAATACTTTTAATTAGAAACCCTTATTATTAGTGTTTGAAGACTGAATTACATTTTCATAAAAACAAACAAAAAAAAACATAACTGAACAGTGGCCTAAGCCATAACAACTCCCCAAAAAATGGCTAACTACCCAGGGTTTTTTTTTTATTTTTTTAAGATGATTAGTGTTAATCTAATTCAATGACTTTATTCATTTTAAAATCAGGCTACAAATGTGATGGCTTCCAGCAGTCAGCAGTTGCTACCCTGTTTCCCCGAAAATAAGACCTAGCGTGATTTTCGGTGATGGCTGCAATATAAGCCCTACCCCCCAAATAAGCCCTACCCTGTTTCCCCGAAAATGAGCCCTACCCTGAAAATAAGACCTACAAGGACTTTAACTAGGGCTTATTTGGGGGGTAGGGCTTATATTGCAGCCATCACCGACAATCACGCTAGGTCTTATTTTGGGGGAAACAGGGTAGGGAAGCAGTGGGTGCTTGTATCTGGTGAGTTTTTACCATCCACTGACGTCACCTGGCCCATTCACTTATATGGCGTGGAATCCCCAGGCCACATAACATTGGCCAAATATAGCCTTTAATAAAGGACCTGTCAGACATTTTGATATCCTTTATTATTTTTTGAGTAGAGGTACTACATTGGGCAGAGGAGATATCTGGGGGGCCCTTATTTTTAAAGGGGGTTTCCAGATTCTGATAAGCCCCAAACCACCAGTCAGGGTTGTGGGAAGAGGCCTTTGTCCTCACCAACATGGGGGTTGCAAGGCACCCCGCCCCCATGTTGGGTGGATGTGGCCTGTTATGGTTCAGGAGGGGGGTGCGCACCCCCCCCCCTCCTTTTTTCCTGGCCAGGCAGGCTGCATGCCCTGTTTAAGGGTCTAGCATGATTTTTTTTTTAGGAAGACTTCAAGCTTTTCTTTGTTTTGTTTTTTTTGTACGGAGATCCACCTTAACATCCATACCAAATCCAAAGGGTCTGGTATGGATTTCCTGGGGAGACCTCAATTTTTTTTTTGCCTAAAGTACCACCTTTAAATTCACACCAGACTCAAATGGTCTAGTATGTATTTTTGGGGGGACTCTACACACAATTTCCTTTTAATTCTAGGATGTGCTATAGCCAAACTGACATTTACAAGAAAATAAACAGCACATGGACCCCTGCAAAGGTCCTCAAAATACATAGCAGACCCTTAGAGGGGTCTGTATGCTGTTTAAAAAAATTAATAAATTGCCAGCAATTAACACTTTTTTCCTTTGTAAATGTCAGTGCTGCTGCAGCATTTTACAGTACATAGTTACATAGTTAGTCAGGTTGAAAAAAGACACAAGTCCATCCAGTTCAACCTAAAATTTTCTGTGCATCACCAAGATGACCCCTTCAGGATTAGGGCACTCCCTCAGGTATGTCATTTAACAGAATTGGTTATTTTTAATGTTTAATTTTAAGCATTTAAAATCACTGCTCCTGTTCGAATAGAGCTTTAAAAAAACAAAAAACAAAAAAAAAAATCCAGAAAGCCTAGAAAAAAAAAATCTAGAAAAAAATCCAGAAAGCCCAGAAAATTGGAGTTTTTAGTTTGACAAGTTTGGCTCCAAATGATTTCAATGGGAGTCAGGTTCGGCACCTGTACTTCGCCCAATGCTACCGTACCCAAGGCAGGTCAGCTCATCCCTAATATATATATATATATATACAGGGCTTTTTTTCTCAAACAATAGGTGCTGGAACTTAACCACAGCCCCACAAAGCCCCTCCCCCTATACACAGCCTCCAAATCACATCAAATAGTGGGTGTGTTCAGTCAAATTTCATGAAAACAGTAGGAGGGTCATTAAATACCAGGATTGCATTACAAACAGAGTACAGAGCTGTCACTTGTAAACACAGAAACCGGACTTCTGTGTTTACAAGTGATTGTGGTGAGCAGGCACCAAAGGGTCTGAGCCAGAGGTGGTGGAACTGAGTTCCACCAAGTTCCCCCTGAAAAAACATTTACTACTGCTATGCATTATGAATTTGTTGGTTATGAATTAGTTATAATGCTTGGTTGTTTTTTTATTGTAGAGGTTAACTGTGAGCCACCGGAAATCCCACACTCACGAAAGCTTTTAGGATTCGTTGGTCCATACACATTAAATTCTGTGATGAGATTTGAATGTAAGAAAGGTTTTGCAATGGAAGGAACAGACACTATAGTTTGTAATATGGATAGTACATGGAACCCATCACCACCTGAATGTATAGGTGAGTATTAAAACTAAACTTCAGACAAAAATCTGAATACATAGTTGCAAATACATATGTTTAAAGTATTCTGTTTTAAATGCCAAACAATGTGTAATTTTGTAAATGTGTAAAGCAGTCCTGAGATTTACACAGCCCTGACCAACACCGCACATCTAGAACGTGGGTTTTCTGTCCTGCAGTTAAGCAATACAGCTTGGTCACCTCCTAGACAGAGCGTGATTGGACATTGACATGTTAATCCATCTGCTCACTTCGCTCTCTCCTGCTGTCAGCATGTTTCATGTCAGCACATAGACATACCTCCCAACTTTCTGAGATGGGAATGAGGGACACCTATCAGCAAAAGTATGCAGGCATAGGACACACCTTTTGCCACGCCCCCTTAAAGAAGAATTGTACAAAAAAATAAGGTTAAACCCACAAGTGCTTATTTTACCACTACTATTCCTTTATATTGGCTTTAGGAATTTACAAATGCAGCGATTTAGAAATCAGATGAAAGGTTTAGCACTGGGAAACACTTTTTGATAGATAAAAAGTGCATTTTATATACAACTATATAGATCAGACCAAAATCAGGGACAAATAGGGAGGAATAAGGGACAGAGGGACATTTCTCCAAATCAGGGACAGTCCCTCAAAATCAGGGACATTTGGGAGGTATGCATAGAATATGGGGTTCTTAGTCAGACCTGCCTTCAATTAGGCTGAATGTAGTAGAAAGACTCTACGCCAAACTCAAACCAATAAATCAGAACTTTGACGCACACTGTAGCGATACCCACGTAGAGGTCACTTGATTTAAAAGGGTTCATCCTGTATGTGCAGCCAGGCGGGAGACATTCCAGCCCGACAGCCAAAGTCAGAGAACAGTCAATTAAATTGTTTTTTTTGTATTTATTTGGAGATTCTAACTTAAATAGGGTTTGGGAAAGGTCCATGACGCCATTAAGCCATTTACTTTTTAGATTTTCAGACTGCCCAAGAGAAGCCTCTCCTATGTGGCACAGTCTCTTTCACAGCAAAACTTCTCATACAGTACACTGCAACAACTGTATTTCCACTCCTCTTCTCACCCCACAGTCTCTGAATGCAGTATAACACAGTCCTCCTATAAGCAAGGGGTGGGATCCCTCCTGGGATCTCTGGAAACTAGCTGGGCCCTGTGCCTGGCTGCTTCTTATGGCTATAGAGGTTCAAATGAACAGATGCCCCACTTTCTCTGATCCTTGTTACTAAGGGGGATGGTTACTGACAGCACAGCTCACCGGGGTAGGGTGATCACATTTCCAAACTGCCATTCAGGGACAACCACCCACCCGCACCCTCCCTCAAAAAAAGATGATTTTTTATACTTTTTTAAATCAAGTCACTTAGTGACAGCGGTGTACTTTGTACTTCAAATGCTGCCAGTGTGCCCATCAATTGTCGCTACTGTGCCCCATCAAATGCTACCAGTGTGCCAACCAATTGCAGCGACTGTGCCCCATGATCAAATGTTGCCAGTGTGCCCATAAACTGGCACAACTGTGCCCCATGATCAAATGCTGCCAGTGTGCCCATAAATTGCAGCGACTGTGGCACTGTGCCCCATCAGAAGCTGCCAGTGTCAATTGCTGCTATTTGTCACCTGATCTGCTCCGGTTCCATTTGCTCACCTTTTAATCTGGACTGGTCTCAGTCTGGTCTGGTGGTGTGGCAAGCAGACTTCAGGGCCGGTCTTCTCTTCAATCATTCCCTGGTCCAGGCAGGCAGTCGGGCCACTCGGGCGGGAGGAGGAGGAGCCTGGAGGAGGTCGGAGATGTCGCGGGCTGCAGCCTGCAATGCACTGCGGGAGGTCGGGACCGGGAGCCGTGGATCTAAGGCTAGCCAGCACTGGCACTGCAGAATGCCGCCGCCTGCCGACTGCGCCGAGAGGTCACTGGAGGTCGGAGGAGTCAGAAATTACTGATGCTGCCGTGGAGGAGAGGTGGTGGGTGCACTCGGAGAGTGCAGTACAGTACTGGGTAAAAGCCTTGTTCCCTCGGCCGGCCGCCTCCCGCTGCTCTGATACTGAGACACTCTGCAAATGTGACGTCACTGGTTGCTACACGCCAGGCGGGGCGGCCCTAGCAACCAGTTGGGCAATCTTTTATTACAGTGGTAGGCAGTCCTTATTTCATTCCGGGACACTGCATTGTCCCGGAATGAAGGTGCCCGGGACACGGGACACAAATATAGATTACGGGATAATCCTGGGCAATCCGGGACACGTGGTCACCCTACACCAGGGTGCCTGTTCTTCACCAGCCTTAGGAATGGCAGCAGCCAGTCCTGACTGTGGTGCAGGAACAGCGGTGGTCACCTCAACCACACATCCAGCCAGAGGCAGCTCCTCCCTCCACCCCAGGATCCTCTCCTGGCTCAGCACTCCATCACTTCATCTCCATCTCTCCACACGACTCCCCACATAGCAGGCCCAAGCAGTATTTATGTGGTGCCTGCCCCATCAAGCTCTCAGCTTGGGATTGGCCAGGGCTCCCACAATACTGCTAAGCAGTGGCTCTCTTCCCTGTCAGTCATTCCCTGGGGAAACCCTGTAGATTTCTACCCAGGCTACTGAGGGGGACCCAGCAAAGCCAGCCCACCTGGGTCTGTTCTGCCTACCAAAAATAGGAAGAATAACTATTTACAGACACTAGTACCCAGGGCTGGCCCAAGACATTGTGCTGCCTGATTCCAAGAATGCTGCCCCCCCCCCAAAAAAAATTGAAACCTACCAAAAGGCCCCCACATTCATTATTTTATATCATGCTATTTAAAACTAAAATGACATTGATCAGGAAGTCAGATTTTGCACTAAACACAGAAGTGTGAACCTAGGTTAAGGGCTAGTTCGTACCAGGGTCACATGGGAACACACGCTTTCCCGTGGGGAGCATTTTGACAGTCTATTCACTTTTAAAAACACACTGCAACAAACAGCAAAGTACTGTGGTACCACACGATTTTGTGACTGCTTTTGCGATCTGTGTTTGTTGTGCCATTAACAATACAGTGGCACCCACATGCAGCAGATCTCAAGGGTAGTGTGTTCACCTGCTGTGTGGGAAACACTGACCTGTGCTGGTGTGAACCGGCCCTCAATCACCCAGGTATAATAGGGAGCCCCCCAGACACCCACACATGACATTTATGTAGCGCCTACCCCGATTTTCCGGGAGCCTGACGGTGACTACCAAAGGTAGGAAGGGCTGACATAATTCCTCAGCGTGCAGGGTTTTGGGCATGGTGGGTGATGAACAAGAAAAAAGGTTTGGCGCCAGTCACTTTTATGCTTTCCGACCGGCTCACATACTTTTACTGCGTGCTTTAGTGCATGTGGGTCTGCGAGTACACGTGGGTCTGCGACTGTTCTACAAGTGCACATAGGTCTGCGAGTTTCCTGTGAGTGCACGTAGGTCTGCCAGTGGCCTGCGAGTGCACGTGGGTCTGCGACTGTTCTGCGAGTGCACGTAGGTCTGTGAGTACCTGTGTATTGTCTTGAGTATTAGTGTCAGGAAGCTAGCTGTTAGGTAATTTGGACAGGGTATAATCCCCAATCCTCACTAAATTTAATAGGTACGATGCCCGGCTGGTGTGGAGAGGCAATTTGTACATCTTGCTGCATGTATGCATTCCTTGATCATCCGATCGAGGGCGAATACTGCTGTGCAAAATGTAAGCACATTGTTTCCCTGGAAGCCCAGGTTCTGAATCTGGGGAAGCAACTGCCAGCACTGAGAAGACTCTCCATACTAAAGGAGAGCCAGGAACCTACACAGCAGGTGCCGGCAGGGGCCAGCACAGAGGCAGGTGGAGACAAAGAGGTGCAGGCACTAGCAAAGAGTAGATGGGTGACAGTCAGGAAGGGTAGAGGGGGAAGTGCCAGGGAGGCCGATCCAGGACTGGAGCATCCCAATAAGTACGCTCCATTGAGTGACATTGGTGAAACCAGTCAGGGACCAGCACTGCTGGAGCTGAGGGACTCTCCTAGCTGCCGGGGGAAGAACTCCTCCAGTGAGAGTGGGGGAGCAGCGAAGGGAAAGGAAAGACAGATTCTGGTGGTAGGGGACTCAATTCTTAGAAGGACAGAGAGGGCAATCTGTAACAAAGACCTGAAGCGCCGAACAATATGTTGTCTACCGGGCGCTCAGGTTCGGCACATCACGGATCTTGTGGACAGATTACTGGGAGGGGCTGGGGAAGACCAAGCTGTCATGATGCACGTTGGCACCAATGACAAAGTCAGAGGAAGATGGAGTGTCCTAAAGAACGATTTTAGGGACTTAGGAGCTAAATTGAGGAAAAGGACCTCCAAGGTAGTATTCTCAGAAATACTACCGGTACATCGAGCCACACCATTGCTGATAGGCTCAGCAATGGCATGCAATGCCAAGCTGCTGCTAACAGAGCAAACAGAATATTGGCATGCATTAAAAAGGGGATCAACTCCAGAGATAAAACGATAATTCTCCCACTCTACAAGACTCTGGTCCGGCCGCACCTAGAGTATGCTGTCCAGTTCTGGGCACCAGTCCTCAGGAAAGATGTACTGGAAATGGAGCGAGTACAAAGAAGGGCAACAAAGCTAATAAAGGGTCTGGAGGATCTTAGTTATGAGGAAAGGTTGCGAGCACTGAACTTATTCTCTCTGGAGAAGAGACGCTTGAGAGGGGATATGATTTCAATATACAAATACCGTACTGGTGACCCTACAATAGAAATAAAACTTTTTCGCAGAAGAGAGTTTAACAAGACTCGTGGCCACTCATTAAAATTAGAAGAAAAGAGGTTTAACCTCTACGTAGAGGGTTCTTTACTGTAAGAGTGGCAAGGATGTGGAATTCCCTTCCACAGGCGGTGGTCTCAGCGGGGAGCATTGATAGCTTCAAGAAACTATTAGATAAGCACCTGAATGACCGCAACATACAGGGATATATAATGTAATACTGACACATAATCATACATAGGTTGGACTTGATGGACTTGTGTCTTTTTTCAACCTCACCTACTATGTAACTATATATGTAACTATGTACTGTGGCAGAATGGCACCGAGGCGCGACCGGCTCACGTACTTTTACTGTGGCAGATTGGCACCGCTAAGCGAAACCCCAAACCCGTACAGGGCAGGCTTGCGAACGACTATCAGATTCATTCCAGAACCGATCAATCTTCAGGTCCAGGCCAATGATTTCTGGCCTGGACCTTCTGATCGGTTCTGGCAAATGAAATGCCTCCCCTGCCTGTAAGTGTAAACATTGGCAGGGGAGGTTATGTCATCTCCTCTCCTGGAATTCTTTTCGGTTCCAGAGAGAGGAGAGAGGACATCTAAATGTAGGTTGCACCAACACTACACTAACACCAGTACACCTAGGCACACTTTTCACCTCCTGATCAAACCCCCCCCCAGTTAACCCCTTCACTACCTGTCACTGTGTCACCAATTGCAGTTTTCACTGATCATTGCATTGGTGTCACTTGTGACTCTAATCTGCTTTGGGGCAGTTAGTAGAAGGCCCAGGTAGGTCTAGGGTACCCCCCTAATAAAGGTTTAACAACTTGATCGCCCCCCCCGGTTAACCCTTTCACCAGTGATCATCGTATTAGTGTTACGGGTGACGTTGGTTAGTTAGTTTTTTATAGTGTCAGGGCACCCACCGTATATTTCCCAATAAAGGTTTAACCCTATAATCACCCGGCAGGTGACATCAGTTAGGTTTTAGTGTCAGTTAGGGTCAGCGTCAGCCCGAGGCAGCGTCAGATTAGTGCCAGTAGCGGTAACACCCATGCACGCACCATACACCTCCCTTAGTAGTATAGTGTCTGAACGGATCGATATCTTTGATCTCATCAGAACTATATTAGCGTCCCCAGTAGTTTAGGGTTCCCAAAAATGTGGCGTTAGCTGGATCAGCCCAGATGCCTGCATTTAGCCCCATCGCCCAGCCCACCCAAGTGCAGTATCAATCGATTACTGTCACTTACAAACCACAACAAACATAACTGCAGCGTTCGTGGAGTCAGGCCTGATTGCAGTTTTTTTGGTAGCGATTGCAGCAGGCTCCGACATTTAGGTGCTCTTTTTGCCTGTGAGTTTCACTAGTTGTACCAGTAAATTTAGAGGCCAAAATGTCCAATCAGAGGTACACTAGAGAAGTACATGTTTCTGAGCATGACAGATGAGAGTGAAGAGGAAGTCACCCAACTGTCAGTAGGCTCAGAATACAAACCGGTAGACAGCAGCGACACCCTGACAGATAGCTCTGACGACGGAGTAGTGGCCCCTAAGGTCAGGCGTACCCGACCCCGTTCTTCTTCTGTTTTTGAGGTGCAAGAACCACAGGGCTCTCGTATGGAGCAGAGAGCCAGTACTAGTGTTGCTCATCCTTCTGGTGAACTGGCAAGCACCAGTGGCCTTGTGCATCCTGGTCGTACATCCAGCACTGCAGTAACACTTGGTGACGTGGCGAGTCCCATAAGTGCAGTTCAAGCTGGTGCGGTGGCAAGCACATGTAGTGTCCCCCAGCCACCAAGAAGACAAACACAGGCCCGTCGAGCCCATAGTGCCCTTCCTGCTGCATTTGCCAATCCTAATTGGGAGCCCACCACTTCTGCACCACCCGTATATCCCCCATTCACTGGTCAAACCGGAATTCAGGTGGAAACAGTTGATTTTACGTCACTTGATTTTTATTCGCTGTTTTTTTCATGGAAGATCTCTATAGATCTATTGTGGACCAAAGCAATTTGTATGCTGGTCCATTCATCGCCGCTAATCCCCATTTGACCCCTGCCAGAGAATAGAAACCTATTATGGTTTCTGAATTTAAGACCTTCCTGGGCCTATCCTTTCTCATGGGCATAACTAAATAACGTGAGTTGCGATCATATTGGTCCACTGACCCAATTCATCATATGCCCGTGTTCTCTGCCTCCATGACCAGGACACGATACGAGCAGATCTTGCGGTTCATGCATTTTAATGACAATGTGACCCTGAATACGATTGGCTCCACAAAATTCAGCCCCTCGTAAACCACTTCATTCAACAGTTTGCAGCCTTGTTTACTTCCGATCAAGTTGTCTGCGTTGATGAGTCCCTGATTAGGTTTTCTTGCTGCTTGTCATTCAAACAGTATCTTCCCAGCAAGCGTGCCAGATATGGCGTCAAGATGTATAAGCTCTGTGACAGGGCAACAGGCTATACATATAGTTTTATGGTTTACGAGGGAAAAGATAGTCACGTGGGGCACAAGAACTGCCCAAACTACATAGGGAGCGCTGGTAAGATTGTGTGGGACTAATCTAATCCCCGGGGCTTACCCCATCGGCTTGTATAGTCCCCAACTTAGACTGGGGGAGAGAGCCTGCTTGAGAAGTAATTGCTTGCAGTCAAGTGGAGGGATAATCGTAATGTTCTTCGTTCTGTCCTCCCATCACACAAATACGACAGTCAAAATTCCAACGGCGACTGGTGTTGTGGAGAAACCCCTCTGTGTCCACGAATACAACCTTAATATGGGAGGGGTGGACCTCAACGACCAGTTGATGGCGCCGTACTTAATTGCCCATAAGGCCAGACGCTGGAACAAAAAAGTGTCTGTATACCTATTCCAATTGGCTCTGCTGAACGCTTATGTGCTATACAAAGCGTCAGGATGAACTGGATCCTTCCTTAAATTCCAGGAAGAAATGCAGTGCTGTGGCCCAACTTCCCAATGCAAATGCAGTGAGCCGGCTGCATGAGGCATTTTCTGTATGCCCTCCCTTACCGATCGATCACCGCAAAGAAGATGTCGTGTCTGTGGAAAACGCGGATATAGGCGTAACACCCGCTATTATTGTCCCTCCTGTCCTGGCCAACCTGGTCTTTGCATCGGTGAATGTTTTGAACGCTACCACACACTAGTGGAGTATTAGTGTAGGGTACAGCACTGCACAGACTAGGACACACTTTCACAGAGACCCAAACCTGGAACTGTTACAGTTACAAATAAAAGTGTACAAAAAAACAATGTAAATAAATGGAAAAAATAAATTACAAGCATTTCATGACTTCGGTTTCGCCGGATATAAACAGCGCCATTGAGAAATGGGGAAGGCATCTTATCACACCGATCTTGGTGTGGTCAGATGCTCTGAGAGCAGAGGAGAGATCTAGAGTCTAATAGACCCCAAGAGTACCTGTCACTACCTATTGCTATCATAGGGGATATTTACATTCCCTGTGATAACAATAAAAAAAATTAAAAAAAATGAAAGGAACAGTGTAAAAAAAAAATAAAAAAACAAAATAAATAGTAAAAAAAAAGCACCCCTGCCCCCTGTGTTCACGCGCAATGGCGAATGCAAGCGTCGGTCTCGTGTCATATGTAAACAGCAATTGCACCATGAATGTGAGGTATCGCCATGAAGGTCAGATCGAGGGCAGTAATTTTAGCAGTAGACTTCCTCTGTAAATCTAAAGTGGTAACCTGTAAAGGCTTTTAAAAATGTATGTAGTTTGTCACCGCTGCACAGTTGTGCGAAATTTTAAAGCATGCCGTGTTTGGTATCTATGTACTCGGCATAAGATCATCTTTTATATCTTACCAAACCCATGCAGCCAATGGGTTTGGTTTCTACACAGCAGTTCTGAGTATCTGTGTGAAGAGAGGAAGCTCCTCTGGGGGTTTGCTACACTACCTATCAGTTTCGGAGGCCCTGAAAAGTCAAGATAGCACAAAACCCCCCAAATGATCCCATTTTGGAAAGTAGACACCCCAAGGTATTTGCTAAGAGGCATGGTGAGTATTTTGCAGCTCTCTTTTGTTTATCAAAATGAAGAAAGAAAAGGGAAATTTATTTTTTCTTTTTTAAATTTTCAAAACTTTGCGACAAAAAGTGAGATCTGCAAAATACTCAATATGCCTCTCAGCAAATAGCTTGGGGTGTCTACTTTCCAAAATGGGGTCATTTGGTGGGGTTTTGTGCTATCTGGGCATTTCATGGCCTCCGAAACTGTGATAAGTAGTGAGGAGTGAAATCAAAAATTTACACTCTTAGAAATCCTGAAGGCGATGCTTGGTTTTCGGGGTCCTGTACGCGGCTAGGCTCCCAAAAAGTCCCACACATGTGGTATCCCCATACTCAGGAGAAGCAGCAGAATGTATTTTGGGGTGTAATTCCACATATGCCCGTGGCATGTTTGAGCAATATATCATTTAGTGACAACTTTGTGCAAAAAAAAAAAAAAGTGTCATTTTCCTGCAACTATAAAATATTCCATGGACTCAGGCTAGGCTCCCAAAAAAGTCTCACACATGTGGTATCCCCGTACTCAGCAGAATATATTTGGGGTGTAATTTCACATATGCCCATGGCATGTTTGAGCAATAAAGGAAAATGTATTGTTAAATACTTACTGTAATTTTCCTTTCCTGATGAACTCCATGGCAGCCTACGTGTGGGTTAACCCCGCCTCCTCTCCAATGCTATAGGACTCCATTCCCATAAATGAGTACTCACCACTAGCTACTGCGTTCCGTAACTAGCCTACTCTTTGACCAATGGGTGGGAACTCCGTCTGCCATGGAGTCCATCAGGAAAGGAAAATTACGGTAAGTATTTGACAATAAATTTTCCTTTTTCCTGACAGACTCCATGGCAGCCTACGTGTGGGAAATAACTAGCCAACCACACGGGTGGGTATGCTGAATCAAACATAATTTTAATTTGTCCTATCAACCGATAGGATTCTCAAACCAAAGTTTACAGAAGACAATGAAGCAGGCTCTATACAATAATGAGACATGAAAGTGTTGATAGAGGCCCACGAGGCCGCTTTGCAAATGGTGTCTGGGGCCACATGTCGAGCTGCCGCCCATGAGGCTGCCATTCCCCTGGTGGAGTGAGCTGTCACTGCCTCTGGAGGAGCCAAGCCCTTAGCCCTGTATGCTTGTTGGATGGTCTGCACGATCCAGGTTTCGAGTGTCCTAGTCGAGGCTTTCTTCCCTTTATTGTTGCCCGAGTGTAACACAAAGAGATGGTCAGAGCGTCTAAAGGGGGAAGTACCTCTCAAATACTCTTTTATTGCTTCTCCTACATCCAGAGGATGAGTCTCGGAGGACCCCGGAGACCTAAACGTAGGTAGGACAATCTCCTGATTATCGTGGAACACCGAGGACACTTTCGGGTTAGAACCAATGTAATGAGGACTACACGGTCCGGGAAGAACATAGGGATGAGGACTACACGGTCCGGGAAGAATGTCAGGAAGGGTTCTTCATGACCCAGTGAACCGATTTCAGAGACCCTTTTAGCCGAGGTGACGGCTACTAAAAAGGCAACTTTTGCTGAGAAATCCTTGATAGAGAGCGGGGAGGGCCCCGTAATACTGAGTCCGGAAATTGAGTCAAGGACAAGTGGAAGGTCCCATTTGGGGAATCTGGATTTGCTTTGGGGCTTGAGTCTTGAAACTCCACAAAAAAATTGCCGGAATAATGGATGAGCCGCCCAGGAGGAACCGGAGAAGGCCGACAGTGCAGATACCTGGACCCTAATTTGGACCAAATTCTACCATAGACCCTATTTGTGCTAGATCTTCTTGAACTCATGAGGGTGGAGATCACTCTAGAAGCGCAGCCAAGAGAAATTAGCCTCTCCCTCTCTAGAACCAGACCATCAGTCTCAGCACTGCCGGACACGGGTGCAGGACTGACCCCTGAGAAAGAAGGTCCGGCCTGAGAGGGAGAGGCACTGGTTCCCTGAAGCTGAGTTGGATGAGGAGAGGGAACCAAGGCCTGTTCGGCCAGTATGGAGCTATTGTCAACACTTCGACTGCCTCCATTCGGAGCCTCTGCAGGAATCTCAGGATGACTGGAAGCGGCGGGAAGGCATGTGCCTTGCTAAACCTCCACAGATCCGTCAGGGCGTCTATCCTGAAGGCCTGGCTGCAACGGCCCCTGGTATAAAACTTCTTCAGCTTGAAGTTGTAGCGGGAGGCGAACAGATCTACCTCGGGGTCGATCCCTAGTGACGAGACCCATCTGAACGTCTGCATATGAAGGGACCACTCGTTGTTGTCCAGTTCGGTACGTGATAGGAAGTCCGCTTGAGTATTCTTGACTCCTGGGACAAAGACTGCTGAAATGTTGGAAAGGTTCTTCTGTGCCCATGAAAGAATGGGCTCGACTTCCCGAAGGAGAGTGGGACTCCGGGTACCCCCTTGCCTCTTCACGTAGGCGACCGCCGTGGTGTTGTCCATCCTTAACAACACTGACTCCCCTTTCAGAAGGTGAGAGAAGGACTGTAGTGCACGCCAGGCCGCTCGGAGTTCCAGGACGTTCGAACCTGGGTCGGGGAGGCAGGAATCCCACTTGCCCTGGGCGAGGTTCGAACTGCAGAGGGCTCCCCAACCGGTCTAGCTGGCATCGGTCGTGACCGTGACCCAGGAGATGGGGGCAATAGAGTGACAAGCCAGGAGATTTTTGCGCTGAAGCCACCAGAAGAGGCTGTTCCTCATTGACGTTGTCGTGTGGATGACTTTATTCTTGTCCCCTGTTTTCCATTGCTGCAGGAAACCTGACTGGAAGGGACGTAATCTCCACAAGGCCCACTTGACCATGGGAGTCGTAGAGACCATCGTGCCGACGATCTCCAGGCACTGAGAGGCTTTTAGGCGTGGGGCGTGTAAAGCCCGAGAAATTCTGTCCCGAACAACTGGGATTTTCTGTAGTGGAAGGGAAATGGTGCTTCTCACAGTGTCGAACTGAGCTCCTAGGTATATTAGGCGTTGAGCTGGTTTTAGATGACTCTTTGCTAAGTTCAGGAGCCACCCGAAGCTGGACAGGGTGGAGATCACCTGTTCCCGGTGAGCCAGCAACTGCTCTTTGCTTTGCGATAATACCAGGAGGTCGTCGAAATAATGGTAAAGACGTACCCCCTTTAATCTTATGAGAGCTACCGTGGCTAAGAGAACTTTTGAAAAGACCCGGGGGGACGTTGTCAGCCCGAAGGGGAGGCAGATAAATTGCAGATGATCTTTCCCCACTTGGAATCAGAGATATTTGTGAAACCCCTCTTCTACTGGGACGTGGAAATAAGCGTCCTTCAAGTCAATGGAAATCATCCAATCGCCTGGCTGTATATCTTGCTGAATGGTCGACAGAGTTTCCATCTTGAATTTCCCGTGCTCTATAAATTCATTGAGGTAGGTCAGGTCTATGACCGGGCGCCAAGAGCCACTCTTTTTTTGAACTAAGAAGAGAGGGGAGTATACCCCCTGAAACCATTCGTCCATCGGGACGTGTACCACTGCTCCTTGAGATTTCAGAAGGTCCACATAGGACAGCAGAACTTGTTTCTGATCTTCCGACCGGGGCAGAAGAGTGGAGACAAATCTGGGGTAAGGAGTACTGGAGAAGGTCCATCTGTGACCTGTCGAGACTGTCCTTATTACCCAAAAGTCCGAGATCGAGGCCACCCAGACGTGCCGGAAGAGGCTCAGCCGTGACCCTACCCGACCCGCCTGGGCGGGCACAATCTCAAAAAGACTTCGCCTGCTCCCGACTGCTGGATGTCTGGCCTTTAGCGGACTTGCGAAAGGATGTCTGACCCCTGCTCCAATTTTTTCTGAAGTCACTGCCGGGCTTGTATGAGCGTGCTTCCCTAGAAGGCTTGCTTGGAAACCGGGTCAGCAAGCCAAGCACGTAACCATAAAGCCAGTTTGGCCATGACCGATGACAACATAATCCGCGCCAATAGGCGGATCAAATCGATGGACGCCTCCCCCAGGAAGACTGCCGCTAGCTTCAATTCTGCAGCTGCTGAGCTCCCAGCTAGCTCTTCCGAAACCCCTTAAGGAAGGAATGCACATTCTCCGTCCAGGCCTCCATGGCCTTTGACATGGCTGCCAGAGCCAAGGCCGGTTTACAGGCCGCGCCGGCCAGCCCGTAAATCCTCTTCAAGTCCTTGTCTATCCTTCTTTCAAGACCAACCTTGAAGGACACCGCATCTTCTAAGGGGAGCGTAAAATGCTTGGCCAGACGCATTAAGGCTGCGTCTACAAGAGGAGCATTCTCCAGATGCTTCACCTCTTCCGACTTGAAGGGATATAATCGGGATATAATCTGGAGGTTTTATTTGACATAGAGGACTTCCTGTCCGTCTTCCTCATCTATGATGTCTTTCAGTTCAGAAAGGAGCGGTAAATTTGAGCGTTCTTTCCCCAGGTGTTTGAAGAATTTTTTCTGTTTGGCTGGGGGAGTAGAGGGGTCCTCCCACTTAAGAGCCTCCTTGATTGCTTTAATTAATGGTGACACCATACTGAAGTCAAAACCTCCGATTTCCTCTTCTTGCTGAGGATCATCATCTGAGGAATTAAGAGAGGCCACGTAAGGCTGGGAAGTGCCCGGGTCTTCATGGGCCTCGACAGCCGGGGGGCCAGACAATGTAGTAGACTGACTCAGCATGTAGGGTGAATCCAACTCTTTCAGGGATTGTTGCACCACGCGTTTAACAAGAGACTCCAAACGCTGGTTCTCCGTCTCTTTTTCCCTAACCGCACGGGCATAGCAACGGTCACATAGTGACTTGCCCTCTGGAACCCATGTTCCACATCCCCAGCAGGCTCTTCGATCAGAGTGGCTGTCATTGCAGTGGGAGCGGTGTCTGGAGGAGGAATGAGAGCGTCTCCCCTGGTGGTGGTTTCCAGACGTAGAGTCTCGTCTGGATCTTGAAGGTGACTGGTGTTGTGGCCTGGCAAGGTCTTTGTCATTCTGGACCATGATCTGAGGGTCCGATCTAGAAGGGCTGGAAAGAAAACACAGTAGGGGAAGGGAAAAGGCGAGCCCAAACATCAGATAACGCAAACAAATGCGACTGAAATCTCAACCCCTCCCCTCACAAGCACATACCTTGTGCGTGAGGGCTTGCCACTTAAAGGCGGTGAATTGTCCATGACTTCCGGACGAAGAGCGACACAATACGGTTGGTCTGCAGACAAAAAATGGCCTGAACGGGCCAAGGCACCAGTGAGGAAAAAATAAAAAATCACCCTGCCCCAAGAACAATTGAGTGTGCACGTGCAACATATAATTTAATAAATGCAATACGAACCACATCATATTTGTTCATATGTAGAAAAAATATATTAATAAATATTTGTCCACCCCTTTTTATTATATATATATATATATATATATATATTTTTTTTTTAAAACACCAAATGAATACATAAATTGCTTTCTTTTTTTTTTTAAAACAAAACAATTCAGTGTGAACAAAACAGGCAGGCACTCACCTAAGGTAGACCAGGGCTGGATATGGGGAAGACCGCTCCACTCCTACTCACTGTCAGGGAATTCCCATTGTGTAGGAGTCTAGAAGCGGTATTTAAACTCCCCGCCCATGACGTCACTGCCCAACCTCGCACCTGCGCCGTAGGGCGGTGACCGTACTGCGCATGTGCGGTTTGCCGAGCGCTCCGCCATTCTACGCACGCGTGAGGCAAGCCTCAGTCCCGAGGAGGCTACAGCGCATGCGCGAGCAGGGCGGACGGCCGCACCCGGAAGTGCCAAGGCGAGCTGGAACGCACAAGCGCTCCAGACGCCATGAGGGGAAGAATGGTATCGGAAAGACCGCATAGGTCGTAACGTGTGCCGGGAAACCTAAAGGAAGACAGACCACACATAGAAACACTGCCATGGAGAAAATAACCATGTTTCCGACCTTGCCAGCTGTTGATGCGTCCAACCGTTCGGCATACAGAGGCGACCATCCCTCCACCAAAGGGGTAAACTCCAGCCTCTTAACGTTACTCACCCGCCCGTGGCTGGGCCCTGAACTGCACCGCAAGGGGTATGCCACCATCTAGGATCCGTACGACCGGACGCGAACATCTTGTGTAGGTCCATTGGAGGAGGACAAAAAAGGAACGCAGTAGCTAGTGGTGAGTACTCATTTATGGGAATGGGGTCCTATAGCATTGGAGAGGAGGTGGGGTTAACCCACACATAGGCTGCCATGGAGTCTGTCAGGAAATATCTTTTTTTTTTTGTCATTTTTCAATCACTTATGACAAAAAGAATAAAATACAATGTACTCAACAAGCCTCTCAGCAAATTCTTTGGGGTGTCTACTTCCCAAAATGGGGTCATTTGGGGGGGGGGGGGTTGTACTGCCCTGCCATTTTAGCACCTCAAGAAATGAGACGGACAGTCAAACTAAAAGCTGCGTAAATTCCAGAAAATGTACCCTAGTTTGTAGATGCTATAACTTTTGCGCAAACCAATCAATATACGCTTATTGAATTTTTTTTTACCCGAGGCATGTGGCTGAATGCTTTTTGGTCTAAATGTATGACTAAAACTGAGTTTATTGTATTTTTTTTATAACAAAAAGTAGAAAATATAATTCTTTTTCAAAATGTTCGGCCTTTTTTCATTTATATCGCAAAAAAATAAAAACCGGCAGAGGTGATCAAATACCACCAAAAGAAAGCTCTATTTGTGGGAAAAAAAGGAAGCAAATTTCGTTTGGGTACAGTATTGCATGACTGCGCAATTACCAGTTAAAGCAGCGCAGTGCCAAATTGTAAAAAGTGCTCTGATCAGGAAGGGGGTAAAACCTTCCGGCGCTGAAGTGGTTAAACAAGAGAGAAGTTAATTTCTCAAACAGGAAAAATGTGGGAGAGAGGGTATCGGGCACAGGACACCCTTAATAACGATCAGCAACAGACAGATTGGCAGACTTCTTAGCAGGGCTTTTTTTTCTAAGAGAACAGGTGCAGGAACTCCCCCTTTTGGGAATTACCCATTGTCTTTGCCCCTACCTACCTCTGAGCACCAGTCCTTGGTTACACCTCCTACCCACCTCCCAGCACTGCCCCTTTTAGAGAATACAGAACCAAGTAACATTTGTGGTACTAAGTAATTTATATGGAATTTGTTATTGATAACAAGAAAAGCAGTAAAATAGACCCCCACAGCCAACTACAATAGACCCACCAGCAACAATAGACCCCCCCCCGGCAACAATGGACCACCTACAACAAAATACCACCCAGCAACAATAGCCCCTCTAGCAGCCAGCTATAATAGACTACGCCCACAACAGCAGATCCCTCCCAGCGACAACTGACCCCCCAGCAACATAAGACCCACCCCCAGCAACAATAGATCCTCCACCAGCAACAATGGACCTCCCCAGCAGCAATCAACCCTTCTGCTGAAATAGATCCCCTCCAGCAACAATAGATCCATCAGCAGCCAGCATTATTAGACACTGTAGCACAAGCCAGCACTCCTTGCCATTACATACATTCAGTGGTGGAGGTGCCAGAACTGCGTTCCCCCGCGTTCCCGCTGAAAAAAAGCCCTGCTTCATAGACAAAAATAGGTGAGACTAGGCAGACAATATCATACACAGATTCCCTTGGATGCGTTCTCTCTTGAAGGCCTCCGAGCCACTTCATAACCTCCAGCTCATGAAGAGTCCCCTCTGGTGCTTCCTTAGAACTCCATTCCACTTAAAATAATTTCTGGATCTTTAGCAGGCTTTTCTCAACCAAAACTTTAAATATGACATATGAAATGTATGTTTATCCATAACCTGAACTCACTGTAGCTCATCACACTGTCACAGGCAACAGCACCACCTACTGACAAAAGGGAGAAACCACAGCTAAACAGGATTAGGAGTGAAGTAATTTGACCACTAAACACTACATATTAGCCAGGCTGGCTACCACCCAGCATAACTAAATTTGCCTGTAGCCCTACTTTTAGGACGAGGGTGCTACATTTACAGTCAACTTTACAATTTACAATCAATCCTCCATATAGCCCAGCAATCTCCATGGCCAAATGCAGTCTTGCCCTGGGAAGGAGGAGAGGACAGGTTGTCCAGACCGGAACTCACCTGTGACCTGCAGACATTCAGGCTGGGTGATCGCTCTCTGGCTGGCCGGCTCTAATAATGTGGTAGTGGCACGGGTGTCCCTATTGTCTGTCCACTCCAGCAGTGTGCTTGGCAGGCAGTGGGTGTGGTAACAGCTAAATTCCAGTCACGATGCTGAGGTGGCTGTGGCTCCGCATCTTTCACTTGCCTGCCCTCCTTGGAGCCTGTCTGTAGCTGGTACGTGCGGGCAGCAATCCTAGCTGAGCGATGCGGTTCCTCGCCTGGCTGAGAGGAGGAAGAGGTGCTGGTCGTGTGGGTAAGCGAGGTGATCAATCTCTGGAACCCAGAGGTGGCTCTTCAATTGGGCAAATTAGGCAGCCATGAGACCCTTGAAAGTGTGAGGCCTAAGGCGACCGCCTAATTTGCATAATTGAGGAACCACTTCTGCCGTCCCTCTCAAAGTTCTGCCTGGGTACCTGCAGTGTGCTACAACTGTAATAGACAACTATATTTGAAGAGTCAAACAAACACGCGTGTAATAAAAAGCCACTCTATTGCCCCGTACACACGGTCGGATTTTCCGACGGAAAATGTGTGCTAGGACCTTGTTGTCGGAAATTCCGACCGTGTAGGCTCCATCACACATTTTCCATCGGATTTTCCGACCCACAAAGTTTGAGAGCAGGATATAAAATTTTCCGACAACAAAATCCGTTGTCGGAAATTCCGATCGTGTGTACACAAATCCGACGGACAAAGTGCCACGCATGCTCAGAATAAATAAAGGGATGAAAGCTATTGGCCACTGCCCCGTTTATAGTCCCGACGTACATGTTTTACGTCACCGCGTTTAGAACGATCGGATTTTCCGACAACTTTGTGTGACCGTGTGTATGCAAGACAAGTTTGAGCCAACATCCGTCTGAAAAAATCCTAGGATTTTGTTGTCGGAATGTCCGAACAAAGTCCGACCGTGTGTACGGGGCATAATAAGTGTAGCCTTTTACTAAAATTACACAGTAGTGGTCCTAGAATTCTATAAAAAATTGGAACATTTAAAGTTGAAGTTTAACCACCTCAATACAGTGCATTTTGACTCCCTTCCTGCATAAGCCATTTTTCAGCTTTCAGCGCTGTCACACTTTGAATGACAATAGTATGGTCATGCAACACTGTACTCAGATGAAATTGTTATCATTTTTCCCCACAAATAGACCTTTCTTTTGGTGGTATTTGATCACCTCTGCAGTTTTTATTTTTTGCGCAATAAACAAAAGAGTGACAAGTTTGAAAAAACACAATATTTTTTACTTTTTGCAATAATAAATATCCAATTTTTTTTTTTTTAACAAATTTTTTCCTCAGTTTAGGCTGATATTTATTCTTCTACATATTTTTGGTAAAAAAATTGCAATAAGCGTATATTGATTGGTTTGCGCAAAAGTTATAGCGTCTACAAAATAGGGGATAGATTTATAGCATTTTTATTGCGGCGGACATATCGGACATTTTTGACACATTTTTGGGACCATTCACATTTATACAGCGATCCGTGCTATAAAAATGCACTGATTACTGTATAAATGTGACTGGCAGGGAAGGGGTTAATACCCCAGGGGGCGATCGAGGGGTTTATTATGTTTCTAGGGAGTGATTCTAACTGTAGGGGGAGGGGATTAACAAGGGGAGGAGACCGGTGTCCTCTGTACTGAGAACACACCATCGGTCTCCTCTCCTCTGACAGGACCTGGATCTGTGTGTTTACACACACAGATCCACGGTCCTGCTGTGTTACCGGGCAATCGTGCGCCCCCTGGTGGGCTGGAAAGTCGAGGGCGTCATATGATGCCCTCCTGCAACGAGAGCCGCACCGCCAATTGACAGCCGGCGGTCGGCAAGCAGTTAATCTCTCTTTAGAAAAAAACATTCAGTTTTTATTACATACCCAGGGTAAGACCCAGCTCCGCCATCACTAAGTCTTTGTGCTTCTCTGTGTGTAGTCAGGGCTGCTGTTAGAAATCTAGGGGCCCCATACAGCATACCGGACAGGCCCCCCCCCAAATAAAAAAAATCACCCGCCTAGCACATATCCTCTTTCTTCTCAAACTTTCTATCCTAGCACAAATCTTCTCCCCAAATCCCCCCCCCTTCCAGCACAAATCCCCCCTAACCCTCCCTATTAGCCTAAATTCCCCACCCCTCCTGGCACAAAATCCCCCCCATCTCCCCTTCCAGCACAAATCTTCTTTCTTCAACAATCCCCCTCCTAGGACAAATTTCCACAAACCCCTCTTCCTAGCACAACCCCCTATAAAATTACCCTTCCCAGCACAAATTCTTCCTCCCTACCCAAATCCCCCCCAGCACTAATCCCCCACCCCTCCCCCCTTCCAAAACACAAACATCTCCTCTCCTGGCACAGATACCCCCTCTCCTGGTTCAACCCCCCTGCCCCCCCCAAACTCTCCTCCTAGCTCATATACCCCCCCCTTTTCTTCCTCCTGCACAAATCCCCCCTCCCCAAATCCCTATTACAGGTAGCTGCCCCTCCCCCTGCCCAACATACAGGGGGAAGCCACTATAAATCCCGGAGGAGGTGTGCTGTGTTTCTCTCCCCTCCTGTCAGAAGAGCGCTGGTCTATACAGTACAGGAGACCTGATTGCTCTTACTGTAGATCGCATTGCACTGTACACACACACACCGCCCTGTCGTAGCCCGTGAAGGAGATAGGGGGCAGTGTGTGTACAGTACAATGCTATCTACAGTAAGAGCGATCCGGTCTCCTGTACTGTATAGATCAGCACTCTTCTGACAGGAGGGGAGAGCAGAACACAGCACACCCCCTCCTGGCTCTTCATCTCTCACTGCTCCAGCCTCCAGGCTTCCGTCTACCTGTGAGTGCAGGCGGGTGTGGGGGAAGGAGCTCAGCGGTGAACAGCCATTGGGGGCAGAACTGAAATGTGGGTGGGCACAACCCACCCCAGCACCCTCTAAATCCGGGCCCTCTGTGTGTCTCACCACTAGCTGAAAGACAGTGGGAGAGAGAGGGGGAGAAACCGGCTTTGAGTTGCTGGGTAAGAGACGTTGTCATTCTTCATTCTCTTCTCCACCAATCCTCCTGCTGTCTGGACCCCCTATGTGCCCGGGCCCCCTACAGGAGGACCAGTGGTCCTCAACCCCTGTCCTCGGGGCCCACTAACAGATAACTGAAATACATCACAGGTGATATCATTTGCTGCTCAGTGATTGCAGTATTCTAGTCTGCATCTCCCCAAGGTAATACATAAAACCTGGCTGACCGGAGTTGAGAACCATTGACTTACTAGAACCTCAGAAAGTTCCAACATTTGCAGATAATACCAGCCCACCTGGCTGCCTTGAAAAGTGTCTCAAAGCTAAGGATTTAGGTTTAGCCGAGACTTTCCCTGGGAAAGCATGCTGCAACTGGCAGCCTTCTCCCTTATAGGCACTGGGGGTGCAGAGGTACTCACAGAGGGGTTGTTTTACTAAAACTGGAGCAGGCAAAATCTGGTGGAGCTCTTCATAGGAACCAATCAGCTTCCAGGTTTTTTTTTTTGTCAAAGCTTAATTGAACAAGCTAAAGTTAGAAGCTGATGTCCAGGTCATCCCATGCCAGGGTGTCTTCTGAATAAGACTGAAAGGTAACGGAGATCCCTCTCTTGAGCTTCCTCTCCTTTCAAGCCCCTGGGTTCCCTTCCCAAGCCTCACAACACAGTCTCAGCACTCCAGCTTTCACCCGACCACCAAACTGGCCAGGCTCTTCAATATTTATGGGCCAGTTTCACTGCCCTGCCAGGCTTCCTGCCAGGGGATTGGTCCAAACTCCCATCAACATTCAGACCCAGCCTCTTTACCTTCACCCACTAGCTTCTGGAAGTTTCCATGGGCCTCCAGGATCATGGGGAGGCGACAGAGGACTGGTCTGCAGAACCTTCCAGCCTGACCTTAAGCTGAACCCACAGCATTACCAGACTCACATAAACTACTATGAGTCAGCATACATTTAGCTTACTACACTGCACACTAGAGGGTGATACATATGCATTGCAAGCAGTACTCCTCGTAAGGACCCTCAGCCCAGCACATGCTCTTGGAAGGAGATATGCAAATATCAGAATGCCTTGATGGGTGGATGAAAGTTATGGATTTATGGGCATTAATGATGAGCCGAACACTCCCCGGTTCGGTTCACACCAGAACATGGGAACAGGCAAAAAACGGACAAACATACGAATACTGTTAAAGTCTATGGGACATGAACATGAAAAATCAAAAGTGCTCATTTTAAAGGCTTACAGTGGGGACGGAAAGTATTCAGACCCCCTTACATTTTTCACTCTGTTATATTGCAGCTATTTGCTAAAATAATTTTTCATTTTTTTGCTCATTAATGTACACACAGCACCCCATATTGGCAGAAAAACACAGAATTGTTGACATTTTTGCAAATTTATTAAAAACGAAAAACTGAAATATCACATGGTCCTAAGTATTCAGACCCTTTGTTGTGACTCATATTTAACTCAGGTGCTCTCCATTTCTTCTGATCATCCTTGAGATGGTTCTACACCTTCATTTGAGTCCAGCTGTGTTTGATTATACTGATTGGACTTGATTAGCAAATCCACACACCTGTCTATATAAGACCTTACAGCTCACAGTGCATGTCAGAGCAAATGAGAATCATGAGGTCAAAGGAACTGCCTGAAGAGTTCAGAGACAGAATTGTGGCAAGGCACAGATCTGGCCAAGGTTACAAAAAAATATCTGCTACACTTAAGGTTCCTAAGAGCACAGTGGCCTCCATAATCCTTAAATGGAAGACGTTTGGGATGACCAGAACCCTTCTTAGAGCTGGCCTTCTGGCCAAACTGAGCTATCGGGGGAGAAGAGCCTTGGTGAGAGAGGTAAAGAAGAACCCAAAGATCACTGTGGCTGAGCTCCAGAGATGCAGTCGGGAGATGGGAGAAAGTTGCAGAAAGTCAACCATCACTGCAGCCCTCCACCAGTCGGGGCTTTATGGCAGAGTGGCCCTACGGAAGCCTCTCCTCAGTGCAAGACACATGAAAGCCCACATGGAGTTTGATAAAAAAAACACCTGAAGGACTCCAAAATTGTGAGAAATAAGATTATCTGGTCTGATGAGACCCAGATAGAACATTTTGGCCTTAATTCTAAGCAGTATGTGTGGAGAAAAACAGGCACTGCTCATCACCTGTCCAATACGGTCCCAACAGTGAAGCATGGTGATGACAGCATCATGCTGTGGGGGTGTTTTTCAGCTGCAGGGACAGGACGACTGGTTGCAATCGAGGGAAAGATGAATGCGGCCAAGAAAAGGGATATCTTGGACGAAAAACTTCTCCAGAGTGCTCAAGACCTCAGACTGGGCTGAAGGTTTACCTTCCAACAAGACAATGACCCTTAGCACACAGCTAAAACAACGAAGGAGTGGCTTCACAACAACTCCGTGACTGTTCTTGAATGGCCCAGCCAGAGCCCTGACTTAAACCCAATTGAGCATCTCTGGAGAGACCTAAAAATGGCTGTCCACCAACGTTTACCATCCAACCTGACAGAACTGGAGAGGATCTGCAAGGAGGAATGGCATAGGATCCCCAAATCCATCTGTGAAAAACTTGTTGCATCTTTCCCAAAAAGACTCATGGCTGTATTAGATCAAAAGGGTGCTTCTACTAAATACTGAGCAAAGGGTCTGAATACTTAGGACTATGTGATATTTCAGTTTTTCTTTTTTAATAAATCTGCAAAAATGTCAACAATGCTGTGTTTTTCTGTCAATATGGGGTGCTGTGTGTACATTAATGAGGAAAAAAAATGAACTTAAATTATTTTAGCAAATGGCTGCAATATAACAAAGAGTGAAGGATTTAAGGGGAACTGAATACTTTCCGTCCCCACTGTATGTATATATATATATATATATATATATATATATATATATATATATATATATATAGATAGATAGTTATCTATTTAGTTATATATACAGTGCCTTGAAAAAGTATTCATACCCCTTGAAATGTTCCACATTTTGTCATGTTACAACTAAAAACGTAAAATGTATTTTATTGGGATTTTATGTGATAGACAACACAAAGTGGCACATAACTGTGAAGTTGAAGGAAAATGATAGATGGTTTTCAATTTTTTTTTTTACAAATAAATATGTGAAAAGTGTGGTGTGTATTTGTATTCAGCCTCCCGGAGTCAATACTTTGTAGAACCACCTTTCGCTGCAATTACAGCTTCAAGTCTTTTTGGGGATGTCTCTATGTCAGGTCACCTGAGTCCAGGTGACAGATGCACTCCGTAGGAGTCAGGACTGCTCCGCTAAGGTAGTGGACCCTAGGACTGACTGCTGCGGATTGAACTCCTGGGAGGTTCAGGAAGCAGGTCTAATGGAGCACCAGCACAGATCCCACTGGGAGGTAGAGCATAGATTCCCCAGGGCGCGGAGTCTAAGAGCCAGCAGGTGTTTACCAGTGCCTCTAGTGGTGAGAATGGACTGCGCTGCAGTCTGGCTGCAGGTCGCAGTCCCCAGGGTCTCACAGCTCACGCTCACGGTAGACTACAGGAGAAAGAGGAAGGAAGCAGCAGGCTGGAACAACAAGGATAGTAAAGGGATAAGCCAACGGTCGGGGCAACTAGCAGACAGGGATAAACATAGAACACACTAAAGGTCAGGGTCACAAGCAGACAGGGATAGTCGTGAACAGGCCAAGATTGGTAATTGGAATCAGACGTAGGAGACACAGCAAGTTGCACACGAAAGCTAAACACACAATGGTTGATCAGCAAGGTTGGCTTGCAATGCACAGGTTAATATAGTGTTCCTAATTTGAAGCTAAGGTGGAGCTTTGCTGAGGGAAGATTATATAAACAGTCAGGTGAGGGTGGCTGGCCTCTAAAGGTGAACACATAGAAGAGAGGTAAGCTGACAAAGATTACTGCATAACCATGACACTCTACCAGCTTTGCACATCTAGAGAGTGAAATTTTTGCCCATTCTTCTTTGCAAAATAGCTCAAGCTCTGTCAGGTTGGATGGAGAGCGTCTGTGAACAGCAATTTTCAAGTCTTACCAAAGATCCTCAATTGAATTTAGGTCTGGACTTTGACTGGGCCATTTTAACACAATCTAACACATTTTCGGATGTTGGATTGAACAGTGCTCCATGAGATGTTCAAAGCTTTAGCCCTGTTTCACACTTGTGCGGTGCGAATTGAAGCTCAGGTTTCACTGGGGAGATAAAAATCTCCTGTTCAAAGAATTCATTGCGTTTTTTGCTCAGTATCAGAGAGCAGGGAGAGGGGGAGGGAGGGGGGGGGGAGATGTAGTGATGAGAAGTAGAAATTCCTTGTTCAGAACGCAATGCATCTGCGAATCAGATGCGTTCCCATAGGAGATAATAGGCTTGTAGTTCGCACCGCAATGCCCCAAAAACGCACAAGTTTTTTGTGCAATGCGCAGTGTGAATGCAACGCACATATGTGAACCAGATGCATTCATATGAATGTATTTTAACATGTCCTGCGAATTAGATGCGGTGTAAGCCGCATCTAATTCGCATAGGTGTGAACCCGGGCTTAAACTTCTCCACAACTTTATCCTTGACCTGTCTGGTGTGTTCCTTGGCCTTCATGATGCTGTTTGTTCACTAAGGTTATCAGACAAACCTCTAAGGACTTCACAGAACAGCTGTATTTATACTGAGATTAAGTTACACACAGGTGGACTCTATTTGCTAATTAGGTGACTTCTAAAAGCAATTGGTTCCACTAGATTTTATTTAGGGGTATCAGAGTAAAGGGGGCTGAATACAAAGGCACACTACACTTTTCAGATATTTATTTGTAAAGAATTGGGGAAACCATTTATCATATATATATATATATATATATATATATATATATATATATATATATATATATATATATATATATATATATATATATGTGTGTGTGTATGTGTGTGTGTACATATATATAATTCTATTTTCCTTTTTCTTCATTCTAAAGGATAAAAAAAAAATCAGGCTTTGTGAATGAACACAACAAAATCTACTACTTTTTTGTCTTTTAGTTTTCACAGGAGCGTTCTGTCCAGAACCTAAACTGTTAAATGGCAAAGTAAAACGAGGGAAGAAAACTGATGGCTATAGTGTTGGTAATTCAGTAACATTAGAGTGTGATTCATACTATAAACTAAATGGTAAAAGCAGACTAACATGTGGAGAAGATTTCCAATGGTATCCCCAATTGCCAACCTGTGAGCTGGGTAAGTTATGAAAAAAAAAAAATAATAATAATATATATATATATATAATTTTTTTTTTTCTGTTATTACATTTGAGTGAACCAAATGAAAAAAAAGCCCAGCTAGACTATGTTATTCCTTATTATACAGTATAAATATATACAGTATCTCACAAGAGTGAGTACACCCCTCACATTTTTGTAAATATTTTGTTATATCTTTTCATGTGACAACACTGAAGAAATGACACTTTGCTACAATGTAAAGTAGTGAGTGTACAGCTTGTATAACAGTGTATATTTGCTGCCCCCTCAAAATAACTCAACACATACCACTTAAGGACTAGGCTTGTTTTGGATTTTAGGTGTTTACATGTTTAAAACAGGTTTTTTGCTAGAAAATTACTAAAAACCCCCAAACATTATATATTGTTTTTTTTCTAACACCCTAGAGAATAAAATGGCGGTCATTGCAATACTTTTTTTTGCACCGTATTTGCGCAGCGGTCTTATAAGCGCACTTTTTTTGGAAAAAATTCACTTTTTTGAAAAAAAAAAAAAGACAACAGTAAAGTTAGCCCAATTTTTTTTTACATTGTGAAATAAAAGGTTACGCCAAGTAAATTGATACCCAACATGTCATGCTTCAAAATTGCGCCCGCTCGTTGAATGGCGTCAAACTTTTACCCTTAAAAATCTCCATAGGCGACGTTTAAAAAATTCTACAGGCTGCATGTTTTGCGTTACAGAGGAGGTCTAGGGCTAGAATTATTGCTCTCGCTCTACTGGTCACGGCGACACCTCACATGTGTGGTTTGACCATTGTTTTCATATGCGGGCGCTACTCACGTATGCGTTCGCTTCTGCGCGTGAACTTGTCGGGACAGGACGCTTTAAAAAAAGTTTTTTTTTTTTTTCTTATTTTACTTTATTTTTATTTTTTCACTGTTTTTAAAAAGAAAAAAATTGGATCACTTTTATTCCTATTACAAGGAATGTAAACATCCCTTGTAATAGAAAAAAAGCATGACAGGTCCTCTTAAATATGAGATCTGGGGTCAAAAAGTCCTCAGATCTCTTATTTGGACTTTAATGGAAAAAAAAAAAAAAAAAAGCCGTTTGAAAAAATGACAAAAAAAAAAAAATGTGCCTTTAAGACAAATGGGTGGAGCTGACGTTATGACGTTGCTTCTGCCCTCCTATGGTATGGAGACGGGTGGGGGCCATCTTAGCCTCACTCATCTCCATATCCAGGCACTGATAGGTCCTGATCGCCTCCGCCGCTACCGACGGCTCCGGTAAGCGGCGGAGGGCGCGGGAGAGCAGCGGGAGGGGGTGGCACCTCTCCCGCCACTGATAACGGTGATCCCGCGGCGAACCCGCCACAGAGACCACCATTATCGTATACAGAACTGCCAGCCCTAAAGATGAATACCTCGGGTGTGGCAGCAGCTGCTGCCGTTACCGAGATATCCATCTTCAAAATATTGACGTATATATACAGTGGCCGGTCGGTAAGTGATTAATGTCTAAACCACTGGCAACAAAAGTGAGTACACCCCTAAGTGAAAATGTCCAAATTGGGCCCAAAGTGTCAATATTTTGTGTGGCCACCATTATTTTCCAGCACTGCCTTAACCCTCTTGAGTATGGAGTTCACCAAAGCTTCACAGGTTGCCACTGGAGTCCTCTTCCACTCCTCCATGACGACATCACGGAGCTGGTGGATATTAGAGACCTTGCGCTCCTCCACCTTCCATTTGAGGATGCCCCACAGATGCTCAATAGGGTTTAGGTTTGGAAACCTGCTTGGCCAGTCCATCAACTTTACCCTAAGCTTCTTTAGCAAGGCAGTGGTCATCTTGGAGGTGTGTTTGGGGTCGTTATGTTGGAATACTGCCCTGCGGCCCAGTTTTCAAAGGGAGGGGATCATGCTCTGCTTCAGTATGTCACAGTACATGTTGGCATTCATGGTTCCCTCAATGAACTGTAGCTCCCTAGCACCGGCAGCACTCATGCAGCCCCAGACCATGACACTCCCACCACAATGCTTGACTATAGGTAAGACACACTTGTCTTTGTACTCCTCACCTGGTTTCCACCTCACACGCTTGACACCATCTGAACCAAATACGTTTATCTTGGTCTCATCAGACCACAGGACATGGTTCCAGTAATCCATGTCCTTAGTCTGCTTGTCTTCAAACTGTTTGCGGGCTTTCTTGTGCATCATCTTCAGAAGAGGCTTCCTTCTGGGACAACAGCCATGCAGACCGATTTGATGCAGAGTGCAGCGTATGGTCTGAGCACTGACAGGCTGACCCCCCACCCCTTCAACCTCTGCAGCAATGCTGGCAGCACTCATATGTCTATTTCCCAAAGACAACCTCTGGATATGACGCTGAGCACGTGCACTCAACTTCTTGGGTTGACCATGGCGAGGCCTATTCTGAGTGGAACCTATCCTGTTAAACCGCTGTATGGTTTTGGCCACCATGCTGCAGCTCAGTTTCAGGGTCTTGGCAATCTTCTTATAGCCTAGGCCATCTTTATGTAGAGCAATAATTATTTTTTTCAGATCCTCAGAGTTCTTTGACATGAGGTGCCATGTTGAATTTCCAGTGACAAGTATGAGAGAGTGAGAGCGATAACACCAAATTTAACACACCTTCCCATTCACACTTGAGACCTTGTAACACTGAGTCACATGACACCGGGGAGGGAAAATGGCTAATTGGGCCCAATTTGGACATTTTCACTTAGGGGTGTACTCACTTGTTGCCAGTGGTTTAGACATTAATGGCTGTGTTTTGAGTTATTTTGAGGGGACAGCAAATTTACACTGTTATACAAGCTGTACACTCACTACTTTACATTGTAGCAAAGTGTTATTTCTTCAGTGTTGTCAGATGAAAAGAATAAAATATTTACAAAAATGCGAGGGGTGTACTCATTTTGTGAGATACTGTGTATGTGTATATATATATATAATATATATACACACACACACACACACACATCTATACATCTATATATCTATACATACACCATATTACCAAAAGTATTGGGACACCTACTCTTACACGCACAGGCCGACATCAGAGCCTGACCTCACAAATGCGCTTCTGTAAGAATGGGCAAACATTCCCATAGACACACTCCTAAACCTTGTGGACAGCCTTCCCAGAAGAGCTGAAGCCGTTTTAGCTGCAAAGGTTGGGCCAGCTCAATATTGAATCCTACGGACTAATTCAGGGATGCCATTAAAGTTTAAGTGCGTGTAAAGGCAGGTGTCCCAAAACTTTTGGTAATATAGTGTGTGTGTATATATGTACATACACATACATATATGCAGATTTTGTAGGTTTGTCCACTTGCAAAGAAATGAAGGGACTATAATTGTTATCATAGGTGTATTTTAAATGATAGAGACAGAATATCAACCAAAAATCCCCAAATAACACATAAGTAAATATTTGATCCCCTACCAACCAACAATACTTCTGGCTCCCACAGACTGGCTACAGTTATGTGCTCACGTGGTACACAGATTAGTCCTGTCAATTTAAGAAGGTGCTCATAACGACAACTCGTTATGTGTATAAAAGACACCTGTCCACAGAATCTCTTTCTTCCATTCAAACCTCACCATTACGGGCAAGACCAAAGAGCTGTCAAAGAACGTCAGAGACAAGATTGCAGATCTGCACAAGGGTGGAATGGGCTACAAGACCATCAACAAGAAGCTTGGTGAGGAGACATGAAAAGGTAACCCCTATGTATACTGTCCTATATGTTACCTCTACTACCCATATCGTTTGCCCCATACTGTAGCCCCTTATTTTTTCTATTACAAATAGTCTGACACCAAAGGTTGGGATAAAACTGGCCGTTTTACGGCCCCTTTATTAAATATAATTATTAACAGTATGAACCAAAAACAAAGCATAAACTTTTTGGTTGCCGATCCTTGGAGGCACTACGTATCCAACTCTTTACCTTATATCTGCTTAACGATTTATGGTCCCTGTCGCATTGCATCGACTCTCGAACGAACCGTCTTGAGCAGATAATCATAAACTCCCAGTTAACCACATAACTGGCATTCACTGGGGATCCATACCTCAGATGTGTCCCAACCTTTAATTCCATCATTTTACTTCCAAATGCCTCCAAAGACCCAACCGCCTTCCTAAGAGAAAATAAAACATAAAAGGAAAACAACAAACACAGAAAACAAAAGGACCAACATATCAAACATATTACCCATTGCAACCAATCTCAAATAATTAGGGCGGGCGGGAGCTTTTCCTATCCTCGTGTGCTGACCGGTTGTCTGCACCTCTGACCTCTTCTCTGCACTGCCTCCCCCTCACACTGCTCTGACCAATCCCCTGAGAGCTCAAGTTAACTTCAGGAATAATTTTAACAATCACTGACCCAGCCTACAGGGTCCCATTTCATGTAGCCCTGTGCCTTTTTCTTCTTTTCTTTTGCTGCAGGCTTTTCTTGAAAAGGTAATCCCTATGTATACTGTCCTATATTTTACCTCTACTACCCATATCCTTTGCCCCATATTGTAGCCCCTTATTATTGCTACTACAAATAGTCTGACGCCAAAGGTTGGGATAAAACTGGCCGTTTTACTGCCACTGCATAAACTGTTTGGTTGCCGATCCTTGGAGGCACTACGTATCCAACTCTTTACCTTATATCTGCTTAACCATTTATGGTCCCTGTCGCATTGCATCAACTCTGGGACGAACCACCTTCAGCAGATAACTGGCATTCACCGGGGACCCATACCTCAGATGTGTCCCAAACCTTTAATTCCATCATTTTACTTCCAAATGCCTCCAAAGACCCAACCGCCACAGTGCAAAGTGTGAAGCCTCACACCTTTGTGCCCCGTACTGCGTACTGCTCACTGTATTCCCTCCTGTAAACCTAAGGACCACAGGTCCGTACCCACCTCACTAAGGTGAACTCCATCCCCACGGAGATATTTCCATGTCTCGAACTCAAGCTCCTTATGCCTGACTACCAGACCCCCATTCCTTGCAATAAACCTCCCAACCTCTTTATTGGCCTTAAGCCGGGCCCTGTAACCTTTTCCATCAAACGGGCAAGACCCCAGGTGGTGCGGGCCACCATCTCTGACCATACAACTATCATGTATGGAAATGCCGCTTGCAGTCGCAGCACATCAAATTTAATGTCCCGTATAAGGTGCCTAGTGGATCTAACCCCCAGATCATTATCCCCTGCATGTATGACCAATACATCCGGGGGCCTATCCCATCTGGAGATCCTGTTAACCTCCGGTACCACCCTGCTTCATAACATCCCTGGAATTCCAATCCACCGGATGCTGACTTCCGCTCTTGGGAAACCCAACTGTCGGCCATTAGGCCTGACATCTGCCCTCTTTGCCCCCAAATAAACAAAAGCATGGCCCAGGATCCAAACGAGGCAAGTATGATCTTAAAGAAAAAGTGAAAACATAGTACACACACCCATCACCATCTTACCACCACCACCACTCCTACTCAACAGATCATGGAAATAAACACAAAACAAAAAGACACAGGATGCACACCTTTACTGTTTTTTATTTTTTAACAAACCAACCCGTACTAAATCAAATGGGGGCAGACATAAATTTTGAATCTATCAGATTCCCACCTGCCAATACGCTTAACTACCGTGCTGTCCAGACCCCACTGGGCCGCCTCAGTGGCTGCCCCAATCCTAAACGAATGCGATTAAAAATTACTGGCCTCGACACCGGCAGCTGAAAGGCATCGCCGCAGTATCGATATAAATTGAAACTTCGATAAAGCCAAACCATCCGAATGGACCAGAAAAGAACCGGCCACTGCTGGGCGAAGCCTTAAGTAAGCCATTACCCTCTTCACAGGGCATGAGAAGGAACCCTGTATTTGGTGCAACTCAATGTGAGCCCCCCTGCCGGCTTGATCTGTCTTTGAACGGCGGATGAAAAGCCTGACCACCGAGTCATCACAGCGGACATCGTCTGCAGACAAGCCCCCATGTGCCAACTTGGAATGGCTGACCAGTGGCAGCCAATTTTCTTTGCATGGCTGAAATGGATATCCCTTCCGCAAAACACGTGCATATAAAATAGATAATTAACTGGCTAGTCTCCCCACTGTCACCCTCACAGCCTGACGGCTGAATTAAAGCCTCCCATTCCTTCCAGACCTTAGGATAGAACGACCAGGTCGACTCACTCAAGGAGTTTCGAATCAGACCGGAGCCGATTCCAACGCAACTCGCCATATATAAGGAGGACAAGGGGTTCCGTGCTGCTCCGCACCGGCGCCAACTCCTGAAACCTGTCCAACTGAAAACGGGAAAGAGCGTCAGCCACCGTATTCTCCACTCCAGGAATATGCACGGCATATAAGAAAACATTTTGCCATAGACAACATGAAACCAAGTATTGCAACAAATGTATGACCGGAGGGGAGGATCCTGACGGTGAGTTAAGAACCTGCACTACCCCCAGATTGTCACAATGCAGCCGTACCTTTTTGTTGCATAGGATTTCCCCCCAGAGCGCAAAGGCAACCAACACTGGAAAAAGTTCCAGCAGCACCAAATTCTTTAAGTATCCTGCCATTCTTTGGGCCAGCGCTCCGCACTCCGACCCCCCAAAAATGCCCCGTACCCAGTAGATCCAGCTGCATCCGTAAAGAGTTCCAAGTCATAATTTCTGACCGGCCCCTCCATCCTGATGGACCGCTTGTTGAATTTGTCCAGAAATGCCCCCCAAACCTGCAGGTCATCCCTATTCAGTCTGATGAAATGCCTGGGTGAAGTGACCCCAGCCGTGGTGGCCGACAGCCCTCAACAAAAAAAAACTCTACCCATAGGCAGAGACTGCAGTTCCCGCAGTTGGATCTTGTGTTTTCTTGCAACTAAGCGAACCTCTTCCTGTAAAGCATGCAACTTATCGTCAGGCAGGCAACATTCCATTGCCCTAGAATCAATCTCAATCCTCAAAAATTTGATCACCTCTGCGGGGCCTTCCGTCTTATTAGCCGCAAGGGGTACACCAAAATGCTCCGCTATGTGCTGCACTGTAGCCAGCAGTACTCCACATAACCTAGAAGATGGGGGGCCTACACAGAGAAAGTCATCCAGGTAATGAATGACTGAATTGACACCTGCCACATCTTGTACTGCCCACTCCAAAAAGGAACTAAAAGTCTCAAAGAATGCGCATGAGATGGAACAACCCATAGGCAGGCATAGATCCACGTAATAGGCCCCAACCATTTACAACCCAGGAGATGAAAACTGCGTGGGTGAACGGGGAGTAAGCAAAAGGCTGCTTCTATATCAGTTTTGTCCATAAGGACCCCCTTTCCGTATCGCCGAAACCAAGACATGGCAGCATCGAACGAAGTATACGACACTGCACATGCCTCGGGGTCGATGGCATCGTTAACTGAACCACCCTTTGGAAACGACAGGTGGTGTATCAACCGGAACTTATTGGGCTCCTTCTTTGGAACTACTCCCAATGGTGACACCACTAAATTCTCCAAAGGGGGGAGCAGAAAGGGGCCACCCATGCGGCCGAATGACACTTCCTTAGCAAGCTTTTCAGAAACCACTTCAGAGTGTTGCTTAGCAGATCTCAGGTTGTCCGCCATAGGGGGAATTTGCGTAAGGGAGCACGGAATCACAAAACCCTCCATGAAACCCTCTCTTAGTAACCGAGCCGCCTGCTGGATATTTATTTAGAAAGGGGGACATCCTGTGCGCCCTCACCGGCGTCTGGCCTCTTACCTGCAGCATCGCTGCTATGGGATTTTCCAGTCTTAAAACAGTGGGACAAGGGGTGAAACCCTCTGCAGTGTGAGCATTCCTGTTTGTATCGTCAGTTGGCGCCAAACCTACAAGAACCCTCATTGAATTGCCCGCTTTTTTGTGGCCGGCTGTCCAGGGGCGTTTGGACTCCTGGCCCCCGCTGGAAAAAATGCCGTAGAGGCCCGTGGAGAGGACATAACTTTCATCCACAAACTGATGTCTTTATGGTCCCAACGCAGGGAAGGGCGTATTGCTTTGCGCTGATGAAATTGTTCGTCATATTGCAGCCAAGCCACACCACCGTACAACCTCTGGGCCTCGCCAATGGAGTCCAGATAGCAAAACAATGGCGAGCAATTCTCCGGTGCTTTTTCGCCAATGACACTAGCCAAAATGGCGAATGCCTGCAACCAATTAATAAACGTTCGCAGAATCAACCGATACCACTGATTTTTTTTTTTTTAGATTCCTCCAGCTTAACCCTGTCAAGTTTAAATTTTTTCAGAGGGAGCAATGTGAAGATCTCCAGATACTCCCCTTTCCAAATCTTTTCCCATACTTCAGCTTTGAGATGAGTCCCGAGGGGGCCCTCAAAGCAGACTGTAACGACACCCCGAGTATAAAAGAGGTAAAGTCATTTAGGACATTTCATACCCAAACACAAAGGCAGCTACCGAACACTCCAATCAGCCGAACAAGGAACCCATACAACTAATCCACCCCAAAAATGAGACACGGCTCTGTCTTCAGGTTTCAAGTAGGAATCAACTCCGGAACCGCCGCAGGTGTAGGGCAGAGGTCTTGGACCCTCTGTCCGGTGGCCAGCGCTTCAGCTGGGGAAGTTCCTTGTAACTCCACAGATTCTGCTGTTGGTGCTGGGCAGAGCACACTGAAGCCCAGCCTTAACACCAGCTCCCCCACCGGAGGCTCACCTGGCTGTTCCTCCCCAACAGAAAAGTCCATCAAATTCCCTGTGTCTGCAACTGGTGTCTGGGGATAGAAGTTCACAATCTCATATCCGTGGAACCCAGAAGATGCCATCAGTGCTGGAGAGAGGTTAGCAGAACTCTGCCCTGTTAGCACTTCAGCTTTGGAGACGGCAATCTCTGGAGTTTCCACTGCTGATTCCATAGCATGCTGCTGAACGCATTCTAGCAGTTTCCTGTATGCCCTTTCCAGATGCTGTTCCTTCCTTAGCAAATAGTCTAGATCAGCCTCTCTGTATTCTCGCAGGTCCTCCAGGGTAGGTTCCCCTTCATCGTCATACACAAAACAATCTGAAAGGCTCTCCCACAGCAATCCAGGGCCACCAAAGTCATATCTCTCTGGTGAGCATTCTGTTGTCTCCCCTAAATATTCCTCCTCCACGTGCCATTGCAGAGCCTGATACCGATTGTCCAGCTCTATTTCTTTCTGGACCAGCCTGTCCAACTCAGTCACCCATTGCTCCTGGGGCCTCTCTCCCAGGAATTGCATCCGTAACTCCCGTTGTTCACTGGCCTGCTGCTCCGGGGTTGGAAAGCACTTGCCCTGTTGTGTTGCAGCAACCTGGAGGGCTCTAATCCAGTTTCTTACCCGGATCTTCTGCCTGAGCTCCAGGTATTCATCCACAGACACAGTCCTGGGGATTGCTAAAAGGACGATCAGCAGCATCCCCGGGAACTTTGATGCCAGATCCATATCTCTGCTGGGGTGACTGAAGTCTGCTATGCTGGGCCTTTTGGTTATGTTGGGTCTTTCAGCTCTATCCATTTCGACTAGTTCTGCGATAATGTCCCTCTTCTTACAGTTGTTGGCTGGTCAGCCCCGGTTCTCCAGTAAGTCCTTGAGGGAAGAGAGCTTTAGCCGTCCATACTGTGCTTCCATTGTCCTGTGTCCTCTTGTAGCTGTCCTTCTGGGCTGTGGGAATGATCCCGCTGCTAGCCACCAGTGTAACGACACCCCGAGTATGAAAGGGGTTAAAGTCGTTTAGGACATTTCATACCTAAACACAAAGGCAGCTACCGAACACTCCAATCAGCCGAACAAGGAACCCATACAAATAATCCACCCCAAAAACGAGACACGGCTCTGTCTTCAGGTTTCAAGCAGGAATCAACTCATTTATTATAACACATGGACACAGCAGATAAAATAACTCAGAGACACTTCCCCCCACCCTTGGAAAAGAGGGCGGGTTAAACTGTCCAATGGACACACAGGTCAGGTGTGTTTAACGTCTCATCAGTACACAGTGTTAGCAGGGAAAGCTGTTGGATGAATCCCCCTCCCTCCAATGCAATACACATCCTGTGATCCAAGGCAGACAACATAATAGAACATTGGAATACAGCCAACCCAAAACTAGCACAGCAAACAGTACACAACACAATGAGACAGCACACATTATATATACACACATATACAGCTTCGAGTCTCTGACTAGCACAGATCATAGTGGGGTTCTCATTCACCCTGTGCCCCTATTAGTGACTCCCATCACAATGGCATATCCAGGGTCCCCAGAGTCTGTGTGTCTTGGGGGACATGGACCTGAATCTAAAGTAATGCCACCTCCTGGGTTCCCAGGCATACAGCTCACAAAGAGCACCATCCCCCCAAATGCCAGGGCCCACGATTGATCGGCAAGAGGCTAGCATTCAGTCCCCTCCAAAAGCCTCTTTTCCGGCTAGGTCTATCACACAGACGTCAATGGCCATCCGAACCAGCTCTGTATTCTTGCTAACCTCTTTTGCGGGAACCGCAGGGGAAGGGGCGCTCGGTTCCTGAATCACCGAATCCCCTGGGGACACCACCGCTTCTGACCCCTGCACTGTCCCCTGTACCTGACCCACTACTGATCGAGCCCCAGCCTGACCCGCTTCCGAAACCCAGGCCGACACCAGCAGGGATCCTGCCGGCGTGCCCACATAAAAACGCTGCACCAACGATTGTAGCCCCACCAATAGGTCTTGCACGGCCGTGGCTTCCCCCGACGTGGCTGGCCCCACACCTGACGACCGAGGGTGGGGAGAGAGACCCCACTTCCTGCAGCTGAAGGTACATTTACCCCCGGGGCCAACCCACCCACCCACCCCTGGAACCAGACACAAGTACAGGAGCAGACTGAAAGGAAGAATCAACATTAGGCATGGACTTACCGGGCAGACCAGGACGTGGCCCCACAACCGTCACTCCGGAATCCACTGCAGCCGGCCTCCTCGGGGCGATTACCTCTTCTTCGCTGGACAGCTCCCCTTCTGAGCAGGACGAATGATAGAGACCACCTGAAGAGATTGCACTGTCGAGGATGTGCCGGCCGCGGAAGGTCCTGGCAGCTCATCAGTCCTGCGCCTTTGGCCCGTGGGACTGCTGGTCCCTGCCGTGGCGGTGTGGGACCTCTACACCCCCCTTGCTTCTCCTCCCTCATGCTGTGGCCCTCGAACCCTGGCTGGATCCGGGCGCATTGGGGACTCTGGCCGCCCTGGTGGATGGGCCCTTCCCCGTGCGGCTCCTCCCACGCTGAGCCGCCATCCCTGAGGAAACATCCATCAGGAATGGTGCTGCACTTCCCCTGGTATGTGCTCGGTTGGAGGCCGGGGGTGGGAAGGTGCTGCGCCGCTGTCCTTTCAGACCCCGCCGTGGTGCCCTACCGGCACCTTCCCCCGCTCCCACCGATGGCGGCGGAGCCAGAGGTGTCTGAGGGTGGTAAACCAGACCCCCTGAGCTGCGCTGATCTCAAGGGGACCTGGAGGGGCGGTAGCGCTCCGGCGGGAATGCCCGCCAAGCACACCGCGTCTGTGACCCGCTGGGAACCGCATCGGCCGTCTCCTGCATGGCTGTGAACTGGCTCTGCAGCCATGCTGTGCCCATAGTCTCTGCCATTACTCGCAGCTGTTCCTCCATCCTTCCAGCTTCTGACATCGATCCGCAGAGGAGAGCAGGGGTAGAAACAACAGCACACTAGCTTTTCCTATCCTCGTGTGCTGACCGGATGTCTGCACCTCTGACCTCTTTTCTGCACTGCCTCCCCCTCACACCACTCTGACCAATCACCTACGAGTTCAAGTTAGCTTCAGGAATAATTTTAACCCTCACTGACCCAGCCTACAGGGTCCCATTTCATGTAGCCCTGCGCTTATTTTTTTGTTTTCTTTTGCTGCGGGCTTTACTGTTGAAGCAATTATTTGCGAATAGAAGAAATACAAAATAACCATCAATTGCCCTCAGTCTGGAGCTCCATGCAAGATTTCACCTCATTGGGTAAGGATGATCATGAGAAAAGTGAGGGATTAGCCCAGAACTACATGGGAGGAACTTGTAAATTATCTCAAGACAGTTGGGACTAGGGATGGGCGAACGGTTCGGGCCAAACTTTGGTTGTTCGAATGTTCGGCGAACACCGAACAATGTTCAGTGTTCGGGGCAAATTCGAAAGCTGCCGGAGCACAGTTAAAGTCTATGGGACGCTAACATGGAAAATCAAAAGTTCTCATTTTAAAGGCTTATATGCAAGTTATTGTCAGAAAAAGTGTTTGGGGACCTGGGTCCTGCCCCAGGGGACATGTATCAATTCTAATTTTTTTTTTTAAAAACGGCAGTTTTTTCAGGAGCAGTGATTTTAAATGCTTAAAGTGAAACAATAAAAATGAAATATTCATTTAAATATCATGCCTGGGGGTGTCTTTAGTATGCCTGTAAAGTGGCGCATTTTTCCCGTTTAGAACAGTACCACAGCAAAATGACATTTCTAAAGGAAAAATTGTCATTTAAAACTGATCGCGGTTGTAATGAATTGTCGGGTCTCAGCAATATAGATAAAACTCATTGAAAAAAAGGGCATGGGTTCACCCCCCCAGTCCATTACCAGGCCCTTTGGGTCTGGTATGAATATCAAGAGGAACCCCGAAGCAAAAATGAAAAAAAAAATTGCGTGGGGGTCCCCCCAAAATCCATACCAGGCCCTTCAGGTTTGGTATGGAAATTAAGGGGAACCCTGCGCCAAATTAAAAAATGGAGTAGGCCCCCCCCCCCCCCAAATCCATACCAGACGAAGGGTCTGGTATGGATTTTTTTTTTTTTTTTCTTGACAAACACAAAATACAGACGTACAGCAGCTCAGCCAACATCTGGCCCTCATCAGGGAAGGGACCCACGCAGGGGGTCATAAAGTATTGTTATAATATCAAGGAACATTAAATTATCTACGGCTACCATAGGTAAAAAAACAGCAACAAGTTGTCATTGCCCTTGCTCCAAGGGAGGACTAACAAAGGGCTGGCATACCCAGAATAACTCTTGAACCCTGGTTGGTCTATTAGGTCTATTAGAAAATTATGGAGGGCTGTCATATATCAGAGAGGCCACTTAATTTGTTATAGCAGTGGAGGGTTCCGCTAACCACTTACTCCAGACTCTGTCATGCTTTTTCGGACACCCTCTGTGTGTATTGGTGTCCCTGTAAAGGGGTATCACAGTGTTAACAAGTGACTTCCATGAGCCTATAGAGGGAGGAGTCTTTCGCTTCCAGCCTAGGACAATAGATTCCTGGCATAGAACAGCAGGAGATCCAAAAGGGTTCTCTCTGCAACTCTGGGCACCAAGTCCTCCACTAGCCCCAGCAGGCATATTCTTGGGGAAGGAGCAATAGAGATACTTAGCAACTCATTCACCTCTGAAAGAATTTGTGACCAGAATCCTGCAATTACCGGGCAGGACCAGAAGATGTGGATATAGTCCCCGGGGGCATGATCACACCGCCAACACTCCGGGGAGAGAGAAGACCTCATCTTGTGCACCCGAGCGGGAGTAAGATATGCCCTATGCACAATGTTGTATTGAATGAGGCGATCTCTCAAGGAAACCAGTATTTTAAATGGGAAGTCCCACACATCCTCCCAATCCTCGGAGTCCAACTCCGGAACAGCCCGGCCACATTGCTGACGGAGCCTGGACAGCTCAGGAGAAGAGACCCAAAGGAGATGTGCATATAGCACTGAGGTGGGTTTTTCGGTACAATCAAATCGCAAAATCCGCTCTAGGTCGGATTGCACCATATGCCTTTCACCTGGTGGGAACTGAGCCCTAAAAGCATGGGACAACTGTAGATATCTGAATTTGTGCGAGAGTGGGGCGTTGTGATGAGATATTAAGTGATCAAAGGAGAATATTGTTAGGTCTGAGGTGATGTCCGAGAGAGCCTTGATATGGTACCTGGCCCATATCACAGGGTCTGGGATCTCGAGAAAGTGCTGCAGGTTGGGATTGTTCCAGAGTGGGGCGTTCAGGGATACAGCGGTCAGAGAATATTTTTCACAGATCAGACCTTCCCTCCAGGCCCTAAGGGTGGTACGCATGGAAGGGGTTAGGTCGTATGGAGCCTTTGGGCCCCGTAAAAGGAGATTCGACAATGCCTCTGCAGATCCCAATACCGCAGCCTCGGTGGCCCAAGCCGAGTTGGATCTATCTGGAACAAGCCACCAAAATGCAGTGACCAATTGAGCCGCTATAAAGTATTTGTGACATTCCGGGAATGCTAAGCCCCCCTGCGAACAAGGGCGCATTAGGGTGGTTAGCTTAAAGTGGGGGGGACGTGGACCCCAAAGAAAGGATGAGAAAATTTTGTTAGGTTGGGAAAAGAATGATTTGGGGATCCATTGAGGGGAGTTACGAAACAAGTATGTAAACTTGGGAAGGATTTTAACCTTGATAAGATTAACACGGCCCAGTAAGGACAGGGGGAGGTTCTCCCATGCTTTCAGCTTGGCTTTGACTGAGTTGATTACTGGAAACAAGTTCATTGGAATGAAGTCAGTCATGTTCCTTGAGATACACACCCCCAAGTAGGTAAACTCCACCCAATGCAGCTGAAGAGAAGCCGAGGCCCCTTTTTTAGCCTCAGCATCAATAGCCAGCAGCTGCGACTTACCCCAATTAACCTTAAGTCCCGTCACTACAGAGAATTCTTCCAGGACTGACAGTGCCCCCTGCAGGGAGGGGCCAGCGTCATTCAGGAAGAGGAGGTGGTCGTCTGCATACAAGGCCACCCTCTCCTCCAGCCAGCCCAGCCGTAAACCTTTAATATGTGGCGAGACACGTAGTGACTCCGCCACTGGTTCCATGGCAATGGCAAAAAGTGTCTTGTACCCCTAGAAAGTTCAAAAACAGGAGACAGACAACCCCCTAAGCGAATGGCAGCCGTCGGCGAACGATAGTCTGTAACCATCGAATGAATACCAGTGGAAACCCCATTCTTCGCAGAATCTCCCACAGGAAAGGCCACTCAGTCGAGTTGAATGCCTTCTCAATGTCGAGAGAGGCAACCACTCTAGTACACTGATGGTCATGTCTTGCATGGAGGTTAGTGAACAACCTACGAAGATTGATGTTTGTAGACTTATGGGACATGAACCCGGTCTGATCCGAGTCAATGAGAGAGAGAAGTAATGGATTAAGTCTAGTGATAAAAAGTTTAGTTAGGATTTTGAGGTCAGTATTAAGGAGTGCTATAGGTCTATAAGAGGCACATAGTTTGAGGTCTTTGTCTGTCTTAGGGATGAGGATAACATGTGCGTGTGCCATGGAGGATGGGAGAGAGCCCTGTTCCAGGCAATGTGTAAATAGGGTGGCCAGCTGGGGGGCTAGCGTGTTACCATGTGCTACATAGAAATCAGTCGGGAGACCATCTGGGCCAGGAGCTTTACCAGTGGATAGGGAGTTAATTACAACTTTAACCTCTTCTGCGGTAATTGGAGCAACTAGATGAGTTCTTTCAGAATCGGAGAGCCAACCAAGGGCTATCGGATCCAGGAGAGATTCTAACCTCTCTGGGTCTAAACCCGAGGGTAGTGTGGTGGTATATAAAGATTGATAAAAATCACGAAAGGCTTGTAAGAGATGGCCTCACCTGTGGGAGAGGTAAGTTCAGGGATCATGGTATTAGGGGTGTCATGATGAGACATCATCGCCAACAGTCTGCCATTCCTGTCCCCCTGTTCAAAAAATTGTTTCGTGTAATACATTTCAAGTCTAGTAACCTCTGACAAGTGTAGATGAAGGCTGCGTTTAGATGCCTGCAGAGCTTCAAAGTTTGAGGCAGAGGGATCCAACCCATATTGGTCAGAAGCCAACCCCACCTCGCTCTCCAAGGCTGCTGTGGCAGCAGTTTGTTGCAACCTGACCGCCTTGATGGCCGATATGTAATGGCCCTTTGTATATGCCTTGAAGGCGTCCCATACTATTTCAGGAGAGGATGACCCATCATTGGAATCCCAGTAATTGCGCAAAGCCAGTGGTGTTTGATCAGCTCTATCAGGTTGGGAAATCCATTGAGCCCCCAGACGCCACATAGACCCACTACGAGAGGCAGAAGTGCGCAGGGTGATCTCAAGGGGGCTGTGGTCAGACAAGCCGCTGGGCAAATAGGTAGCTTTTAGAACGTCTGTTATCATAGAGGGGTTGGCAAATGCATAGTCAATTCTGGAGGCGGTTTTGTAGGAGGTGGAGAAACCTGAAAAGGTTTTGGTGGATGGGAATTTCCACCTCCAGACTTCCGTGACTCCTGCAGATACCGCCCAGTTTGACAACTCCACAGTGAAAGACTTAGGTGGTGAGGGTCTATCAAGATCTGGGGAAAGGATGGTATTAAAATCACCCAGCATTAAAATTTTTGCAGGACAATAAGTGGCGATCCTCTCCAGTATGACACCTAGAACGTCAGATTTAAAGGGTGGCAGCACATATATGCCAGCAAGGACATACCTGTGCTGCCAAAGCGCGAGCACCAGTATCACGTACCTTCCCAACGGATCCGTGTGAACCGCCTCTATGACACACGGGAGAGATCTATTCACTAATATGGAAACCCCCCTCGCGTATGTGGAGTAAGAGGCATGAAAAGCTTTTTGTACCCAGGGCCTGTTCAGAGTCCTTAGCTTACTGCCCACCAGGTGTGTCTCCTGCAGAACCAGAACAGCTGGGTTATGCTGTTTGATATATTGAAAAAGAAGCGCCCTCTTAAATTTAGGGTTGAGGCCTTGTACGTTCCAGGACACCACAGAAAAGGAATCTTGATCACGTGATGCCATATTCGCAGCGGCCATCATAAGTACAAGAGATTAATAGTAGTCGAGCAAGTGACACCTGGTGAGCAGCAGTGGAGCAAGAGCCATTTTACGTCAGACACAACAGAAACATATAGTAAAACAACTCAGCCAAATTGAACTTCCCCAAACATTGACCATGAGAATTACAGGAGATTGATAGCAGTTGCGCAAGGGACGACTGGCGAGCAGCCGTGGAGCAAGAGCCATTGTACGTTAGAGATAACAGAAACATATATAAATACAATTCAACCAAATTAAACTTCCCAAGGCATCTGGTGCCTATCTGACCAGGTCCCAACTCACTCCAGAGCAGCCTGGGAGGGGTCGGGAGGTGGTCTATGCCTAAAAACAAATAAACACTGAACACCCTACTACTTCACCAACACCCCAACATAACCGGGCTTGTAGTTTAATCCCTGAACTAGTTAGCAACCAAAAATCGCCTACGTGAGGCTCAAAGTTCCAGGGGGGAATCCTGACAGTATCTGGCCTTTAACCGTAGGCGAGTGCGGGGGGGATGTAGATCTCGTCCCATCCGGTGGGAGACCAGACAGTCCACTGATACCCTACGCGGGCATCGTGTCTTCGGGAAGGTGTGTTGGAAGCGTCTTGCTATAGCTCTGATCATCAAGGATCAAGTAAAATTAGGGGGCAAGCATTGCCCCAAGTGGGGGGGGGGTCACCCATTGCCCGCCGTGCAGGGGGCCCACAGTGAGACTCTGAGACTCTGGGAACAACAGGAACCCGCGGACGGGAGACCAGATTACCCCCAGATGACTTTCAGATAGTTCCATTAGGAGGGCCGTTGGAAAGTAAGGAAAAAGGATCAGTGCAAAGACAGTAGCCAGGTATCTGCTTCTTCAGGGGATTCAAAGAACTTCACCGATCCGTCATGTTGAACTCTCAGGCGACTTGGGTAGAGCATGGAGTATTTGATCTCTCGTTCCCGCAGTCGTCTCCTGACATCCGTGAAGGTTTTGCGACGTCTCTGTAAATCCGCGGAGAAGTCAGGATAGAGATGCACCTCTGTATTCTCGTAGGGAAGAGTGGGATGTTTGCGGGCTTCGCTGAGGATGCGATCTCTGTCTCTGAAGTTGAGAAACCGCACCAGGAAGGGTCTTGGCGGGGCCCCAGGGTTGCTCCGGCCAGTTGGGACCCTGTGGGCCCTTTCTACCACATAGGTCAGGGGGACCTCGGTCAGATTCAGGAGTGATTTAAAGAAGGCCTCTGCAAATTCGGATGGGCGGTCCCCTTCTGCCCCCTCTGGGAGACCCAGGACCCTGACACTATTCCTCCGTAGGCGGTTTTTGGCGTCGTCCGATTTGGCCACCAAGGATTGGACTGTGCGCTGCAGTGTATGTAGGGCATCATCATGATAGCACTAAGATCCTCATTGGCAGAAATCCGCGACTCAGACTCAGAGAGTCTGCCCCGGAATTTATCCAAGTCCGCCCTGCTGAGGTTACATTCCTCAGCCAGATGATCGATACGGACCAGTAAGGAGGTTCTGCTCTGCTCTTTGGCAATAAAAATAGAATAACATTGGTATCGTTTGCATGCTGTGACCCCTGAGGGGGTGGAGTGGGTGCCAGGCCCGCTGCCTGTTCCATGTCCGCAATTAACACTCTAAACTGGTCCAAAATGGCACTGGGACACTGGTCAGGTTGTGGTGGCGCCTTCTTGGTCGCTGGTTTGCTCTTTGAGGGCATGAGTAAGTGTTCTGAGGGACTTTTCGGACACAACTGCAGATGGGCGTGTATACCGCTTTAAGAGCTTGTAGTGTGCAGTGTGTGAACTCCCAAATAGTAACAGCAGGCACCTGAAGCAGGTATAGGGCTGAGTGTCCACAATATCATCCAATGGGACCCACTGACCGTCTCAGGCTATTATGTGCCTTCTCCAGCTGTAATAACCCAGGGCTGAGGGTGTGGAGCGGCCTCCGTCTCCGCCGCACATCCAGGCACTTGAGCAGGGAGGATACTGCAGGCCTCAAAATGGCTGCGGGAGCATGGAGCCAGTGATCAGGACCCTCTGCCATCCCCCAATCTATGTATGTACACAGTCCCGTCAGGAGATTAGGCCCCGGGTGAACAATGGAGCGGGCGATCGCTTGTTCCGCGGATCCCGAGCTCTAAGGGATCCGGAGGCTCTGCAGGCCTCAAAATGGTGGCGGGCCGTGGGAGTGAGGAGTCGGCATCAGGGACCCTCCAGCCGACCCCCGGATCAGTGCCTTCAAATGTTCCCCTCCGGAGGTGATGCCTCGGATGTATGTGGAGGTGGGATGCTTGCCCATTCCACGGATCGCGGGCCCTGTGCATGGAAGACACTGGAAGCTCCTCAGGCCTCAAGATGGCGGCGGCCTCGGGTGTATGGAGCCAGCCACGGACTGGATGGTGGCACAGTCAGCCGGCCGGACTCCGCAATTCCTGCTGGGATGGATGCAGGGGATGACCAGGAACAGGTAGGGGAGTTTTGAGGCTCACCAATGTGTAGTATAGTGCAGGATAGCGGTGGATTCTGATAGGATCTGCGGAGCACTTAAACAGCACGTCTTTCGCTGTCTACATCCGAACACCCTGGTATGGATTTTAAGGGGAACCCTGCGCCAACATAAAAAAAATGGCATAGGGGGTCCTCCCCAAAATCCAAACCAGACCCTTATCCGAGCACGCAACCTTGCAGGCCGCAGGAAAAGAGGGGGGGCGAGAGAGCACAGGCCACATGCCCTCATGGGGAGGGTGCTTTGGAGTCTGACCCCAAAGCACCTTGGGGCACCTTGTCCCTATGTTGATGGGGACAAGGGCCTCATCCCCACAACCCTTGCACGGTGGTTGTGGGGTTATGCGGGCTGGGGGGCTTTTCGGAATCTGGAAGCCCCCTTTAACAAGGGAACCCCCAGATCTTGGCCCCCCCTATGTGAATTGGTAACTGGGTACCCCTACCATTTCACAAAAAAAAGTGCCACAAATGGTAAAAAATACGAGACAGCTTGGGACAAGTCCTTTATTAAAAGATAAAAAATAAAAAATTTCCCGCGATGTAAATCCACACCGCCTGACGGTCCGAAAAAAACAATAATATTTTTTGCCTGTTCAGATGTTCTGGTGCGAACCGAACCGGATGTGTTCAGCTCATCCTTAGTTGGGACCACAGTCACCAAAAAAAACATTGGTAACACAATAGCCCGCCATGGATTGAAATCCTACAGTGCCCACAAGGCCCCCCCTTTAAGAAGGCACGTGTACAGGCCCGCCTGAAGTTTGCCAGTGAACATCTAAATGATTCAGAGAAGGATTGAGAGAAAGTGCTGTGGTAAGATGAGACCAAAATTGGGCTATTTGGCATTAACTCGACTCGCCGTGTTTGGAGGAAGAAAACTAATGACTTTGACCCTAAGAACACCATCCCTACAGTCAAGCATGGAGGTGGAAATATTATGCTTTGGGGCTGTTTCTCTGCTAAAGGTACAGGCAGACTTTGCTGCATTGAGGGGCCAATGGATAGGGCCATGTATTGTAAAATCTTGGATGAGAACATTCTTCCCTCAGCCAGAACACTAAAGATGGATCTTGGATGGGTCTTCCAGCATGACAATGACCCATAACATACCACAAAGGCAACAAAGGAGTGGCTCAAGAAGAAGCACATTAAGGTCATGGAGTGGCCTAGCAAGCCTCTAGACCTTAATCCTATAGAAAATTTATGGAGGGAGCTGAAACTTTAAGTTTCTAAGCAACAGCCAAGAAACCTTAAGGATTTAGAGAAGATCTCTAAAGTAGAGTGTACCAAAATCCCTCCTGAGATGTGTGCAAACCTGGTAACCAACTACAAGAAATGTCTTACCTCTGTGCGTGCCAACAAGGGTTTCTCCACCAAGTACTAAGTCATGTTTTTTTAATTAATTTTTTATTAAATTTGACATGTCCATTAAAACAACCTTCATAACATATTTATATTTATCACAAAAAGTCAACACATCTTTATCTACTCCCCAATCCCCCCCCCCCCCCCCAAAAAAAAAAAAGGGAAACTTTCCCCTCTCCCCCTCCCTCCATCCCCCCTCCAAATATCTTATATTAAATGTGTTCCTAATCCACCCAAGCCAAGGAGAAGAAAAAAATTAAGAGGCTTCTATGAGCCATGACCAAACAAAAAAACCAAAAAAAAACAAACAAAAATTTAAGAGGCTTCTATAAGCAGGGGGGACTGACAACTCATGGGGCCCCCGGGCAATAGGAGATTTTGGGGCCCCCCAGCAAGCTGCATGCTGTGGGGGCACTCCATAGGAGGGAGGGGCCAGGAGCAGCGAAAAGGGACCCGAGAAGAGGAGGATCTAGGCTGCTCTGTGCAAAACCAACTGCACAGAGGTGGTAAGTATGACATGCTTGTTATCTTAAAAATAAATAAAAAAACAAGACTTTACAATCCCTTTAATTAAAAGCAGCAACTGTTGAGACAACATCTTGGTCAGGTCTATGTACAGTATAATGTACAGAGTACGTGGTCAGGAATAAGTAACAAACAAAACATATAGAGTACAGCAGTCAGAATGAGCGCCACAATCACATCAGAGTCCTCCCTTACATCAAAGTCCCAACATTCTCCCTATACATCACAGTCCGCAGAGTCAGTCCCCCCCCCCTTACATCAGAATCTCCCCTTACAACAGAGCCCCCACAGTGGCACCCTAAGGCAGAGCCCCCAGAGTAGTACCTTACGGCAGAGCCCCCAGAGTGTCACCTTTTATCGGTGTCCCTTTACACACACCTTTGCACCTTAGTGCTTGGTGTGGTAGGCAGCTGGCGGGAAAAGGCTTTAAAAAAAAAAAATCCACTTGTTGTAGGCTCTGAACTGCGCAAATGAGTTGTGGAGCCAGCTGAATAGGGAACTGCTGTGGTTGGCCACAGTTTGGGCATTGAAGCATGTGAATAAAAGCTATGCTTGATGTGTGCCATGATGTCACTGCACAGGTGTGTACCCACACCTGCTGCCGGATCTGAGGGCGAGCTCAGTAGTTCACCAATCAGATGGCTCCAAATGGCAACAAGTGCATTTTTCATGGGCACGGGATTGTTAGAGCATTTCTGTTGAGTGGCAGTGGGCACACATGGATCATACAGTATACACACACACACAGTATACACACAGACACACACACACAGTATACAGACACAGTATACACACACAGTATACAGATACGGACACACACACAGTATACAAACAGTATACAGATGCAGTATACAGACATACACACAGTATACACACACACACACACACACACACACACACAGTATACAGACACAGTATTCAGACATGGACACACACACACACACACAGTATACAGACACAGTATACAGACTCGGACACACACACACAGTATACAGACACAGTATACAGACTCGGACACACACACAGTATACAGACACAGTATACACAGACACACACAGTATACACAGACACGGACACACACACAGTATACACACAGACAGACACAGTATACAGACACAGTATACACACAGACACAGTATACAGACATGGATACACACACACCGTATACACACAGAGACACAGTATACACACAGACACACACAGTATACAGACAAGGACACACACAGTATACAGACGCAATATACACACAGACACACACACAGTATACAGACACAGTATACACACAGACACACACAGTATACAGACACAGTATACACACAATATACACACAGACACGGGGACACACACACAGTATACAGACACAGTATAGACACACACACACACAGTATAAAGACACGGACACACACACAGTATACACACGGACACACACACACACCCACAGTATACGGACACACACACACAGTATACACACAGACATACACACACACAGTATACAGACACAATATACACATAGACACACACACAGTTACACACAGACACAGTATACAGATACGGACACACACACAGACACACACACAGTATACAGACACAGTATACAGATGCAGTATACAGACACACACACAGTATACACACAGTATACAGACACAGTATACAGACATGGACACACACACTGTATACAGACACAGTATACACACAGTATACAGACTCGGACACACACACAGTATACACACAGACACACAGTATACAGATACGGATACACACACACACACACCGTATACACACAGAGACACAGTATACGGACACACACACAGACACACACAAAGTATACAGACACAGTATACAGACACAGTATACACACAGAGTATACACACAGAGTATACACACAGACACGCACACAGTATACAGACACAGTATATGGACACACACAGTATACACACAGACACACACAGTATACACACACACATAGTATACAGACACAATATACACACAGACACACACAGTATACAGACACAGACACACACACAGTATATATACACAGTATACAGACACACACACAGTATACAGACACAGTATATGTTATACCTGAAAGGTTCCACATGTACTGTTACTTTAAGGCTGGCTCCACCCAGGAGTGATGACAAGGGTCAAGGGGTATAGTAGCCATCTTAGAGCACATGTAAGGAAGCATATAAGATGTACCTGTCCTGAGATGCATGTTGCAGTGTACAGTGTGTACTGTAATAAACATCCATTGTTCCAGACCAGAGTCTTGTGTCTCTCACAACTCAGAGGATATAACAGCGGCGACGAGGATGGGATTTACAAAGCGTCTATCAGTCTGAGAGAGAGACAAAGGCAGTGTGGATTGTCATCTGGATAAAAGCAATCACAGAGCCCAGCAGGAAAATGTCATTGATCGGGACATTAGGTGAATTTGATGGGGAACAGACATCCTGGAGTTCCTGGGTTGAGAGACTGGAACAGTATTGCAGTGCAAATGCCATCCCAGACAACAGGCAAGTAGCAGTATTCCTGACAGTGGTTGGTGCTAAGACATATGATACTCTTAGAGATCTCCTTTTCCCTGTAAAGCCAGCAACTAAGACATTGGCAGAGCTCCTGACACTGTTAGAGGATCACTTCCAGCCTAAACCATTAGAGATTGCAGAAAGATTTCGGTTTTATCAGCGGCAGCAGCAGCCAGGTGAAGAAATTAAAGCTTATGTGCTCGCCCTTCGCAGACTAGCCTCTACCTGTTCTTTTGGGGAGTATCTACCTACTGCACTGAGAGATAAGTTTGTAATGGGACTGAATTGTGAGTCTAGCCAAAAGAGACTGTTAACAGAGAAAGATCTTACCCTTACAAAGGCAATTGAAATAGCTTCAGTGATGGAAATGGCTGTGAAAGATACAGAGGAATTGAACCCCCAGGGCAGAAAAGAAGAGGTGAAACAGGAAGTTTTCAGAACAGCAGTCAAGCCAACTGCCGCAAACTGGAAATACAGACCCCCACCAAGCCGGGAGTCAGCCTGCTACCGTTGTGGAAAGACAGACCATGACCACAAAGTCTGCCGGTTTAAGGATCAGACCTGTCATAATTGTGGTAGGACAGGCCATCTTAAACGAGTTTGCCGTAGCAAGAAGGTGCGAGATAAACAACCTCTGAACCCCAAGACAAAGACATACATGGTGGGAAGATATACATCATCATCTGAGTCAGAGGATGAGAAAGTGCTCCACAGATTAGACATACATCATATGCATTCAGCACCCTCCGCAATGACTGTAGAGGTAACTGTGGAGGGAAAGGAACTCAAGATGGATGTAGACACAGGAGCAGCAGTTTCAGTTATCACCCAGAAACAATGGAGACAACTTCAGACCCAAACAACTGTCCGCCCAACACCAATCAAACTGCAGACATATTCAAAGCAGATACTCCACCCACTGGGTTATGCGAAAGTACAGGTATTGTACAAGGGTCAGACAAAGAGACTGCCATTATACATCCTAGAAAATGGGGGACCCCCTCTCTTTGGGAGGGACTGGATTGCTCACTTTGGTATGCCAGACATCACCATAAATCCCTGTAACACTGTTACAATTCCATTAGGAGATAATGAGGGATGGGTGGTGTCCCTGAAGCAGCGTTTCCCAAAGATCTTTGATGACCAGTTGGGGAAAATAAAGCACGACTGTGTAAGACTCAAGCTGAAACCCAACGCTCAGCCTAAGTTCTTCAAAGCTCGGACAGTAACTTTCGCACTGCGAGCAGGAGTGGAAGCAGAACTAAGTCGGCTGGAGGAACAAGGTGTCATCTCCAAGGTAGAGCACAGCGAGTGGGCATCAACAGTTGTACCAGTAAAGAAAGCGAATGGGGACTTACGCATTTGTGGCGATTTCCGCATGGCACTGAACTCCCAACTGGAGATAGACCAGTATCCTCTACCCAGAGTAGATGACATTTTTGCCTCTCTTGCAGGGGGCCAAAAGTTCACCAAGCTTGATCTCAGACAAGCATATTTACAGTTTGAGGTCCATCCTTCTTCCCGCAAGTTTCTAACCATCAACACCCACAAGGGACTGTATGAATACAATCGGATGGTGTTTGGTGTAGCCTCCGCCCCAGCCATTTGGCAACGAAAAATGGACGAGATTTTGGCGGACATTCCTTTCACGCAGTGCCTGCTAGATGACATGCTCATCACAGGACGGACAGAGCAGGAACACAAGCAGAACGTGGAGCTTGTGTTGGCGAGACTCCAAGAACAGGGTCTAAAAGTGAACTTAGCAAAATGCCAATTCATGGTGCCTAAATTGGAGTTTTGTGGCCACCTTGTGGGGACTGGTCGGCTGCATGCCAACGGGCTTTTGAAGTCTCTAAGTGGAAGCTGTTGGCGTCACGCATGCTCGTGCACTATGACCTCCAGAAGCCTCTCACCTTGGCTTGTGATGCCTCACCCTATGGTCTGGGTGCTGTACTATCTCACATCTTACCAGATGGTTCAGAAAAACCAGTGGCATTTGCCTCCAGGTCTTTGACAAAAGCAGAAAGCAATTACTCACACATTGACAAAGAGGCTCTAGCGCTGATATGGGCAATTAAGAAGTTTCATCTTTACCTGTATGGTAGGGAATTCACCATACTGACAGACCATAAACCACTCCTTCAGATCTTTAGCCCTGACAAAGGCATCTCTCAGACTACTGCGGCCCGCCTCCAACGTTATGCCCTATTCTTGGGTGCATACAGCTACAAAATCCAGTATCGCGGTCATGATGCCAATGCGAATGCGGACGCAATGTCCCGACTGACAGGGAAGTCGATGGACTCTTCTCCACCGGTCAAGAGTTGTCGTTACACCAGCCTGTCCTTCTTGTCTTCTGGGGAGATAGCAGCCCATACAGCCAAGGATACCTTTCTGAAAACAATACTCTCCTGGGTACGGTCCGGTTGGCCTGCAACCGTCACACAGGATTATGAACCTTATTTTCGTAGGCGTATGGAATTAACTGTGGCTGGCAACTGTGTTTTATGGGGAGACCGAGTGATCATTCCACAGACCCTCCGGAGACACATTCTGGGCTTGCTACATACTGGTCATCCCGGGGGCACACGTATGAAACAAAAAGCCAGAGGCTATGTGTGGTGGCCAAACCTAGACTCAGATATCACAACATATGTAAATGCTTGTGCTGGATGTGCACAAACTGCAAGAGACCCTCCTCGAGGGTGTGTCCAGCCCTGGACTTGGCCCACGGTTCCTTGGTTTCGCCTACACTTGGACTTTGCAGGCCTGATCAGAGGACACACCTTCTTGATCATAGTGGACGCCCATTCAAAGTGGCCTGAGGTAATTCCTGTTACTCAGCCAACGACTAAGGCAACGGTTTCCATACTGTTACATCTCGCTGCTACGTTTGGATACCCCAGAGAGATCGTCACTGACAATGGTGCACAATTCACCAGTCAGGAGTTTCAGCGTTTTCTGACTGCCCACAACATCAAGCACAAGTTGACTGCACCTTACCACCCGGCTACTAATGGTCAAGCAGAACGGTTTGTGCAGACTTTTAAACGCTATTTCAAAGCTACAGTGGCTGCAAGTAAACAGTCCCTGTCACCCCAGCAGCGGGACTCCTTCCTTTCTGCTTACAGAAACACACCGCATGCAACCACCGGGAAAACTCCAGCAGAACTCCTTCTGGGTCGGCAGCCATGGACTGTTTTGGACATGCTCCGTCCTCAAACAGTCCTGGAACATGTACTGCAGTCGCAAGACAAGATGGTCAAACATGGTGAGCTCCCTCGATTCACAGCCCAACAAAAAGGTATGGGCCCGATCTTATGGGGCTTCCAACGCCCGGTGGCTTCCTGCTGTCATTGCAGAGACCTTGGGACCCAAGATGTATAGGGTCTGCCTGGAAGATGGTTCCATTTGCAGACGGCATGCAGACCAACTGCGTCCTCGTTTTCAATTGCCCGAATCCCTGAAGCCAGCTGAACCACCAGTGTCGCAAGGATCTGCTCCCAGCGGATCAGAATGCATGGGGACTGATGATTGGGGGGACTCTGAACTTTTGAACTCAGCTCCAACAGAGCCCTCCAGCCCTGGTCCAGAGGTCTGTTCACCCGCTGAGCTGGTGGATCCCTTCTTGGCCCCGCCGGTGCCCATTCCGGCCAGCCCTGTTTCCTCCAGTCCCGAGTCGCTGGGTGCCCGACCTCAACGACACTGTCGCCCTCCTGATCGGTTTCAGCTTCCAGACCGGTTACGAGACTTTCGACGGGGCTGCCGAAAGTGATCCGATGACATTGTATCCCCGCAACTGTCCCTGGAAGCTTGGTCTCACATCTGGATGCAGGAAATATCTGGCGCATCTCCTGTGTTTGGAGGACTGTTATTGGACAGTTATTAGTTAATGTTTTGTGCCTTTTCTCGTTTTGTTGTAAATTTTTTTTTTTAGGGATGGATGGAAGGTGTTATACCTGAAAGGTTCCACATGTACTGTTACTTTAAGGCTGGCTCCACCCAGGAGTGATGACAAGGGTCAAGGGGTATAGTAGCCATCTTAGAGCACATGTAAGGAAGCATGTAAGATGTACCTGTCCTGAGATGCATGTTGCAGTGTACAGTGTGTACTGTAATAAACATCCATTGTTCCAGACCAGAGTCTTGTGTCTCTCACAACTCAGAGGATATAACAGTATACACACAGACACAGTATACAGACACGGACACACACAGTAGACACACATACACACACACACAGTATACACACACAGTATACAGAAATGGACACGCACCAACAGTATACGGACACAATATACACACAGGCACACAGTTTACAGACACACAGTATACAGACGCAGTATACAGACACAGACACACGCACACAGTATACACACACAGACACAGTATACAGACACACACAGTATACAGACACGGACACACACAGGATACAGACACAGTATACACAGATACACACAGTATACAGACACGGACACACAGATACACACAGTATACAGACACGGACACACAGATACACACAGTATACGGACACACACACACAGTATACAGACACGGACACACACACACAGTATACACACAGACAGACACAGTATACAGACACAGTATACACACAGAGACACAGTATACATACACAGTATACAGACAGGACACACACACACAGTATACAGACGCAATATACACACAGACACACACACAGTATACAGACACAGTATACATACAGACACACACAGTATACAGACACGGACACACAGACACACACAGTATACAGACACACACAGTATACAGACACAGTATGCAGATGCAGTATACAGACACAGACACACACACACACAGTATATAGACACAGTATACACACACACACACACACAGTATACAGACACGGTATACAGACACGGACACACAGTATACACACAGACAGACACAGTATGCAGATGCAGTATACAGACACACACACAATATACACACAGACACACACAGTATACAGACACAGTATGCAGATGCAGTATACAGACACAGACACACACACACAGTATATAGACACAGTATACACACAGACACACACAGTATACAGACACGGAGACACACAGTATACAGACACAGTATACACACAGACACACACAGTATACACACAGACACACACAGTATACAGATGCAGTATACACACAGACACACACAGTATACAGACACGGTATACAGACACGGACACACAGTATACACACAGACACACACAGTATACAGACACACACAGTATACAGACACAGTATGCAGATGCAGTATACAGACACAGACACACACACAATATACACACAGACACACACAGTATACAGACACAGTATGCAGATGCAGTATACAGACACAGACACACACACAGTATATAGACACAGTATACACACACACACACAGTATACAGACACGGACACACAGTATACACACAGACACACACAGTATACAGACACAGTATGCAGATGCAGTATACAGACACAGACACACACACAATATACACACAGACACACACAGTATACAGACACAGTATGCAGATGCAGTATACAGACACAGACACACACACACAGTATATAGACACAGTATACACACAGACACACACAGTATACAGACACGGAGACACACAGTATACAGACACAGTATACACACAGACACACACAGTATACAGATGCAGTATACACACAGACACACACAGTATACAGACGCAGTATACAGACACACACAGTATACAGACGCAGTATACAGACACACACACAGTATACACACAGACACAGTATACAGACACAGTATACAGACACACACACACACACAGTATACACACAGTATACAGACACAGTATACAGACACGGAAACACACACACACACTATACACACAGACACACACAGTATACAGACACAATATACACACAGTATACAGATGCAGTATACAGACACACACACGTAGTATACACACAGTATACACATGCAGTATACAGACACACACACAGTATACACACATACAGACACAGTATACAGACATGGACACACACACTGTATACAGACACAGTATACACACAGACACACACAGTATACAGACACGGATACACACACACACACACCGTATACACACAGAGACACAGTATACGGACACACACACAGACACACACAAAGTATACAGACACAGTATACAGACAGAGTATACACACAGAGTATACACACAGACACGCACACAGTATACAGACACAGTATACAGACAGAGTATACACACAGAGTATACACACAGACACGCACACAGTATACAGACACAGTATATGGACACACACAGTATACACACACACATAGTATACAGACACAATATACACACAGACACACACAGTATACAGACACAGACACACACACAGTATATAGACACAGTATACAGACACGCACACACACACACAGTATACAGACACACACAGTATACACACAGACACACACACAGTATACACACACAGTATACAGAAATGGACACGTACCAACAGTATACAGACACAATATACACACAGGCACACAGTTTACAGACACACAGTATACAGACGCAGTATACAGACACACGCACACAGTATACACACACAGACACACACACAGACACACACAGTATACAGACACGGACACACACAGGATACAGACACAGTATACACAGATACACACAGTATACAGACACGGACACACAGATACGCACAGTATACAGACACGGACACACACACACAGTATACAGACACGGACACACACACAGTATACACACAGACAGACACAGTATACAGCCACAGTATACACACAGACACAGTATACAGACACACCGTATACACACACCGTATGCACACAGAGACACAGTATACACACACAGTATACAGACAAGGACACACACACACAGTATACAGACGCAATATACACACAGACACACACACAGTATACAGACACAGTATACACACAGACACACACAGTATACAGACACACACACAGTATACAGACACGGTATACAGACACGGACACACAGTATACACACAGACACACACAGTATACAGACACACACACAATATACACACAGACACACACAGTATACAGACACAGTATGCAGATGCAGTATACAGACACACACACACAATATACACACAGACACACACAGTATACAGACACAGTATGCAGATGCAGTATACAGACACACACACACACAGTATATAGACACAGTATACACACAGACACACAGTATACAGACACGGAGACACACAGTATACAGACACAGTATACACACAGACACACACAGTATACGGACAAGGACACACACAGTATACAGACGCAATATACACACAGACACACACACAGTATACAGACACAGTATACACACAGACACACACAGTATACAGACACAGTATACAGATGCAGTATACACACAATATACACACAGACACAGGGACACACACACAGTATACAGACACAGTATAGACACACACACACAGTATAAAGACACCGTATACAGACACGGACACACACACAGTATACACACGGACACACACACACACACACACACACACAGTATACGGACACACACACAGTATACACACAGACATACACACACAGTATACAGACACAATATACACATAGACACACACACACAGTATACACACAGACACAGTATACAGATACGGACACACACACAGATACACACACAGTATACAGACACAGTATACACACAGTATACAGATGCAGTATACAGACACACACACAGTATACACACAGACACACACACAGTATAGAGACACAGTATACAGACATGGACACACACACTGTATACAGACACAGTATACACAGTATACAGACTTGGACACACACACAGTATACACACAGACACACAGTATACAGATACGGATACACACACACACACACCGTATACACACAGAGACACAGTATACGGACACACACACAGACACACACAAAGTATACAGACACAGTATACACACAGAGTATACACACAGAGTATACACACAGACACGCACACAGTATACAGACACAGTATATGGACACACACAGTATACACACACACATAGTATACAGACACAATATACACACAGACACACACACAGTATACACACAGACACACAGACACACACACATAGTATACAGACACAATATACACACAGACACACACAGTATACAGACACAGACACACACAGTATACACACACATAGTATACAGACACAATATACACACAGACACACACAGTATACAGACACAGACACACACACAGTATATAGACACAGTATACAGACACGCACACACACACACACACAGTATACAGACACAGTATACACACAGACACAGTATACAGATACGGATACACACACACACACACACCGTATACACACAGAAACACAGTATACGGACACACACACAGACACACACAAAGTATACAGACACAGTATACAGACACAGTATACACACAGAGTATACACACAGAGTATACACACAGACACGCACACAGTATACAGACACAGTATATGGACACACACAGTATACACAGACACACAGTATACACACACACATAGTATACAGACACAATATACACACAGACACACACAGTATACACACAGACACACACAGTATACACACACACATAGTATACAGACACAATATACACACAGACACACACAGTATACACACACATAGTATACAGACACAATATACACACAGACACACACAGTATACAGACACAGACACACACACAGTATATAGACACAGTATACAGACACGCACACACACACACACAGTATACAGACACAGTATACACACAGACACAGTATACAGACACGGACACACACAGTATACACACAGACACACATACACACACACACACAGTATACACACACAGTATACAGAAATGGACACGCACCAACAGTATACAGACACAATATACACACAGGCACACAGTTTACAGACACACAGTATACAGACGCAGTATACAGACACAGACACAGTATACAAACACAGACACACACAGTATACAGACACGGACACACACAGGATACAGACACAGTATACACAGATACACACAGTATACAGACACAGACACACACACACAGTATACAGACACGGACACACACACAGTATACACACAGACAGACACAGTATACAGACACAGTATACACACACAGTATACACACAGACACAGTATACACACAGACACAGTATACAGACACAATATACAGACACACCGTATACACACAGAGACACAGTATACACACACAGTATACAGACAAGGACACACACACACAGTATACAGATGCAATATACACACAGACACACACAGTATACAGACACAGTATACATACAGACACACACAGTATACAGACACAGTATACACACAGACACACACACAGTATACAGACACAGTATACAGACACACACACGGTATACAGACACGGACACACAGTATACACACAGACACACACAGTATACAGACACACACACACAATATACACACAGACACACACAGTATACAGACACAGTATGCAGATGCAGTATACAGACACAGACACACACAGTATACAGACACAGTATGCAGATGCAGTATACAGACACACACACACAGTATATAGACACAGTATACACACAGACACACACAGTATACAGACACGGAGACACACAGTATACAGACACAGTATACACACAGACACACACACAGTATACAGACACAGTATATGGACACACACAGTATACAGACACATTATACGGACACACACACAAACACACACACAGTATACAGACACAATATATAGTATACAGACACACACACAGTATACACACAGTATACACACAGACACAGTATACAGACACGGACACACACACAGTATATAGACACATTATACAGACATGGACACACACACACAGTATTCAGACACAGACACACAGTATACACACAGACACACAGTATACAGAAATGGACACGCACACACAGTATACAGACACAATATACACACACAGTTTACAGACACACACAGTATACAGATGCAGTATACACACAGACACACACAGTATACAGACGCAGTATACAGACACAGACACACACAGTATACAGATGCAGTATACAGACACACACACAGTATACACACAGACACAGTATACAGACACAGTATACAGACACACACACACACACACACACAGTATACACACAGTATACAGACACAGTATACAGACACGGAAACACACACACACACACACACTATACACACAGACACACACAGTATACAGACACAATATACACACAGTATACAGATGCAGTATACAGACACACACACACGTAGTATACACACAGACACAGTATACACACAGACACACCGTATACAGACACGGATACACACACACCATATACACACAGACACACACAGTATACAGACACGGACACAGACACACACACAGTATACACACAGTATAAAGACACAGTATACACACACACACAGTATACACACACAGTATACACACACAGTATACAGACACAGTATATGGACACACACAGTATACAGACACATTATACGGACACACACACACACACACACACAGTATACAGACACAATATATAGTATACAGACACACACACAGTATACACACAGTATACACACAGACACAGTATACAGACACGGACACACACACAGTATATAGACACATTATACAGACATGGACACACACACACAGTATTCAGACACAGACACACAGTATACACACAGACACACAGTATACAGAAATGGACACGCACACACAGTACAGACACAATATACACACACAGTTTACAGACACACACAGTATACAGATGCAGTATACAGACACACGCACACAGTATACACACACAGACACAGTATACAAACACAGACACACATACTGCATCTGCATACTGTGTCTGTATACTGTGTGTGTGTGTGTGTATACTGTGTCTTTATACTGTGTCTGTATACTGTGTGTCTGTATACTGTGTGTGTGTGTCTGTATACTGTGTGTGTCTGTGTGTATACTGTGTGTCCGTATACAGTATACAGACACGGACACACAGACACACACACAGTATACAGACACAGTATACACACAGTATAAAGACACAGTATAAAGACACAGTATACACACACACACACAGTATACACACACAGTATACACACACAGTATACACACAGACACGCACACAGTATACAGACACAGTATATGGACACACACAGTATACAGACACATTATACGGACACACACACACACACACACACACAGTATACAGACACAATATACACACAGACACACACAGTATACAGACACACACACAGTATACACACAGTATACAGACACGGAGACACACACAGTATACAGACACAGTATACAGATGCAGTATACACACAGACACACACAGTATACAGACGCAGTATACACACAGACACACAGTATACAGATGCAGTATACACACAGACACACACACAGTATACACACAGACACAGTATACACACACACACACACACACAGTATACAGACACGGACACACAGTATACACACAGTATACAAACACAGTATACAGACACGGAAACACACACACTATACACACAGACACACACAGTATACAGACACGGACACATACACAATATACACACAGGCGCACACACACAGTATACAGACACAGTATACACACAGTATACAGATGCAGTATACAGACACACACACACAGTATACACACAGACACAGTATACAGACACAGTATACACACAGACACACCGTATACAGACACGGATACACACACACCGTATACACAGAGACACAGTATACACACAGACACACACACAGACACAGTATACACACAGTATACACACACACACAGTATACAGACACAGTATACGGACACACACAGTATACAGACACATTATACGGGGACACACACAGTATACACACAGACACACACAGTATACACACACACATAGTATACAGACACAATATACACACAGACACACACAGTACACAGACACACATACAGTATACACACAGACACAGTATACAGACACGGACACACACACACAGTATATAGACACAGTATACACACAGACACACACAGTATACAGACACGGACACACACACACACAGTATACGGACACACACAGTATATAGACACAGTATACACACAGACACACACAGTATACAGACACGGACACACACACAGTATACAGACACAGTATACACACAGACACAGTATACAAACACGGACACACAGTATACACACAGACACACATACACACACACACAGTATACGACATTTAACTCAGCCAAGTTAGTCAGCTTACCTTGCATCAGCCTGAAGTCCGTCCCACACTGCAGCTGTGACCCCGCCTCCCTCTCCTCTATCTGTCGGCATAGCCTGCTCTGTATTCAAAGAAGCCATGCGGGGGAAGGGGGAGTGTACACTGTGTTCCCATTGGCTGAGGAGGTAGTGGAGAGGCAGAGCAGCTATAGCTTTTGAAATTTTACATCAAAATGCACAGATTTTTACAATCTGTCCCTGGTTTTACTGAGGCTGGCAACCCTGATGGGGCCCCCTAGTGGCATGGGGCCCTCGGTCAGTGCATGAGTGCCCGAATGGTCAGTCCACCCCTGTCTATAAGCCATGTCCATATTACTCTTAACACCCAACAAAAAAAAAGACAAGGCTTCTATAAGCCATATTCCACCCCTTACCTATCTATAGTGTATATACACCTCATCTTCCTTTAACCATATCTCCTCCTTCTACCCCCCATCCTATATATCCATCTTCTTTAAGGATTTAGAGAAGAGCTGTAAAGTAGAGTGGACCAAAATCCCTCCTGAGATGTGTGAAAACCTGGTAAACAACTACAAGAAACGTCTTACCTCTGTGCTTGCAAACAAGGATTTCTCCACCAAGTACTAAGTCATCATTTGCTTGGGGATGAAATACTTATTTTACTCACTGAACTGCAACTCAGTTTATAACATTTGTATCATCTGTTTTTTATGGATTTTTGGTTGAAATTCTGCCTCTATCATTTAAAATACACCTATGATAAAAATTATAGACCCCTCATTTCTTTGTAAGTGGGCAAACTTACAAAATCTGCAGGAGATCAAATAATTATTTTCTTTAGTGTGTGTGCGTGTGTATGTGTATGTGTATGTGTATGTGTATATGTATATGTATATATATATATATATATATATATATATATATATATATATATTCATTCATATATATGAGTGTTTAACCTCTTGCTGACCGCCCCACGTACATACACTACGGGGAGGCGGCTCTTCTGTGCAAAATCACGTACAGGTACGTGATTTTGCTCTTTCCGGGTCTGCGGCGCACATGAGCGCCGCCGGCAATCAGCTCCCGCTGTGATTGGACAAAGCGGGAGCCAATCAGCGGGTCCGGCGGGACCTGCCCATCATTCCCAAGGGAGGCAGAACGGCGGTCTGCCCATATAAACAAGGCAGATAGCTGTTCTGTGGCAAGGGAAGATAGAGATCCTGTGTTTTTGCTAGACTGGAACACGGATCTCTGTCTTTCCACAGTTAAAGCACCTCCCTCACAGTTAGAAAGCACTCCCTAGGGACACATTTAACCCTTTGATCGCCCCTAGTGTTAACCCCTTCACTGCCAGTGTCATTAGTACAGTTACGGTTCATATTTTTAGAACTGATCAGTGTATCGGTGTCACTGGTCCCCCAAAAAAATGTCAAAAGTGTCACTTAGTGTCCAATTTGTCCACCGCAGTGGCGCAGTCCCATAAGACGCTGATCGCCGCTATTACTAGTAAACTAAATAAACAAAAATTCCATAAAAATATCTGTAATAATTTGTAGATACTATAACTTTTGCGCAAACCAATCAATACACGCTTATTGTGATTTTTACCAAAAAACATGTAGCAGAATACATATTGGCCTAAATTGACGAAGAAATTTGATTTTTTACATGTTTTTATTGGATATGTTTTAAAGCAGAAAGTAAAAAATATATTTTTTTCAAAATTTTCAGTCATTTTTTGCTTATAGCGCAAAAAAGTGATCAAATACCACTAAAAGAAAGCTCTGTTTATGGGGAAAAAAGGACATACATTTTATTTGTGTACAGCATCGCACAACCGTGCAGATGTCAGTTAAATGAAAGCAGTGCCATATCACAAAACATGGCCTGGTCAGGAAGGGGGTAAACCTTCCAAGGTGGAAGTGGTTAATTGAATAAAATGAATATATACCAAAACGTTACATTTATACATACAAAAAATGATAGCCGCGCTGTGTGAAATAATGTCTAATGCTGCTTACACCAAAAAGCAGTATATTTGTGCTTCAGTTAAATATTGTGCAAAATATTAGTGAAGCGCCTCATATAAAGCAAACAACATAAAACATAATTAATACAATAAAGTCCAAATAATAGAATTCCAATATAATGTCCAATGGTAATAAACAAGTGTCAATCAGTAATACCAGTGTTGATGTAACAGATCTTTATAAATGTGCTTCAGTGATCTCCCACCACCAAGTGAATTTTAAACTCACCGGAGCGAGTAGCTGCCATCACAGCAGCAAAATCACCCAAAGCAGTGTGTTGATCCAGCAAAGACTGTAACATCATAGAGACTCCAAGAACCTCTCCTAATGAAACCTCCAACTCACAACTCTTTGCACACAGCCGCCATCTTGTCCAGTGTTCCATCAACACTGGTATTACTGATTGACACTTGTTTATTACCATTGGACACTATTATATTGGAATTCTATTATTTATTGTATTAATTATGTTTTAAGTTGTTTGCTTTATGTCCTTTCAGGCCCACATACAATCCCTGTCCAAATCATGCCATCTTAGCCTCTGCAACATCTCCAGAATACGCCCCTTTTTAACCAATGACACCACCAAGCTTCTAATTCACTCCATGGTCATCTCTTGCCTCGACTACTGCAACTCCCCCCTCATTGGATTACCTTTACATAGACTATCTCCCCTTCAGTCCATAATGAATGCTGCTGCAAGACTCATCCACCTTACCAACTATTCAGTGTCCTCCACCCCTCTCTGCCAATCCCTCCACTGGCTTCCACTCACCCAACGAGTAAAAATTCAAAGTACTAACAATAATTTACAAAGCCATCCCTCAGCTATATCACTAACCTAGTCCCAAAATACCAACCAAGCTGCTCTCTTCGGTCCTCCCAAGACCTCCTGCTCTCTAGCTCCCTTGTCACCTCCTCCCATGCTCGCCTCCAAGATTTCTCCAGAGCTTCTCCCATCCTTTGGAACTCCCTACCCCAATCTGTCCGACTGTCCCCTAATCTATCCATCTTTAGGCGATCCCTGAAAACCCTTCTCTTCAAAGAAGCCTATCCTGCTTCTAACACTGTTTTACTTCCTCTATCAGCTCATCCCCCACAGCTATTACCTTTTGTATCAATTGACACTTCCTTTTTAGATTGTAAGCTCTAATGAGCAGGGCCCTCTGATTCCTCTTGTACCAAATTGTAATGTAACTAATGTCTGCCTTTATTTTTTTAGGTGCTGCGCAAACTGTTGGCGCTATATAAAACCTGTATAATAGTAATAATAATAATAATATAAGGCGCTTCACTATTATTTTGCACAATATTACATGTATACATACCCCTTGTAAATAGTAAAAAAAAAAAAAAAAAATGTTACATCAACACTGATGTTACTGATTGACGCTTGTTTATTACCATTGGACATTATATTGGAATTCTATTATTTGGACTTTATTGTATTAATTATGTTTTAAGTTGTTTGCTTTATATGAGGGGCTTCACTTTTATTTTGCACAATATTACATTTATACATCCCCTTTTTTTTGTTTTTTTTTTACTAGTATCAGTTGCACATGGAAGAAAATACTGTTACAGGAGGGGGGCTCTTTAAAGTAAGGTTGTTTAAAGCTGAACCCCAGACAATATTTTTTGGAAGTATGCAGAAATCTAAAAGTGTTACTTTTTATAAATAATATGACAAATTTTTTTTGCATTTTTTATTGTTTTCTTGCAGGAACATTCTGTCCAGACCCCAAATTAATTAATGGAAGAATAATACAAGGAAACAAAACTTATGGATATTATGAGTATGATTCAATAATAGTGGATTGTGATTCAGGCTACAAATTAAAAGGGAAAAAAAGAGTGAAATGTCAAAGTAATTCTCAGTGGAGTGAATTCCCGATCTGTGAGCTGGGTAAGTGTTAGGAACTATGATGCTTGTTAAATAAAGATATATTTAACCACTTCAGTATCATCCTCCTGTGATATCACCACCGCCAAGAGCCAAAATGCTTGCTTACCAGCTGTTGTTGACCCCGTGTTATTGGAGGTCAAACACGCTTTGGCCTAATACCCAGCCTGGGCCTTTACACGCCTATGAGTCCTCTTGGGTGCCTACATCGATCCTCCCAGTAGCGATGTCATGAGTTCACGGGTCTGTATTGCATATCTCACTGGATTTTTTTCAGCTTCTTTTTTGGTCATGTGGCAAGCAGAGTCCTCTTCACCTTTCTCTGGCACTGGGCAGTTCTCAAAGTGTATCATTTAGGTTGAGCTTGCCCCCCAGGCTAGAGATTTCCACTCCTTCTGTGCTGTCTAGACTGACATTTGGTGACAGTACTGCTGAGTGAAGGAAGTGGATGTTAAAGGGTCACAAATTTTGCACCACGTTGGGAAACAGACCTGTGAACTCATGACAACTCTACCAGGTGGATCGAAATAGGCACCCAAGAGGACTCATAGGCGTGTAAAGGCCCGGGCTGGGTATTAAGCCAAAGCGCGTTTGACCTCCAATAACACGGGGTTAACAGCTGGTAAGCAGGCATTTTGGCACTTGGTGGTGGTGATATCACAGGAAGATATCTTACAGTTATGGTGGTGGATGTTGTTGATATTAAATCAATCATCAATTTATTTCTACACTTGTGGACTCATATGGAATTTTTTATTATATGAAATTTTTATCGTATGAATTTTTCACTGATTATCAGGATTACGTTAGCGCGACTCTAGTTTAAATTGATTTGCTACTGTACATATCTTGCAGAAGAGTTGCAGCTTGGATGAATTATTATTTTTGATATTTATTCACATTAGCGCAGTTTTTTTCTTCTCCTGTTTTTTTCTTTTTTGTTAAATAAAGATGAATGAACCAAGTCAGGGGATGACAGGAAGGATGCAGATTATGCTGTTTTTGCTTAACCTGGAACCTTATGAAAATGTGGCCAAGCTGGCAGATTAGCTTGTCTTTTTTGTATTTCAAAAAGGCTCTTCAATTCTGCCGTTGCCTATCCCTAGACAGAAAAGAATTACTCCTGTGCTCGTGAAGGCGTTTTTGGTGTAAATTGGTAGTACTGTTACAAAGACAAAACTGGAGAAGATGGTCAAGTGTTTCCCGCTGCCTAAACTGACCAGGGGTGGTCTGGAGGAGACTGTGGGAAGGGTGGATGGAAGGCGCGTGATCAAACGCTTACATCAAAAAATATGCAGTGGAATACATACATGTAAGAAATATATATACACTACGTTTCCTAAAAATAGGTTACAAAATATGCACTTAAAAGGTTAAAAGTGGAACATGCCCATGTAAAGACAAGTATTTAGAAATAGTCTGACGCGTTTCGAGGGTAATCTCTTCATCAGAGCCTTGAGAACTGGAGCATAGTCTGTGTAAACAGGTAGACAAGCATATGCATAGAGAGGAGTGGCTAGTTGGGAGATATAACATGTGATGAATAATCAGTTCCCCTTAGCTCCATACCAGTCCACATCCAAGCGCTCTGAGGTGTAGCGAAAATATTTTTTCTTTTATTCTTTTTTAATGTGGGTCTGTCGAATGTATCTGACTCCAAAGTTGTATAGGGGAGCTGCAGGCTGCACACGTCCTAGGGAGCCAGAGGGTCGTAAAGGTCGTAAGTTATGTAAGGGTGGGAGGTGGATGATGTCTCTCACCAGTATTCCTGCCGTGTACCTACAGAGGTATATGGCTGTCTCTGTCTGCGTGAGACATGAGTAATGTTGCCTATCCCTGCCTGCCCTAACATAAAAAAGCTTGCTATACACTAGTAGAATTTCACTTGAAATTTTTCCTTTTAAGAATATTGATTCAATTTTCCAATCTGGATTGTGGTCAAATCAAAGTTTATTTTTGAACACAAGACAAGAAAATTTGAAGGAGCAGAATGAAAAAATGAATAGATGGAAGAAAGGGGTTTCTAGTAGCATATGTGGTTTTCATTCTGCAGAGTTCATTCATTTCAAAATCGAATGGTAAAAGTAAACAATTTTGAATTACTTTTGAAGACCATTCGTCAAGCTATTGAGCCAACTGACAATTTCCATACAAATTTTGTACACATTTTTATTTGAAAATCTACTATTGTATAGCCAGCTTTAGCCAGGTCAAGTAGGTGGGATGAAGATACACATGATTTGCTGCCTCTAGAATTAACCAATACTGGCTTAACATTTAAAACCCAACTCTGCCTCTGAAATAATACACAAAATCTATTGCCCAGCATGTTTTTAAATAGATTTTAATTAAAAAAACACAAATAAATGCATACCTCCTGTCTGGCTCTATACCTTAGATGCACTGCACTATGGTCCAGCACTGGTCTTCTTCTGGGTTGAATGACACCGAGTGTCATTCCATCCACTTCCTGGAAGTCCAAGCCATTATGGTTGCTCCACTCTAGGGTCATGACATCAACAGAGGTTACAGTACTGTTGCATAGTTCTATGCAGAAATAAAGATTGCCTTCTGTCTGTGCAGGAGAACCAGAGGAAGGATCTATGACTTGACCAGCCAGAAAACAGCTGGACTTAGGGCATGTATTCTATGATTTGGAAAAATAGTAAACCATGGGTGGGGCTTCAGGGAGTGGCGAGACATGGGGGAGGAGAAGTGGGAAAGGGTGAAGGTGAGCTTTGATAGCTGAGGTGAGACAGCGTCTCCTTTTCTACTTTGTGAATATGATCATGAGTCTGAAGGATCAAATCATATTCACGTATATGCAAGGGGTCACAATGATCATAAGCTCGCAATGAGGTTGCTTTACTAAAGAAATTGAGAATATCCACTGCCAAAGGGAACTTTTCCTTATTTAAGTGAATGTCGTGAAACAAAGTGAAAATGTAATTTGCAAGGAGTATTCAAACATGCGCTAACAAATTAAAAAAAAAAAAAAAAAAAAAAAAAAAGATTTTTCCTTGCACTGAATGATGAAAGTCAGTGCAACTGCATTAATATTCTCTTTGCAAAGTGAAATTTCACTTATCTGAATAAAGGAGCTGAAGTTGTGCTAACTTCAATCATCCAAACATGTGCAAGCAAAAAGCCTGTTTTATGTTCTTAAAATTACCTTGCACATGATTGGGTAGTTTTTTTTTTTTTTTTTGCAATGTTTGGAATAATGAACATACTCTACTCCCTTAGTAAATCAGGATCAGAGCATACAGGATATTATTGGGAGCTCACTAGATCTGTCAGGATGAACATGTATTTTTTTTTTCGCACTTGTCGCATAGCTAAAATAAAAAGCTTTTAATGGTATATTTAATAGATCAAAAAGGAGCAAATAAGTTAATTTTTAGGGTTTACATACATAATATTTTCTTATTTTTTTGTAGAAGAAGGATGCAGTTCACCAAAAATTGCGAATGGGCGTATAACTCAGAAAAATGGCATCCATTACGATCCTGAAATTAATGGTCATGGATTCTCTACTTCAGATGCAGTTGAAATCATGTGTGATAGCGGCTATAGACTTCGAGGAGGAAGCCAAAGCACATGCATTAAGAAAAGAACTTGGTATTACTTTAGCTTTAAATATGTATGGTCACCAGAGCTGCCAACCTGCAAGTGAGTTTGTCATGTTTATATATTATGCTATATATGGAAAAAAACTTTTATTATCGTATGCAGCTCTCAAAGTCAAAGAAGCCACAAGACTGTATAAAGAATATGTATAAAGAAATTACTGTGTAACTTTGTAAATGATAATGGGGGAGATTTATTAAAACTGGAGCACTCAGAATTTGGTGCAGCTGTGCATGGTAGCCAATCAGCTTCTAACGTCAGCTTATTCAATTAAGTAGGCTCTGAGGAAGAAGGTATGCCTTCGAAATGCATCAGTCAGCAGTGGTTTTCGTGTCCTCTCCTTTATCACCTTGAGACTGTTGATACCAGACCGATTAAGGCTTTTACATTGCGGTTTTCCTTCACACGTTTGTGTAGTTTTTAATTCACTCTTTTATTAAACTTATCAAAGCAATGCACAAGGCTGGTACGCCCTCTCTTTCTTTTTTCTTGTTTGACTGCTAGGATATCCCTATCCTGGAGGGCAGCAAGGCCTGAGACATTATCCATATGGAACTCTAGATCACCTGATCAACACACTTGTGCACAAGAGTATTTGTTTGCTGTAGTCAATTAAGCTTTTACAATTAAATCTCAAAGCCGATTGGTTTCTATGCAGAGCTGCACCAGATTATGCCCACTCCAATTTTAGTAAATCCCTTGCGATGTGTTTATAACATGTTATACTGTTTTTGCTTGTGTAGATCGCCTTTCTCAACCTTGCAACTCCAAAGGAACCCTTGAAATAACTTTTAGGTCACTGTACATTAGCAAGATCAGAACCTTGGAATGCGTTCAGGGCCGGACACCTGAATGGATGTCACATTGGGACACAGTGGCTGTGTCTGTGCAGCTGTGTGTTCCAAAAGACATCTGTGGGACTGCCAGTACGCAGATGCATGTAACACCTGTGCATCCAAAACATGGCCCTGCTCGGGCACACAAGTAAACACCGTGTGAATGGGGCTTTAAAGGAAGTTGAAAATAACAGACTTACTGGCCAGATCACTAGGCAATAAAATAAAAAAAACATATTTAAAGCCTAAGTGTAGTTAAAATAATAAAAAAAAAAAAACAGATCAACACAAGGGACATAATTCAGTCAGTAGGATGTGTCCCTTGGGCTGATTTCTCTTCTTTTAGTATAAATACTTCTCTGACCATGCCCCACCCACCCCCGCCGCCAATATCTTCCAGTGTGGTGAGGGTTAACAATTAGATGGCTATAAAAGGCTCTCGTCAAGAGAGACCAATAGTGACCAGCTTTTCCACCCAGCTCCTCTATTCATAATAGCCGTACTACAGCCAGTTATGCTTCCAAAACAAATACACTTTTGCTCACTGGTACTGACTAATATTCCAATGTTTCTCTTCTACCTCAATTTCTCCACATTAGTCAGCTATTGTGACCTCAGTGCTAAAAGAGAGGGGCACAGGAGGGTCAAACAAGGATGCCGTGTAGGTGACCGACATCCTCCTTATCAACTGATGAAGTCACTGGTTGTTAGGATGACGGTGGCTAGAAGGTGATAATGGTGCATAATGAAAACCTGTGGCTTTGTGTAACTAAAAGCTAGGCTTCGTCTACCTGCTGGCTTGTATACAATTTTTGGGAAATTTTTAGGCATTTTGCCAAGGCACCCCTGAAGAAACCTTAAGGCACCCCAGGGTGCCTGAGCACCCTGGTGAAAAAGGCTGCTCTAAAGAGGACAGGTGAATGTCCATTCATAGATCATGTTTCATTCATTCAAGTTAAGCTGCCATCAGGTACCCACTGTGCCTCAGTTATATCCTAGAACATCCAATGTTGGGGAACTAGCTGTTGAACTAACATTAAAGCTTTAAAGATGGATAGATATCGCAAAGTCATGACTTGGTGAGCAAGCTGCCCATCTTCTAAGCCAGAGATGTCCAACTCAATATCATTTGTGGGCCACATAAGCATTATGGTTGCCCTCAAAGGGCCAATTTTATCTGTAAGATTGTATAAATGTACTCCGAGAATAGGTGCAGGAGCGCAACCACGCCCCCCAAACTGCATTGAACAGTAGGAGTATCTTAAAGGGGGAATACCAGGAGTGTGCTATGTGCAGAGTTCAGGGGTGCCCTGTGCACAGAGTGCAGTGTTCAGGAGTACACTATGCACAGAGTGCAGAGTTCAGGGATATTCTAGGTACAGAATGCAGAGTTCAGGAGTGCGCTGTGTACAGAGTGCAGGGTTGAGGAGTGCACTACAGTCAGATTGTGGGGTTTATGGGTGTGCTATGCAGTATGCAGGGTTCAACTCTTTCACAGGCTGTCCACCTCTCTTCAGTTCTGACCTCACACATCTCCCCCCCCACCCCCAAAAGCTCCTCGCATCTCACCTTCCCGGACCAGCTCTAGTACTTCTTGGCAGTGTAGGCGGTTCTGCCATTCCCACTTGCAGGGAGGTCATTGGTCAGCGTCTGTGCACCCAGGCACAGATGGAGATCACAGAGCAGCTTAACACGTAATGCCCCATCCCACAATGCACCTGCATCTCCCTCGTCCCCACTGTGAGTGCAGGAGTAGAGGGCGAGAACTGGAGGTGGCAGAACAGAGTTCCACCACGTCCTGGCTGAAAAAAAAGCCCTGGGTGCGAGGGCCACGTGACACGTGTTCTATGTCATGGATTACTTTTACAGAAGTTGTTTCAGCAGTAGGAGGATACATAATCGGTTTTCTAAAAATGTAAAATACTTTATTTTTTCTTTATAAAATACATTTAATATGCAATATTAGTTTTATCTAATATTTATATACTATAGAAATATACTTGAACATATTTAAGTACTATACAAAAATAGACTCTAATTGGACAATATAAAGTACTGTATATAAAAAAAAACTATTGCAAACTTTTAAATAAGACTGGTTTTCATTTTTTACATTCTTTGTTGCACTCTCGGTGCTCCTGAACCTCCCAAAAAATGTAGGCCATTTCCTGTCTACGTGCACCCGCTCCGGCATCGGCTGCATGTCATGGCTCTGAACTGTTCTGATAGTGACAACAGGGGGCTGTGTCAGCACAATGTGTGTCAGCACAGCTGCTTGTTGTACATGTACCACGGGTGCATGTGACAGGGTGACAACACAGAGCACAAATGAAAGTTACAGTCACCCTATAAAGGAAATGGTGTCAGGATCACCAGAAATTCCATAATGAAAGCTGAAGATTTATATATATTCAAAACACTTTTTGTAATTATATTAATATGGTAATGCATACTTGAGATTTTAATGACTGGCTTTCGACCTAATTTATTGATTTCATCCTGTTGGAAAAACATAGTTTCCTAATATATACACATTGTTCTGTTTTACAGATAGTCATGTTCAATATAAGGTGATGACGACTGGTTTTGACCCACCTGAACCTGTCCAAATCAAGCTCAAGACAACCAAGTTTTCAGAGAATTTCTGTATTTTAGTACATTCTTTTATTCCTATTTTCTTCAGAGTTAACTTGCAATAAAACAAGAAAAAATAGAATGTGTGGCATTGAAAACTGACAGAATGGTAAATCAGAGGTTTCTAGCCCCTTTTTTGGGGAGTTATGGGAAATGTCCCTCCCCAGACTGTGGCCCTAACTTTGCAGGTGTAGCAAGGTCTCCGGCCTCCTTCGGTCTAATGAGAACCTCCAGGGCCAGAAATAGTTGGCATCCTTCTGTATATGGTGGGTTGTGAGGCATAGTGGGTGCAAAGTAGTTAGAGCCATTGGGCACCAGACACTTCTTGAATACAAAAGACATTTTATTTCTCTTAACAGAACTTTTGGAGAGAGGGTTAAGACCAGGACACCCTTAGGTAGTTGGATAGTTAATTGTCAGATTCCAAAACTTCAACAGGAGGACAGCAATGCAGGGAAAGGTATCCAGCAAGACGCCACACCTGCAAGTGTAGAATCGCTGTCTCCTATGGCAACAGTCTTTAACAGTTCCTAACACATGTTTAACAGTTCCTTCACTTCCGCTACAATCAATTCTTGTAGTTCTTCAGCCCACTGAGCTCCCAGTCTCTCACTAGACTTGATGATTCACTGCCACTGAATCCCTTGAGCTCCTTCAATCTTCACAGGTGTATCCTCCTCAAGCCTCACCCCGCCTCTCTGCTGGGTCCCTAGCTTGGCACTCAAGATACTTCTCAAGCTTCACCCCACTTGCCTGATCGGCCCCTGGCTTGACACACAAGGCTGCTCTGCAAGCGTCACCTCCGCTGACTGGGTCCCTGGCTTGATACCCACAGAAGTTTCCAGATTATTCACCGTCCCTGGTTTGTGAGAATGCTGCTCTGGTACTTGCTTCAGCTACTGACTGTGGTCCCTGGTAATAAGGTGATTGGTCTCCTAGTGGCGACAGCTTCCTCTACCTCCTACCACAACAGGTTCTCTGGCCGGCAGAACCGTCACTTCTGGTTGGACTGCAAGCCAGAGTCCCAACCCTCTGCTGCTCTCTTGCTTCTGAATAGGCGCTCAGACAGCCTAGTAGCCAGATCTGCCCAGGATAGGCCTAATCTCTGGCCTAGCAGCCCGGGCAATAGTGGGCAGAAGAGGCAGAACGGGCAGATTCCTATGTAAACAAGGCATTTCCCTGTTCTGCCTAGCAACATGACAGGGATCTACTGCTACCAGTGATCAGGAGCAGTGATCTGTCATGTTCTAGTGAGCCCATCCCCCCTACAGTTAGAACATGCTGAGGGAACACAGTTAACTCTTTGATCGCCCCTTAGTGTTTAACCCCTTTCCTGCCAGTGACATTTACACAGTAATCAGTGCATTTTTATAGCACTGATCTCTGTATGAATGCCAATGGTCCCAAAATAGTGTTATACCACCAAAAGAAAGCTCTATTTGTGGGGGAAAAAAAAAAAGACAACAATTTTTTGTTTGGGTACAACGTCGCATGACCGTGCATTTGTCAGTTAAAGTGACGCAGTGCTGTATTGCAAAAAAGGGCTTGGTCAGGAAGGAGGCAAATCCTTACGGGGCTGAAGTGGTTAAGAAAACCCCTGCCCATTTGCTGGGATAGAGATGTCCAGGATGAAAAAATTGGTTTAGTTTCGATTTGTTATTTAACTAAATTTGTTTAGTCAAATTAGTTGTATTCGTTTTTGGGATTCTTTCGTTTTGTATTCGAATTCGAAAAAAATTTGACCGAATTCGAAAAACTTCGATCAAATTCGAATAAAAAAAAATAATAAATCTACCGAATTTGAAAAAGTAAACTATATATAACCATTTTCCGAAATTCGAATAGTATGAAATCAAATTTGAATAGAAAAGATTAGAATAGAAAAGAATAGCATAGAAAAACAATAGAACAGAAAATAAAATACATATATATTTGTTTTTTTCTGTTCTATTGCTTTTCTATGCTATTTTCTATTCTATTCTAATCTTTTGTATTAGAATTTGAACCCCTAGAGAATCTGAGATAAATAGCATAATCAGTATTTCAGATGGTGGGCGGGCCACTTTCCTAGTATTCACAATGAATAGAATCAAATAAATCTTAAATACCTTAATGGTATCAGGATGAAAAGTCAGCAGTGAGATTTTATGCTAGAGCTCTATATACCCTCACACAGATATTGTATGTAGTAGAGTCTAGAAACAGATCATGATGTATTGTCAGATAAATCATGCAAATCACCCAACCTATAATTACAAAGTATGAAACAGTTCCATTGTGAACAACAACAACCTGAAAACTTACCAACAGGACAACATTCAGAGATCCATATAGGTTATCATATAGTGTATAGCCACCAGTCCTCTCCACGTCCAATACCAACTGTTTCAGCCAGATGATCTAAAGAATACATATATAGATGCCAATAGGCTTCAATCAAAAATCTCAAAAGCGCTGAAAAAAGTCTCCATCAACATGGATAAATCACAAAGACTCACCTAACAATGCTTCCCCTGAACAATACCATAGCGCCCATTGCTACCAAAATCCACAGCCAGCATTTATAAAGGGCAAACCGTGGCACCAAATCAGCCAATAAAATAATTTAATAATAATCAATGGTGAAAGGGAAGCAAGGGGTCGTCCAGGAGAGACGGCTCTCCATGTTGGACATCCAGGAAACCCTTACAATTACAGGGCCATTATGTATCGCGCATGTGTCCTGTACGGTAATCGGAGCCTGCTTTAAACTGGAACTGTGCGCATGCGCAGTAGCGAGAAGGCAGGTATTAGGACAGTGGAGCGATAACCATCAGGCAATAGCAATCATTCTTCAACAAACCTCATGTAGCAAATAGACTATTACCCTATTAGAGTTACTGGACCACCACAAAGGCAAAGTATAGGGAGGCTAGATCAAACATATACATAATAATCAACCAAAAAAAAAGCATACCTATTTAATGTTGAAATACATATAGTACAAGCAAAGGGGTATTCCCCCTACTCCAACCCCCCACAACACTACCACCATGGACAGGCAGGGGCCACATATGAGACTTCCTGCTCCCAGATGTTAACCATGCAGGGGGTCCCCTTTGCATATATAGAGAAAAAAACACTGATCAAAACCGTATACCAAAAACTCCATGGCATGTCACTGTAGTGTGCACACAGAATAGAGATTTGCAATAGCGCATGAGAGAAGTCATCTCATACCATAAATACAATAAGAATTTCCGAATGCTGCACTTACATCCAAACCCTCCAGAAACAGTTGTTTCATATCATTAATTCCAGAAAAGAAATTCTCATGAACAATGAGTTAAATACATAATTTTATATATAGCTCACGGTTCAGTTCATTGGTTTGAAAAAGTAGAACATATCATAACACATTAGATATAAACATAAACACGGTGTGACCCTGTCATAGTGTGAGATGATCTTCATATAATTGGTATAGAAATATATTGCTTGTCCTGAAGAGCCACCCGTGTTATCCTAGGAATGGTTTATAACTCAGGGCCTCATTGAGGCCTGGTGGGCTAGTTGCATTTCATTTAAAAATCCATTTAGCCTCCCGCAGTAATAATTTTGTCCACATTTCCTCCTCTTGGGTCTTCGATGATCCTTTCTAAAACTGTAAACTGAACCATTGACGTGTCATGCTTATGCTGAAGGGCAACATGTCTACCAATTGGGGTATATAATAGATTATTTCTAATATAATAAATGTGATCATAAATTCTCTTCCAAAAATTTCTGAATGTCCTTCCGACATAAAATGATCCACATTTACAGAGTACAATATATATATATATTTATTACACATTTTGTTTGGTAATCAACTAATAAGACATGTGCACTAACAAAAAATTAGTAAGTTTCATTCGTTTTTTTTGTTTTTTTGGAAATTCGAAAAAAGAAAGAAAATCAGTAAAATTCAAAATAATAACTAATAACTAACTATTAAATTATAGATATTGGAATTTCCTTTCAAATTTGTCTGTTTGTGAACATAACGAATACAAATTTATCTGAAGTTATCCGAATTAACGAATGCCAC